>VXBA01002417.1:250798-463393 GCA_013399895.1 Serilophus lunatus | reverse complement strand
AGGGAAAGACAGGTGTGGCAGAGGAAGACATAGAGCCCAGTTTTGGCCAATGCACGACCCAGAGACAACAGAGAAAGTGTTTCAAGACATTTCAAAATTTCTTCTGGGAAAGTGTTGTTAAACATTGGAAGGGGCTGCCCAGGGAGGTTTGGAGTCCCCATCCCTGGGGGTGTCCAAGGAAGGACTGGACGTGCTCTGGGCTGGGGGACAAGGAGGAGCTTGGACTCCATGGGCTGCAAAGGCTTTTCCAACCTCAGTGATTCCATGATTCCCACATCAGAATGTTGAAAGGTGTTCTTGCAGGTGTAGGAGGATGAGAGAAGAGGATACACAGGTTAGAATTATGTTACATTCTACAAAGCCTTAACAATGATTTCCACATTCTTACTGGTAACCAGTCCACTTGCACTTCCATCCTCCCACCTGGAACTCCCTAACCCTGAGGAGAGGGACGGAAATGCTGCCATTCATCCCCCCCAGATCCCAGGTGTCACGTCGGGCCCGCGTTCCTGGCACGCGTGCGGCGCTGCAGGAACGGGAACCTCAACCTCCTGCCTCATAAGTCACCTCCTTCCCGGTGATCTCAGAACACCCCGTGGGCAGCACAGCTCGGCTCAGACACCGCGGAACCGCTCGGAGCCGTCAGCATATTTCCATCAGATTGATGGCTTTGGAGACCTCCAGTGTAGAGGGTAATGTTAAGGATCTGCAGTTACTCAGCTGAAGTTGAGATGAGGGATGTCTCCTTTCCAGCCCTGGTTATTGAATTTGAAAACCCTCATAGGTTTTGCTGTCAGAGTTGTTGCTTGGAACAGACTATTGTAGGAATGAGTTAAAATGGAGTGACTGGGGGGGCGGAATAGTGTAAAGGAAAAGCAAGACGTATCTTCATCTTTTGGGGGTTAATGCAGTGACAAAAAAAATAGAGTTTCACAGTAAAGGGGGGGGGGGAATAACCCTTGTGTTAGATTGTGGTCCTCAGAATGGCTTTTTTTTACACCCAAAAACTCCTGAATGTAGAAGTCAGCCCAGAGCCAACACATTTATTATGTAAAAGTTTGCCATAAGCAGAGGCTCACCGTGGACTGAAATGCAACTTGCATATCCTATTTCACTGATTTTATTCTATTTCATAATGAATATTTACTAAAAAATACTAAAGATATAAAGCAGACTGTCAATAAGTGCCAAACCAAAGAAATATTAGAAGCCAGAGCAATAAAAAAAAAAAAATAACATTTTTTCAACTTGTTAACATTGAAAGGCAAAAAACTATCACTCTACAACTGTAATTACTTCTCATTTTCTGCATAAAACCATTTATGTGTCTAAAGTAAGGTATTATCCTAATCATCTGCTTTCCCAGTCCTGCAAATTCCTTCACTTACACACCTACAACCCTATGAACAGATCACGTTGCAAAGTTGGTCTTCATTGTTCGATGTACCTTCATGTAATCAATGCTCCTGTGCAAGGTCTGCTGGATTTTAATGAGTGTGAAATGGCATCAAAAAAAATAACAACATGAGAAATACTAGAATAGCTCACAAATTTAATTCTTAAGTGGTGAAGCTTGGAAGTTCCTGAGAAATGCAGTTCTAAAAAAAAATAATGTAATACTGAACATGTGTATCTCTCTTGGGAGTGGTTTAATTGCACCAGAAAACTACATATTTGTTAAATAACAAGTACATTTTTTATTAAACATCAGGAAGGCAGCCAAAACAGTCTGGTGTAGCTGGAATGGAAAGCTTCACTCTAAAAAATACTTTGAAAAGTGCTTCTTATTCTGAAATTTCATCTGTGACATAGAACTGAGAGTTGTCCCATCATTTTTACTTTGCTGACTGGGAATTCCATGAGAAAAACAGGACTTCTTGAATCTTCTTGGCAATTAAGTGTTTCAATTTCTCCTCCAGAGGCATTTTGCAGAAGAAGGCTGCCTCCCTCTTCCTCCAATCTCTTGGAGGTGTTTAAATTCTTCACCCTTACTCAAGGTTCCAGTACCTTTGCTGGAATCACCAGCAGGATTTTGAGTAGTTCCAGCAGGGGCATTAATTATCCATGAAATGGGCTCATAAATTCAGGAAGTGACCTGTTGCTCTGGGCTCACTCTCTCCCTCTCCAGCACTGTCTGGAGGACAACCCATCCCTGTCTGGAGCTGGATTTCAGCCACCCAAGACACTGGGTAGGGATTTTACTTCTTCAGTGAACCGACAGTGCAAAACTTTGCCCATAAAACAAAAGGTAAAGCTGCTCACGAGGGTTTTATTCCTGATTTTCATGTGTCAATGCAATATTTAATGAATCAATCAATGCAAAGTCTCTAGGCAGGAGGGCTCTAAACTCACTGCCATAAGTAGGCATTTAATTTTGATTTACTGAGGTAGTTATTGCTTATTAATCAGATAACATTAGGAAAGCTGAGTATGTGTGTGTCAGTCACACATTAATTAGTTGGTATAGTAAGAGACACTAAATAGCACTAGAAGCTGCTTACATGTCCCTGGATAAATTTAATTACAGGGAAAAAGGTTCTGGAGCACATCCTTCCACATGGACAACCATTTATATGCAAACAAATTGTAACAAATATTAAGGGCTTTGGACAAAACATGGCTTCTGGAAGTCACATAAGTAGTAGGTACTTGATCAAACTTTACACAAAAAAAACCCAAAACTAAGTAATCTTTTTTTTGTCAGAAAATTCATTAAGTCTATGCAGGAGAATCAGAAGCTACTTGTTCTTTCAGAATTATCCATTCTATGACTGTGATTTAGGAACAGTTTAGTTGTAAAGCTGGACATCCCATGCTAAGGCAGGATCACATCAGGGATTTCCAGTTCCCAAGAACTCTTGGTTGCACATTATGTCTCTCTGCATTTTCACTTTTTGTTTAAATGTTTCCTTAAAATACACATTGGACACAGCCCATGAATGGAAAATCCAAATATCATCCATGCTTAACCTTCCTTTTACTGTGTGAGTCACCCCACACTGCTCCTGCAGCAGGGAAATGCTCTGGGACTCATGGATTTACTCCCAGTGGTGAAAAGTGCACTTGGTTTTCCCACCACTCTGGTCTATGTCCCTTCTCCTGCATGGGCTAAAATAAATTTTCTTCATTTGTCAATGGTTTTGCAAATGACCTTTGGAAACTTGACTTATGTGAGAATATTATTTCTTAGAAGGCAACCAAATATTTTTACTTACACATGCTGAGTGTAAATCCCAAGGACTGTTCCAATTATTTTCCTGGGGAGTGTTAGTGCACCCAGGTAACAACAGCCCAGTTGGTGTTTGTCCTCCTTTGACACCTCCTGCCCAGCTGCTCCATTTCTTGGTGCCTCTCGATGCACACATGCCCTGGAGAATGTAAAACCAAGGAATAGTCTGTGTCATGTGGTGACAAACACAGTTCAGAGTACCATGACCACTTGTTCTCGTGGTGATAATTAATCCCATCATCATTATAATAATGAGGAACGTTCAGAAAATGCTGATTGAAAAACTCCAATATAAAAACCACGTCATTCACTGCCCTTCCAGCCTAAGGGATTCTAACACTTGCTGTTGATTAGCACACAGTCTCCCAAACAATTTTTATTGCCCAATCCAAACTTTTCTAGTGTTCTTATGTTTCACTTCATGATTTTTTAAAATGTTCCATTCCAGCCTGAAGTGCTACGATTGCACTTTTGTTCATTAATTTGTGATGGATCTCTAATCAAAACCTTTCCCTGATTTCTCTTCTCTCCCAGTGATGTGGTGGCAAAGAAAGACAAAGAATTCAAGTTTGTCGTGGTTTAACCCCAGGCAGCAACTCAGAACCACCCTCCCTCCTCCTCCTCCTGACTTGGGAAAAGGTAAAACCTGGGGCTTGAGATAAGGACAGTTAATAGTTGAAATCAATTATTGTAATAATATTAATAATAATTACAGTAATGGTAATGAAAAGGGAGATAACAAGACAGATAAAACCAACACAAGTGAAGCACAAAACAACTGTTCACCACCTGCTGCTGACCAGTCTGACCTCTGGTCAGCCCCTCCCAGCCAGTTCTTCCCAGTTTACATACTGGGAATGATGTTCTATGTGACGGAATATCCCACTGGCCAGTTTGGGACAGCTTGTCCCAGCTTTTTGAGCAGCTCCTCGAGCAGCTCCTCGTTGGCAGAGCATGGGAAACTGGGAAGGACTTGACTTAGTGTCTTATCAACATGATTCTCATATGAAATCCAAAAAGCACAGCACTGGGAAAGTTGCTGGGAGGAGAATTCACTTTAACCCAGCCAAACCCAGGACAGAGAGAAAGAGAGGTGGGATGGGAAATGGGGAAGGAAAATGAGAAGGGAAATGGGGAAGGGAAATGGGGAAAGGGAAAGGGAAAGGGAAAGGGAAAGGGAAAGGGAAAGGGAGGGGAAAGGAAATTGCAGGACATTCTACACCAGTGGGAATATGCTCCTGTTTATATATGGCCATATGTACACACAAAACTCCATGTGAAACCACAGAGTGCTACTTTTAAAATCCTATATATCAATACTATTTCTGAGATTATTTTGAAATATTCTGAATATTCGATAGCATTAGATATATGGAATGGCCTGATACCGGTTAAAATTACAGGGTTGCACTTTAAGCAGAGATGTATTGGTTGATCAGAGTAGCTTCTTTTTGTATTTTGCCTGGTCTGAACATATGAATTGGTTGCATCTTGGCTGTATATGTGCACAAAACCACTACCTGACAAATTAAAGAGGGGCATAGAATAAGCTTAAGTCACCATAAATCATATAATAAGCATCTGAATGAGAAAATTTAATGAATTATATGTTTCCACAACAGCTTCACCCCCTTCCACTAAACCCATAACACCCCCTCCGCTCCCCTGGACTTGTTCTGATATTTTCAATTCCTAAGTACACATTGTCTATTATGAAAGGGAAATAAAATAAAAGCACAACTCACCCTGCCAGAACATGCCTCTTCCTCTCATATTTTGGTCTGGCAGTTTGTCTTCCATGGGCAGAACTCCAGCCTGTGGCTATTTTGGATGGAAAAGGGTTTCCTGATTTGTGAAAACTTTCTTCATTTTAAGGACAGTTTGAATCCAAACCAGCAAGAAACTCAGGGACTGGGTGGAGAGGGCAGTCCCAGGGAAAGGTCTTGTAGACTGTTCCTCTGCCTTCCTGAGGCCAACAGCTTGGATTTATGATTCCTGTATCCTATGGGAATGTTCCTTCCTTTGACACAAGCAGAAACTCCAGCCTAAGCCAAACAAGCTTCTCCTCTAAGAAATGGTGCAAATATTGCAAAAATAATCTTATTTTTCTGTAAATATTTTGTTGCACCAAGCTCTGTCTTTGCTAGAAAGAATCCTCTATTCCCAGCCTAAAATTTTCTAATACATCTTTCCCCATAAAATGTCCTTTGGGAAGGATAGGAATGTTTCTCTGCATAACATTCAGAGCATCTTTTCTTCACAACACTCCAAAGTGACTTTGGACAAATAGCTTTTAATCCTACTTTGCTCAGGTGTCAGAACTGATCTTATTTAACAATTTTGATAAGTAATTTGACAGAAAATGCCTGAACATCAATTACTTTTTTTCCTGACAGGAATTTGGAAGGCATCACCAACCCAAAGGAATATCAGACGACAGGTAAATTAAATGATCTGGGAACTCCAATGACAGGGGTGGGATAACATTTAGTGACAAAAAACTTCAGGAATTTACAGGTGATTAACTGGAATCTTTGCTGACAGCTTGAACTTATTGCTTGGAAATGGAAGAAGAAGGCAAAGACTTTATAATATGCTGATTACAAAGCATGGATATAACTCCCCCATGGACACAAAAGGTAAGTACATCTTGGGATGGGGGAGGAAGTATGTTCCCATTAGAAAAAGGAGAATATTCACACTATTCTACAAGCACCATGCTGGGATTACCTGCTGCTTCAGGCTGTTCACACACACCAGGAAAATTCAACAAAATACAGGAAAGGGATACTCAGGCAAAATTCCAACTTGTCCTAAGTGATGAGAATGAAACAAAGACATTTATTTAGCCCAGTAAAATGAACCAAGCCTGAGTTAAAACTACTTTAGATGACTAGGAAAAGTTGGTGCAAGTATGAACAGGCTGCAGAGGAATTCAGACTATTAGAAGGGTATGTCCAAATGAAATCCTCAGGCAGCAGAGAGGTTCTCCCTCAGCAGTAATGGAGGCAAACAGATGATTTTAAATTAAAGTGGTCACTTTATGAAGTCAGTTCCATCCTATACTTCCCTGGAAAAGCTGAGGACTGAATGTCATAGCCCTTGCTGTCATCTTGGGTATGCTGGGTATTCTTAGTCTGTTCCATGACAGTGGAGATGAGAGCCTGACATCCTTGGGGTTGCTTCAAAATGCCAGGCAGGAACAAGGGATGTGGCTGCAGGAGTTGAGAGTAGCAGTTTTATTAGCACTTGTTTGAAATGGAGAGACATCTGCATTCCCTATGTGCCCTCATAATGTTCAACTACAGCAGCTCAAACCTCTGTAAATATGTATACATCTCATGCATGGACCCATAGACATCACAGACGTGCACGCGCTCTCTAGGCAAGAATGGATTTCAAATTGATGTGTATGTGCATGTTTGAGATTTGTATCGTTATCACATTAAACAATAAATGTGTGTAAAAGAGCCTGTTTTGCTGTTTCCACCAGTTCTAAACACAAGTTACAGCCCTCTCCCCATTCTCCTCCCCAGCCAAACAGCAGAGACACACTGTGCTCTTAAATTACATTTTCTTATGCTAAAACCTCCTGTCTTTTGGAACTATCTCAGCTGATTTCCATGATCACAAAGAAGTGCCTAATATTAAATTATAACAGCAATCAAAGGCCTGGGGAGCACGAGGAGTCTCGATTGCAGCCCCTGCCTCACTCAACAGCCTCACAGAAGAGATTGAGAAGCACATCAATTCACACAACTTCCTCCCAGTGCCCATTGTCTTTTTCAGTTCCTAATGATGCTGAAGTGCCTCCATGATTAAGATTTAAAGATTTCCCAGTAACCAAGTAATTTGCCCAAAACTCCTTATCCAGCACTCACCATGAAGACTCTGATTTTAATATACCATTAATCAAGCTCCAGCCAAGTTTACTACTGATCCTTGCAATTACAGAGGGACTAACTTTGTTCTTCTCAGTGTGTCAGTGAGAGACCACTTCCCTGATTAGCCCCAGACCCTAAAAAGAGATGGATAACAGGGATGGGTTTGATGCATTCTACAGAAGGAAGTATTTGTTGCAATTTTAGTAAACAGAATTGGATCACTCTGCTGCAGGATAAACTTCAGCCAAATTTTGAGCCCTATGTATCCTATTATAATAAAACCCATTAACTGATTTTGAGTTTTACAGTGTAATAATAATATGTGGTTTGATTAAATGGAAATGGATGCGAGGGTGAATGTAACGGGCGAGTTCCAAACCTCAGCACATTTCCCAACACAAACATTCCCACAAATGCTGTGTGTTCAATTTGGGCACAGGAATAGATCCCCAATCTTCCATAGGGCATCTCGTGCTCTAAGTGATGCACGTGCACGAGTGATTGCAGGATCAGTTATCACAAAATGATCCCCGGCACAATTCCCAAGAATTCCAACAGATTGCAAATAGCTCTGATTTGTCACACAACATCTGGTCTCTTCTCTCCGCAATCAAATGGACAAATGGAAATAACAATACAGGCTGTGAAATCACAGCTTGGAAAAAACAATTAGAGGGAAAGGGACCTGTACCTTGCCCTGCTGGAGTGATGGAATTTGCAGGGATATGCCTGGCTCAGCTAACAAAGAGTCAGAGCCTGTCTGAGCTTGAGTGGCATTTCCACTAAGGAAATGTTTAATTCTGGAGTTACTTCCACAGCTACAGTCAACATTTCAGGGAGAACAGCCCCAGGGAGCCCAAAAACCTTCCCCTGTTCTGTGGGACAGACCTCAGGTCAAAATGGGTGAGGAGGAGAAGCACATGGACAGAATTGTGGTGTTTTACTTAAATTATTATCATTATTTTACATATATCAATATATTATTACTTTATCAACACAATCACTTGATTATGAGTGCAGCCAACCATTAGGTGATGATACCTTTTTCTTTAACAAGAAAACATTGCAGCACTTCCAGGTACCTTCCAAAACTGCAACTCTCTCAACAGTGAAATAAAAGTTAACAATTGATTTGGCTGTGAATTAAGAAGATCCTTCACAAAGCTCAGATTTATGCAGCACAATTTGAACTGAAAGGATATATGCAAAAATGTCAAGGAAGCAAAAATTAATCAGGTATAAACTCAACAACAACAGCAAATGAGACAGATTTTCATTGACAGCATCACTCAGAGTCTCTGGATGGCACTGTCTGCTGGTAAGTTTGATTATCTGTTGAAAAATAAGTTTGATAATTAAGAAAAGAGCAGTGAAACAACTATTTGAAACAGCTGAGCTTGCTGTCAATCAAACCCAGCCTTCTCATATGAGTCGGGATGCTCCACACCAGTTAACTAAAAGTTTTAGCTCTGGTGTGGAAGCCTCTTTTACTGAGAGGATTGATGTTTGGGCAAGGTAACACACTTCCTTTGGAATGATGTCCAAAGATTTGGATGCTTTTTCAACTAATGAGCAAATCTGTTCCTTTGGAGTTCCTGACCTCACCAAGGACCTCCTCTCAAAACAAACCCATCATGAACTCAAGACAAGGCAAGAAACTTCACTTTTCTGGTGAAATCCACCCACAAAATGTTCCTAAATTTCTACAGCTCGCTCTTCATTTAGAATTTTTTTCTCTCCAACAATTCTCAGCAGTGTAAAGTGAAACAGATAAGGCACTAAAAAAGAAAAATCGCTCCAATTTTTCCCCCAAGTTGTCCTTTATCCCAAACACAGTCATACCTTTCTGGAAGACTTACAATGTTAACCAATTCTTTTCTGTCAACTGGCAATTTTTTTGGCAGATCCCTTTTGCATGATTCATGAAGGACCAGTAAAAGGCTAATTGTTCAAATTAATTTGCGTAAATGACTAAGCAAGAGATAACAAAATTACATCTGCACTTGTTTGGCAAAGATTCAATAGCAGCGGCCCTGTACTGCCAGCTGCTTCCAGACAACACTCTTGCAGAAATTAAAAGCTACAAATATTAATTAATACACTTTTTTGGTACGTTAATTTGCACTGAAAGGTTCCGGAGTACAAAACTGCTGAGAAGATGAACCATGATAATTAGAATTAATGGGATGGATGCGTGTTTTTTGCAGCTGAAGTTTTAAAAACCCATGAATGGAACTGGGAACTTGGAACTGACATTCCCATAAATCTCTATGATAATGCTGCTATTAGTATTAGAAGGATTAAGTGCTGTGGCTCCAGCGTTATCCATCACATGACACGTTGTATCCCATCTGTCACCGCAGAGCTGTCCTTGAGGAAGCTTTGGGAATTCAAGGAATTGTGGCTGAGTGCTGGGCTACGGGATGAATGGCTCAAACCTCTGACTCTGCAGCAGAAATAATGGCCAGGGCTCCGTACTTGGCAGCTCAGGGCTTGAGCAAACACCCGGACTGGGGTGGCTGTGGTTAAGTTAAGCTGAGCAGCCTGAATTAGGGATAAATCAGGCAGGGGAGAAGAACAGCCAAACGTTGCAGATTTTCATCCTTAACTCCCCTCGGTGGCCGGAAGGTGGGTATCTCTGGAAGTGGTCTTGCTGATGTTCACCCCATTAATTTTGCACGTTTTAGGGCAGCCAGCACCACTGGAGAACTTCCTAGTGTGCTGAGATAACAATGAGTTTTTACATGAAGTCACTAATGAGACCATTTACCCACTTCACAAGGTTATCTGCTCATTAACATGATGCAAATCCCCTTCTCTGTGAACATGATGTCACAAAATTTTGGGTGCTTTCTACCCTGAAACTTCACCTGCCAAGGTAACTTTAAATTGTATCTTAGAGCTTTCCAAACTTTTGAAAAATTATGGCATTTTAAGTTCTAAAAGTACTTTACAGGGGCACAGATACAGCAGGGCCACGCTGCCTATTTCTCTAATGAATTCTGCAATGCTAAGTCAGAGAAAAGGAATTTTCAAGCTTTAAAAGGTAAGGAATTCTTAAAGAGCACTTTTCTTTCAATTTTGAATGATACTTGTGTACACAGGCACTGTAATTGCAGAGGAAGGCTAAGCCAGAAGGGATGGCTGAGAAAGACCAGGCAGTGGAGAGGCAACAGACACTCCTCACCCTTCCCAAAAAGCCATACCATGGTGTTCCAAGCCCCCCTAAACCAATCCAGCATTAAATAACATGCTGGATTGCAAGCCTCCATCTAGAATATATTGCCCTGGGGTAGTTTGGTAGGAAAAATCTCAAAATTATTCCATCCCAATTTATCAGGCTCCCAGAGTGTTTTTTTACCCATGGAAGGTGACCATAAAATCCTCTGTCCTTTCACAGGACAATCAGAGCTGGATTCAACCTATCCAGCTACAAATTTTGCAGGATAACAATAATTTCAGTATTTTCTGGTGAATTTTTTTAGGATTATGCCAGTAGAGGCAGATGATTAAAACGTTTTCTAGCATGACATTCTCCCAGGCTACAGGGGCACGTGGTGGGATTATAGGGGGGTCCTGTGCAGGACCAGGAGTTGGACTTCCATGATCCTGGATCTCTTCCAGTTCAGGATATTCTCTGATTCTACACGTGTTATTACTCCTTTACTCTGAACTATTAGATCTTTTTCCTCTGCTACAACAACTCTGCTTCTATTCTGCTTTCATTCATCTGCATGGGCTAAAAAAAAAAACCCAGGAAAACTTGTTGTCCCATCCCTGGTGACATCATTGGACAAGATAAAACCCTCTCCCTGACCCTGATCCTCAGCATATGGGTTGTTAATTTGGTGCAGTCAGACCACTCAGGATCTCACAGCTCCCACAAAGTCAAACCTTTCCATTCCTTGGCACCGGATCAAACCCAGAGCACAGCAACAAGGGTTGGTGCTGAAGATTCCTTTCCTGCCCCCCAAACACAGATTTTCAGTGCCTCATCCAGCAGAAAAGCCTGGAAAACACAGGTTTTATGCATCTTTCAGAGCTCATCTGTCTCACAATACTAAAAATATAATTTATTAATTATTGTGAATTATAGAACATGTGAATATTTCTCCTCACATATGGTGTTAGGTTTACAGGCCAAAATGCTCACTCAGGTAACTAGCAACCAACTGAAATTAATACATTTTAATTAATATATAATTAATTAATATAAATTAATGCATTTTTAATTTCTGTGCTCTGAAGACACAAGTGTTGACTCCTACACAGAGATGTGAGACAGAATTGCTCTGTGAGTGTACAGCTGCCACATGGAGGAAACTATTCAAGGGCTGTTGAGTCAAGTGAAATCAGTAATTAAAGAGAAAACTGAATAAAGTGATGAGCCACAACACAGAGATAACATAGGAGGAGAAAACAGGAGCATGGATAAAACAGGACACCACACAAAATCAGTTCCCAACCACCTAAATTGTTAAGTCTAGAAGAAAAGGCAAGACAAAAAAATATAATCAAGATTTTGCATTTCTGAAGCAGAAAATCCAAACCACTTTAGTGATGTTTCTGTGGGTTGTGATCTCCATATTCCCAGTGGAATAGCCATCACCACCACAGTTGGGAAAACTGAGAAAAACATCACAAAGACAACAAACTTTGCCCAGAGCATAGGAAAGCAGCTGCAGAGTTTGCCCCAGCTGGATTCCAGGATGCTGGTCCAGAATGTCCCACCAGTGGCACCCACTGGGCAGGAAGGACCTGGGAAAAAGGGTTCTTTCTTCTCAGTGCAGCACAGGGAATGTGTGGAATTGGAGGGGCTGCCAAAGATCACCTGGAGCAAGCAGGACTTTAGTGCCAAGGCAATTTCTCTGAATTATAATCATCAGCTCTGTGTAGTCTCATTAAAGCTCAGAGTAACTGCAGGGACTGTTTGATACCAGTTCTTCCAATGAATATTTTGCTTTTCCTCTCTGCCTTTAACCAGCACACTGGACTTGCAGAAACTCCACAAAACACATGAGTTGGGTATTTTTTTGGTATACCATTTTGGCAAAATTTGCCTTTCTTGGTGATGCTGCCACTTCCCACTTGCTGCTGCATCATAAAACAAATTCCTGGCCATTAATGACACTGAGAGCAACTCAAAGATAAGGAGCTTAATAATTAATTAACTTCCTTTAGGCCGTAATAGACCAGCATTACTAAAAAGAGTACTTAGATTGGCATTTATGGCCCTTTCCTGAAACCATTTGCTTCCCTTGAGACAGTCCTTTGCTTTTCCATCTCATCAGTCTCACGGCCCAGTGCAGGGCATCAAACCTGGCATTATTCTGCTGGATGCAGAAACTGGAAATTTGTTAAAATACCACAGAATGGTGCTAATTACAGCTCTGCAGCAAAGAGAAAGGCGATGCAGATTGTCTGAATCAGATTGTCCCCATCTTCTTCCCATTGCATCCTTCACACTCAACTTCTCAGGAAGACTAAGAGATCTAATGGTGGTCAGTAGGCAGCTGTTATCCAAAATTAGGGGAATTTGTGCCACAGGGAAGGTAGGAAATAGGTTACAGTGGTTAGTGAAAACAATATATCACATGATGTTCACCCACATCCAGTGCCCACAAATGCTGCTGGGGTTCTGCACTGGTGGATGAACCAGTTTTGTGGAAGAGGTTGGTGGTGGGTGAGTCATAAGACTAAAATAAAATACAATTTAAAAAATGAATTAATAAAATAAATAACATATACAATAAAACCCCTTCAAATTAGAACAACCTCAGCACCATTCTCATTTCCTAGCAGTCTCTTGGTGACTTTCAGAAGCATCTTCTGATGGCAAAGGGGTGGTGCTTATTCAACCTAAATTCAGATACAGAGAATGACCCTCCCAGGGCTGGTTTACTGTCCTCACATTTTTATCTTCCCCTTAGGAAAGCAAATAATTACAAATATGAAAACCTGGAAACATACACCCCAGTCGTGTTTCCCCCATTCCTGTTACAGAGCAGGGCCTGTTCTCTGCTGCTTTCCTGGGATTTTCTGGAGACACCTGGGGATTCTTTAACACACTCTGTCTGTTCTCTCTGTCTCTGAGCCACAGGTTGTAAATAAGACCAGGTGGTACCTGCAGCTCAAAACACTCTGTAACACAAAGCACTTGTAAAGTCTGGGCTTGGTATCCAAGTGAAGACTTAAATTATAGAATCCCAGACTAGTTTGTGTTGGAAGGGACCCTAAAGCCCACTTCATTCCATGGCAGGGACATCTCCTACTGTCCCAGATTGCTCCAACCTGGCCTTGGACACTCCCAGGGGTGGGGCAGCCACAGCTTCTCTGGGCACCCTGTGCCAGGGCCTGCCCACCTTCAGCAATGATGGAATTTTTAGTGATGGTCTTTCATCCCTTTTCAGCACAGACATCTCTGTTCTTAACACATTGCTCTTCATTTCCTCCCGTCTTATTCCAAGAGGGACCCCACAGCACCACTTGGCAATGAATGAGTGTTCAGGCTTGATGACCTTACCCATCATTTTGATGGGCATTTCTGTTTGGGTTCCTTTCCCTCTAAATGTCCCTGCTGTGCTTTGCACATTTGGGTTGCTACCACCATGGAAACTGGAGGGGAAATGTGGGAAAGAGAGTCCCACATTTCTCCAGGGAGCAGATGCACCCTGTGCCTTGGCCTGAGCAGCATCAGCCCCGTTCTGCAGGACCCTGTCAGAGGGTGGAGAGGAAGAAGTGATTTATATTTGTGCATCAGACATCCTGATTCCCTCGTGCACAGTTTTCAATGGGAAGAGACACCAAGAGTTTTAGAAATGCCTGGCTAATTATACATCTCATCAAATGCTCAACACTTCTGCTTGTGATGAGCACAAAGTACTTGCCTTCTCCACCGCCTCTCCCCTTCCCGGACTGTCCTTTTTAATGGTCTCTTATGCAAAAAAGTGTTGGCTGCTTAAATATTTGAAGGCTGCCAGTCTAAAAGATGTGAGGTATTTTTAAAATGCAGAATAGATCTGGGGTTGGAGTGCTCTCATTGTTCAAGAAAACCTTCACGGGTACCTTTTTTTTAATTAAAAAAACCATCCCTCTGGGTTATGAATGCCAAGTTTTAGCCCAGAGGGAATTTTTATTACAGATAGAAACCCCTGGAAGTCAGAGTATGTATACACATACTATGGAGCCTGATAAACCCTTGACTGTGACACTGCTACTGAGGGCTGCTGTAATATCTGATGACAAAACTGACAGATTACTTCTGATGGGAACGTGGAACCCTTTTTGTTTTTAACTTGACCCTGAAGACATGTCATAACATTTGTAATATCTGCAATAAAGTGTCAGCTATACTGCTCTAAGACTGCTGGAGCTTGGAGTTAAGCACTCAGTTTAGTGCTCCTACAGCTTTCAATTTAAAATAAAAAAAGACTCTTAATTTCCTTTTGGACAGTTCCAAGTCTAGTAGAACTGCACTGATTTGTCTTGGCAAAAATGAAGTGGGAGTGAGGAACATGATGACTGGAAAAGGAATCCAGAGCAATAGACAAACCAAATAAAATAAACCTATCAGTTGTCTCTACATAAACTCGGGATTTACAGTTCAGTAGGAATAATCTAAGAGGGGATGGCAGGAAAATGGGTGTCAACAACCAGCTCAGGAGCAGGGCTGGCTCATATTGTGTTCTGACCTCCAAGATACTCAGAGTTCATGAAGTGTTTTAAGACCGTTTCAAGAGGAATAAAAGTATCAATAATATCTCCCATTCCATGCAGTGCTTTGGGCATTCAGTTAGGGAAAGGGATCCTGCCCTTTATCACCCATGTGCAGTTTTGGCCTGGTGTCATTAAGGTTGGAAAAGACCTCCAAGACCATTGAGTCCAACCATAAGTGATGACCATAAAAAGCCTAACCTTGCCACGGAATCCTCTTTGATTCAGAGGGTGCATTTCTAAAGATGCTCCCTGCAAAATGCAGCAGAGAATTCTCACTTCTCTGACAAACTTGTCCTGAAATTAATAGCTTGATATAAAAGTAAGCACCAGGCACAAGTCTGTGAAAGACAATATTTTGCTGCCACTAACAAGGGCTGATTTCTTTGTCTAAGAGTACAATATAGCCAAACTAAGCTTTATTTCCCAAGAGATGAAATACTTCATTTATTTGTGTAACTTCCTCAGACTTTACATTCCTGTGCATTTCAGGACTTCAGCAGTTGCCTTCTTGCAATATTTCAGCTTTTAAGCTGTTTTCTTGCCTCACTGAACTCACATAAGATACATCTGAAAGCTTTAGTACAAATTTACTTCGAATAAAGTCTTCAATTCATTTTCATGGCACCAAAAAGACAGCTTTAATAACTGCAATGACAAATAAACTGGAAATCATTCCAGGCCTTTTCACTTAACTGACAAGTAGAACGTTCTCATAATGAGCCGCAGGTTTTACGTTTTCTCTTTGACCATAATAGCTTCATTTAAGAGCGTCAGACCCTGACACTTCATCATTTATCTACATTATTTCTCATCTTCTTTCAAATAAATTATGGAATACTAGACTGAGCACATAAAAACAAAGTGACTTGTTATCTGTAAACAGCAAGATAAATTGTCCAGAAGTTCCTCATTTAGTTCCTTTTAAATTTAAGGGCAAGTTATTGGTTGTACCTTTTTTTTTATTATTTTATTTTTTCCTATCCCAATTTTTTGCATTTTTTTACAGCCATCTTATTCTGTTGCCAGTGGCCTTTGTGCAGCCATCCAAAGCCTGATGATAGTGCAAAAGGCATAAAATAATTCCATTATCCCAAGGTTGGACAGGGTAGCACAGAAAAGGAAAAAAATACTGAAAAAAATCAAATAAACAACTCACATGGATATTTCTCTCCATCTGTAAAATTCCTCGTCCGTAATACATCTTGTCATAGCAGCAAATGTGACACATCCAAAGTAATGAACAGTGGGGCTGTGACTGTCCTCGCCTTTGGAAAGATAGTGCTGATAATTTACCATCAGCCAGGCCCCCCTTCCCTGCTGGAATACATTAATTCCCATCTCTGAGCCATGTGGAACACTTGGAGTTCACATTGCTTTTATTTTAAAATTATACTGCCCTAAACACTGAATTTGTATTTTAATTATTAGTGACAGAGAGGTTCACTTTAATAATGACCCGTGTTTCCATCACACCTCCCCCTGTGAAAAGGAAAATCACTGAGTGTGTCTTCCTGACATCCCGGGGGTTTGGAGACCCCCTGGAGCCTGAGCCAAGGACTGAACTGGAATCTGTAAAGCCACACCAGAGGCAGCACATTTAACCCTGGAAAGGGAGGGATTCTCTGGGAGAGCACTTGGACTATTCCTGGTTTAGGGACAGGGAAATAAAGACACCACATCTCTCCAGTAGGATTCCAATGGCTGAATCCAGCATCCTCACCTTCAGCTGCAGATTCTAAGCCTTATGTCTCAAGACGAAGCGAAAGCCAAAATGTAGGCAGAAAGGCTTCAAAGGCTTGTCCTTCTTTTAACTTTGAAGGATTTCTTTAATAGCACAACAAAACGATGGTGTCCATAGATTCCCTCATCCCAAGAGAGACTCTGTCCCTCATCACCGTCCTTGGGAAAACAAGGGGCTGAAAAGGGCATGAAAAACCGAAATCACTGGGAAGGACACCCCATCCCAGTGAACCAGCTCACTGAACTTTGTGTTTTGGTGGCAATTTTACACAGTTTTCACTGACCATCAGCCGGGCTGAGATACAAGGACACTTCCTGGTGTGCGGGGCAAACATTCCCAAGCTTTGTGGGAGGCAAATTCCACTGGAAAGCAGAATCAAAAGTTTTATTAACATGTGAATAATTTTATTAACAGGTGATTAATTCCTGCATGAGTTTCTTCAAGCCCACAGTGCAGAGAGGCACCTACACACCCCTGCCACGCTGGCCTTGGACCCATGGAATTCCACGATTCCTCATTCCCAACCCCACAGACACAACCAGCTTTGCAGAAGACAACAGTACAGTCAGAGAAGGACTTTGGTAGGATTCCTCAGCACATTTAAGGTCATACCTTGATTTTTCCAGGTAGTTTTTCTTCCAAGCTCTTCCTTTCCCTCTCCTCTCTGAGCTGTTGTGGGCACAGAGCCACGTTGGAATTCAATCATGTTCTCTGTGCAGTGCAGGCAACAATCAAATAAAGACAAAAATAAGAGTTTAAGCTGAGGTTCCCATCAGCTGCAATTCCATATACATAACATTTTAATTATATCTCATCTCCAGTGTAATAGTTAGAGATGCCATTTGATACAGCGCTTTTTTTTTTATTTTATTTTATTTGAAAAATTAACTCTAACTAAATTAGCAAAAATCAAGTAGTAAAAGTTAATTGGGAATTATCTACTCTAAAATAACTCTTACTGGTAAATGCTTTGTGTGGTTATAAAAGGCTGATAAATATAATTGTATTTATGTAATGAGTATCATGTTTAATTTACTGTAGTTGGTTGTTATACACCATTTTATGCAGGCTCATAAGAGTGAGCTTCAAATTTAGGAAAAAAAAAAAATAAAACAAAAAATCAGATGCAGCACATGGGAAACGTCCAACAGATTCCAGACAAGGTAACGATTAGTAATTTATCCAGAGAAATATTCAGGATGAGCTGCATCTGCCGAATTAAAACTGGGGATGTTTAGGAACACTCTGCACAGGCTGGTTGGAGCCCAAGTGGCTCACAAGGCTCAGCCTGGCAGGGGCAGCCCAGGGTTTAAGGACTGTGATGTTAATCTAGAGCTCGATGGGCAATTACAGCCCAGTGCATAACAACGGAGTAGTTGGAAAAGGGGGAAATTTCCCTTTTTTTCACTTTTATTCTTGAGTTACTCTGCAGTTTTGGTCGGAGGTTTTTATGTTCTGCAAAGCACAAGTCGAAGCAGCCGCTGGTTTCGTGGGTTTCTCAGTTTTCTCTGGTTTAGAACCAGACTTGAGACGGTGCCATTTTTCTGTTAGTTATTAAAAATTATCCACAAAAAAACTTTGGCATAACTCCCCTGGTAAAAATGTTTAAAACCCAGTGGTACTATGTCCAGCATTGGGGATCTGCACATACTCTCTGCTTTTTTATACCTTTTACAATGAAAAAAAAATAAAACAAAACACAAAAAAAACAGAAGGAAGGTAACATTTCCTTTTTATAAAGTTAAGACTTAAAAAAAAAAAAAAGTTTAGACAAAATACTGGTTTCTCCAAAAAAATAAATCTGGACAAAATCAGTCTCAATCCCAATACCCTTAGTATCATTCTCAAAGTAGACAAATAAAGAGAGGAAAACATGCTGATTTTTATCACAATTTAAAGATTATTTTCTCTTATTTTTCTTATTTCTAAAGATCTTTGAATGTAGGGTGATGGCAATACTTAGAGGCCACGAAAATCCCTGCTTCCCATTCTTGGTGTGTGAGAGATGTAGCAGATAAAATGTCACATGTGACAGCACACCACAAGTTGCACTGTCCCCTAGGTCACCATTAAAACTGCAGATAAAGGACTATATCCTCTACCTGGACAAGTTTCTTACACTATCCTTGCTCCCATTCAAAATAAAGCTCTGAAAAATTCATAAGATTATATAAATAGTTAATATTGGACTTTCAGATTTCCTTTTAAACCGCTGCAGTTCAAAAGGCAGCTGGAAATCTGAGATCCACACACAATTACAACAGTGAGACCTGATGACCAGCTCTCAAAATGTACATTGAAAATTCCAAGGAACATGTGGATTGGGGGGTTCTGGCTTTTAAGTTGCTTTTAGGCAAAGAATCCAACCAAAAATCCCTTCTTTGGAGCAAAGTGATTGGCAGCAAATTGGCAGCACTGCCTTGTTGACTTTGGAATACCAGAAAACCACCATATACTTTTAATTAAAGACAGGTCTTGTTTCTCTTCAACTCCCCCATATCTCCTCCAGCTTGGCCTGGTTTCTCTTAATTCTGTTGTGGATACAAAGCTGCAAGATTTATTGTATCAGATTAAAAGTAAAGGCTATTAATGTCAGATTCCGTGGGGATTTTTCGTTAAGGCTTCTTGGTTTTACTTTATTTATAAATTATCATCTTGAGGCTTGTAAAAAGGGCTTCCCCCCTCTTATTCCAGTGACATTGTAATTTATATTGCTGGTAGCTCCATAGGAGAATTCAATTAAGAATTACAATTTGTTTCCTTGTAATAGGAGGTAAACTGGGGCAGTGCCTCCACACATGAGCTATTAACAGATTTTTACACTGTTGGAGTGCCAAAAAATAATATATCCTGCACCAAAAACTATTAAAAAAACCCAAACAGTTAAGTCATTTAGTTTGTATGACCACAAATGTGGTCGTGGAGTTTGAATGACATTTCTCTTCCTATTCCAAGAAAACCTTGTACTGAGACTTCTGACAATTCTAGATCAAAGACATATAAAGTTCTTATGAGCTGATCTTCCTTTGCTCCCATCTGTGGTGACCTACTGGGACATTGGGAAGAAATCCTTCCCTGTGAGGGTGGGGAGGCCCTGGCACAGGTTGGGCAGAGAAGCTGTGGCTGCCCCATCCCTGGGAGTGTCCAAGGGCAGGCTGGACAGAGCTTGGAACAACCTGGGATAATCAAAGGTCTCCCTGCTCATGGAATGAGATGGACTTTAAGGTCCCTTTCAACCCAAACCAGTCTGGGATTCTATGATGTCTTACGTTTTTAACACAATTTTGCATTCAAAGATAAGGCCATTATTCCTGTTTAGATTAAAATAAAATAGATCCTAATATATATATATATCTACTAAACCCTACAAGGTGGGCTTACAATCTCAGTTGCACCAAATAATACTTTTTATACAGCTTGTATTCCCCTGGCTTTCTGCATCAGCAGACCTGAGATATTTCATGCCATAAAATTACTATTTGATACAAACATAGAGGATAATAATTAACCACAAGCAAAAATTCAAGGGACAGAAAGCACTTAGGAAAACAGGACAGCTCTTGCCCCAGACAGTCTGTCCTCTCTTCCAGTTCAGTGCAGCTGCAGAAGTCTGTAACATCACCCAGTTCTGAGGGCACCAGGCAAGGCCAGTGAACACAGAATAATCATCAAGTGGGTCATAACTGCAGAAACATCTGCTCCAGATGTTTTTGTTGAGCTCTGCATCACCATTTTTTACAAGAGCCTGCAAAAGTTTACATTTCTTATCTACAGCAGGTTAGTTGTTATTCTTATTATTCCAACTAAAATTAATGTTCATTAAAGGGTGACAGTTGTGAAGACTGAGAGCCTTCATTTATTGCCAGATAAATAATATTGTGGCATCAGAAGAGCAGGATTTTCTCAGCACTGTACACATATGCATAATATTATGGAATTCCCAGGGTGGGAAGTTTAATGCCCATGGTTAGATCCCCCCCCCAAGGAGCCCTGGAATGGTCACACCACCACACAGCTTCACACACAGAAGTGAACAGACTGATCACCCAAGTTCGACAGGAAAACCAATGATTTAAGAGAAAATTATGTCCTTGTAAGACCTTTAAAATCCTTTGGGAATGCAGCATTTCACTGGAAAAACCTCCCAGGCCATCGAGTCCAAGCTGTGCCCGTTCCCCACCTTGTCCCCCAGCCCAGAGCACTGAGTGGCTCTTTGTTTCTTGAACACTTCCAAGGATGGAGACTCCACCACCTCCCTGGGAAGCCCATTCCAACACCTGAGCACCATTTCAGTGAAGAAATTCCTCCTGACGTCCAACCTCAGCCTCTCCTGGTGCAGCCTGAGGAGCAAATTCCCCTTTTCCTGTCGCTTGTTTCCTGAGGGAAGAGGTTGGCCCCACTTTGCTACAACAAACATTTGCAATAAAATTCACCACACACACAAATACTGTTCTTCTCCTTTTTGACACAGTCACAGGCGCCTCAGACACAGGAACAAAGCAGTGAAAAATAAACCGATTAAATCACAATGAGCTTGGGAAGGTAAGTGAGCATCAGTTCCCTTTTAGAGCTGTCACATTTCTCCTGCTCCATGTGGTTTTAAGCAGCAAAGGATCCCTGTGTTTCCCTGAGACAAAGGATGGGCTCTAAAACTCTGTCTTCTGAAGTGATGAGTTAAAGAACACTGCAGGAGTACTTGCCAAATCATCCCACCATTATTAATTCAGGCATGATGAAAGTGTTCATTTTAGCTATAATCATGTAATTCATCAAAATACTACTAGAGCATATCACTATTACACTGATATAGAACCTTATTGCACCTTCCCCGAAAGCAGGAAATGTATTTTTTGATGCTTATCTGGTGAAAAGCAATTCAGTTTGGGATTTTGGAAGCGCTATCTTATGTTACTATAAAAAAAAAAAAAGGACATTTCAAACGTATTTTCTTGTACTTGGATGATGTTGTTATTATGTTTTTGGGTGATTATCTATGAGGATGAAGTTTAAAAATGGTAGAGCACTGAAACAGAGTATTTATCCAGGGCTGAAGGGAGGAACGATTGGGTTATGAATTTACAATATTACATGAAATTTAAATGTAGATTTTCAATCTGCCTGCTTTTAAAAATAACTTCAGAGGCCAAAATCTGTCTGCCACAGAAACCTTTCAAAAAAAAGGGGGGTTTTGTGGGGTTCTTTCAATGACAAACGATACTTGTAAAAAAACTGTACCCCGTGATAAACCTCAGGAAGTTAAATGGAGCAACAGCGCCTTGGGTCCGACAGAACTGAAGATCCCTGTGATTGCCCTCTCATTCTGCCTGTCTCCTCACTTTTCTGAGCAAAATTACAGGCAAAAAAAAAAAAAAAAACGATGGAAAGAAAAGAGAAATGGAATAATTCCGCCTCGATTCCCCCCATGGAGCAGCCAGGGAGCCTTTGGCTCGGAGCCAGCGGGTGCCACAGCTGTTCCTCCAGGGGAGGCACCTCCAACATCCCCAAAGGATGAAAAGTTGGTAATTGGCTACATCAGGGAGGGATTGTTATTACAAACAGAAAAGCAAAAAGTTATCCATCCTCATTCCCAGGCAAAATCAAAGCAAACAAGGTTAGTGCGTGTGGAAGGCGTAGAGGGATCCGTGCAGAAGGGCTGGCACTGAGCTCCACAATTCCTTCTTCTCTCTCGCCCCTTTTCCCTCCCTCTCAGCTCCAGAGTGGACTTCATCCTTCAAAAATATCAATTAGGATTTGGGGTTTGGAGGTGTATAAATGAGCAAGAAACAGCACAACACCCAAACCTGAGCTTGCCATGGGAAGACACCTGATGGGCCCTTCTTCCATTCCACAAATTAGTGCCAACCTCTCAAAGCTTAATCCATCAGGATTTGCATATAAAACATCAGGATTTATATATAAAACATCTTTTAATCTGGAGCAAAACACCCTTAGCAAAGGAATAAATGTAAATTCAGAGCTAACAGGAAGGTCATGAGCTGAATATCCTCCCATGGCACGACACTGAGGTGAAGGACCAGGACTTGGAGGAGGAGAAGGAAATTATTTCTGGATTGCCCCTGTCTATCCCAGTAATACAATAAAGCTCCAGCTCTCCATCCTCCTTCATCCACACCACTGCACGTTGGCACAACAGATACATCAAAACAGACTCAATGCTTTCAGTGAGAGTGGAAACAGAAAACACAGAGAAAAGATGTTATTACTCTAAAAAGTGAGGCACATAAGAATATTGCCAAGTTATATACAGGGAAAATTCAGCAATATATCAGAAATTTACCTTCTAGGGGCAGCTGGAAAACAGAGGAACACAGTGTTAGAAACACTGTTCTAGTGGAAAACTCACTGTTTAAAGGAAAATTTGAAGAAGTCCAGAAATGGGATAAACTAAATATGCAGGAATGGAAATACAAAAATTTCAAACACAAAATGGAGTGAATTAAAAGCTGAGTGCCATAAGAGATCCAGCATTAAAAAAAAATGTTTTTTCTATTTAAACATTATTTGGTGG
This sequence comes from Serilophus lunatus, assembly GCA_013399895.1. NCBI lineage: Eukaryota > Metazoa > Chordata > Aves > Passeriformes > Eurylaimidae > Serilophus > Serilophus lunatus. Next base: position 440,294 of record VXBA01002417.1, on the reverse strand, counting down.
TAATGGCACCATAGGACTGGCAATTCCATGATGAAATATAAATGAGGCCTCTAATTCAGGACAAATTGATAATCTCCTTCTGGTAATCACAGAATCCCAGAATGGTTTAGGTTGGAATAGACCTCAAAGCTCATCCCATTCCCCACCCTGCCATGGGCAGGGACACCTCCCACTATCCCAGGTTGCTCCAAGCCTCATCCAACCTGTCCCTTGGGCACTTCCAGGGATGAGGAGTCCACAGCCTCTCTGGGAAACGTAGATATATCAACTCAGAACCACACTTACAACTCTAAATCCTATTTTGCTCATGTTTGGGAATTTTTATTTCTCTTTCAGTAGTTAAGTCTGTCTGGTTTTAACTTCAATACAAACAGGGAATATCATCTTGGAGCTCTTTTCCAGCCATAATGATTCCATGGGCCTGTAGTTTGCAGGTTTCCTCCACTGAACCCTCACAATAATTTCATTTATTAAGGATTTTTATGAAGCAGCCCAGTTTTACAAGTGTATATATTAAAGCTGAAGAAACAGTAAATTATTGTTGGAAGCAATCTTTTATGTTGAATATTAAAGCAAGTTAATAACATTTACTATTCTATTCAGTAATTATTTGAGAGTAATTAGAAGCTAATAGCTACCAGTTTATAGCTGTTAAGTCTCATCAGCACTCCAAGTTGGCTTTTATATGATCCTTTTGTTTATTTTAATTGTAATTGTCTCTGCAGATGCCTTCATGCAAACACAAACCTGTTCCCCTCCACTTCTAAAGGTACTTAAAACACAGGAAAATTAGTTGGTCACAGAAAAAAATTTATTTCTCATTCAAGGAAGCTCCTTCTCTCTCCAGCTGCAAAAGTGATTAAATCTAAGCATGGGGGTAATTCTATTAACTGATTTACTGGGCTGGTCAGGTACATGAGGCACATCCACACACACTTGGTTCCTCCAGCATTTTATGTGTCATAGAAAGAGAGACTAGAGCTTCTTCTGTCCCATTCTCCAGTGAGAAATAGATGTTGTTCCATTGCTGGAGCGATCCCACACCAGGAAGATGAAGCAATTTCACAGCACGTGGGTACAAAATTAGGGTTTTTTTCACATGATTCCCTTTGAGCAAGTTTCTAAGTGTTGCAGCAGATCCAAGATTTTCCTTATCTTAAGGAGTTGCTGGTGTCCATCAGTAGGTGTGTCAGCACTGCTGGAGTAGCACATCTCAGGTAGGTACAAATTAGCTTTGCAACACAGGCTGAACATCAGCACAGCACAGGTTACAGATAAATCCAGCAAAAGATTATTTCATTAATAAACCTTATGTGTCAAGTACTAAAGTTCCTGTGGAGCAACATATAAAGGCAGGCCTAAACTTAAATGGAATCATAGAGTGATTTGAACTGGAAGGGACATTAAAGCCCATTCAGTGCCACCTCTTGCCAAGGGCAGGGACACCTCCCACTGTCCCAGGCAGCTCCAACCTGCCCTTGGACACTCCCAGGGATCCAGGGGCAGCCACAGCTTCTCTGCCCAACCTGTGCCAGGGCCTGCCCACCCTCCCAGCCAGGAATCCCTTCCCAGAATCCCATCCCTCCCAGTGGGAGCCATTCCCTGTGTCCTGTCCCTCCAGCCCTTGTCCCCAGTCCCTCTCCAGCTCTCCTGGAGCCTCTTCAGGCTCTGGAAGGGGCTCCAAGCTCTCCCTGGACCTCCCTCTCCTCCAGGTGAACACCCCCAGCTGTCCCAGCCTGGCTCCAGGTGGGATCATCAGGAGGACCAGGCTCATGAGCCCAAGTGTCATGCAGTCCATCAAATTGGCTCCTGCAATTTTAAGCAAACCCTAAAATATCAATATTTGGTGCCAGCCACCTTGAACACACTTCCAACTACGAAACTCTCATTCCATTCAAGGCAAAAAGAGCACACAGCAGAAAAATCTGAAACAGCCATGTTTTACAAAACTAAACAATAAGCCAATATCAATCTAAGACCATCTGTTGTATTGCACTGAGCCTTTGGCTGGGACACAGCCAAGCCCTGCTGTGCTTCCCAAGCTTCTCCTCACCTGTACCTGGAAGAGGAGCTGCAGGAATCAGACCTGCACCTTCAGCTGTCAGAAAACGTTCAGGAAAAAAGCACGGATGACTAGAAAACAAGAGGAGAGACAAGAGGAACTCCAAAGCATCTCTGCACTGAGGCAGGGACAGGGCACAGCAGCCTGAGGATCAGTCCTTGTCTTCCCAACGCTGGAAGCCATCAACAAGGTGATAGGAGTAACCAGGGATATGACTCCTGAACTTTTTATCTCAACTACATTTTGCTCTAATATAAGCTCACTTGTTTTGTTTTTAATCATTATCTAAGCTCATAAGTAATATTTCTGAAAGAAGAGACTGGTAGATATAACAAAATAACGATGAGAATCTCATTTACTTAATAAAATTCCTTTGATTTTAAATCAAAACTGATCTCCATCCGTTTGAACTTTAACTACCTAATTTTGTCTTGCATTTCAGATAACACACAGCAAATGCAATTTGTCATCATAAATGTATTATTATTTAATCATATGAAAGTTTTGGTTTATCTTGAGAAAATATTTATGGTAGTTTTAATCCACGGGATCCGTTCTTGACAGAAATGATGAAACAGATTTATCACCCTTGACAAAGTATATTGCAAAACGTCCTCTCCTGACTGCTCACACCAGGAATATTAACACACACAACTGGAACACCACCTGTGATCCTCATTGTTTTTAGGCTGGTATCATGGCACCCTCAAATCCCTTTCCATGGACACTACACAGCACTTGGAATGGGAGTTACTTATAAGAGTAATTCTATGACTGACTGAAACCTGTAGCCCTTTAAATCAAACTAAGTAGTGTTTTATTAAAGTGCCCAGCAAATCAATCTAAATCCAAGGATAATAAAGCCCTAATCAGGTGGTAGAAAAAATAATAGGTTGTCATGCATGAGGAAAAATAGGCAATCATGGAATGTTTTCTTTAATTAGGTTGTGTAAAGTGGAAGGACTGAGTAGGAACTGGCAAGACATTCATCATGAGCAAGGTGGGAAATTATTTAGATTACTGAGAAGGGAGAATTGAGTGTGAAATACTAAGATTTGACTAGACAGAAAATTAAAACCGTTCTGCCATTCGTGTCACTTGCTTTTGGCAACTCACTGGCAGGTGTGGCTTTTCCAAGGAGTGGGAATCCAGAGACTTGTGTGGTTTAAAGTCCCCATAAAACTGGCTCTAACTTTTAGTGACATTAATGTGGGAAGGTTCAGAGAGAGTGGAAATTCATGTCCATGGAGTTTTAGCTGGAAAAATCATGTGGTTTCAAAAAAAAAAAGTGGTTACTTCTGCTATCCCAGGTCATCAGTATGTTGTGATGCATTGGCTTGACAAATGACAAACACTCCAAGAAGTTTTTAGACAGTTAAAGAATTTTCCAAATTTAAGGAAACTATCTGAATGCAGTAGTATTATTATTATTAATATTATTATTTATTATTATTATTGTTGTTGTTGTTGCTGTTGTTAAATATTTCTGAGCCATCTAATGCTAAATTCATATCTGTTATGTGTAAAAATATCAACAGTATTAAGAGAAGCACATAGCTTATAAATATCCCTTTTGTGGACATTTTAATTAAGGAAATTATGATGTACCTTAGATTGGTCAGTATTTTTTAATACCTGCCCTAAGCTTTAGACAGCACAGGATAGACAGAGGACTCCTGAGTTCTTCCCAGCTATGATAACATTTCAGTACCAGAACAATAGGTGGTTTCTCTGTCGTCTCTCTTCGTTAAGGTGTTAAAATTATAATTTTTGAATTCCATAATTATAAATATTATCAAAACAAGGTGTGTTTTGTTATTGGCTAATGGGAAAAAGAGAACTTGACTCTCACTGGTCCCTTCTCTCCTTATGTTTGATGGTAGGAAATGCAGAGAAGATTCCTAAACATCTTTAATGCAGACCTTAACAACAAAAGCTGCCTCCTCCTAAAATCCACACAACAGCAGAAATAATTTCAAACTTCAGCTGACTTCAAACTTCAAAACCATCTTCTTTTGGGCAGAGTTTCTGTTTCATTAAAATTGTATCAATCTCTAGGAGCTCAAAAAAATGTGATCAACTGAAATCTCACTGTTTCCTGGTAAAAACTGCAGCTGAGGGGTATCTATGAAAGAATTAGGCCCCGCAGATTTTCCTGGAGTGATGGATTCTGGAAGCTCTTCAAAAAGAGGCAACAGGGATTTCTCCCAGTTTTGAGCCAGTAACTCCAGAAAAACAAACACAGTAGCAGGAAATCAGGGACTATCACACAGTCATCAGATCCCAACCATTCCTACAGGGACACTTATGGAATGGCACGCTCCAGGATCAGGAAATGTGTCAGCAGAAACCTTTTCACCACATGTACCCTTAGTAACACTCTGCATGGCCAGATTTGGACACAAGGTTTGTCTGGAGAAGGGCTTCAGAAAATTAACTAAGTTTGAGTTTTAAACTTGGTGTTGTTCCTCTCCCAGTTTTTACCAGGAGCAGTGCTCACCCCTAAAATAATTGATGTGGTGTGACCACTGAGAAAAGGTGCTGCTATTTTTTCAGAGTAAATAAAAACGCTCCACAGGGGAATTTTCACATCAAAGAAAGTTTCAAGATGTTTTTCTCCTTGTCAACTGGCCTGACCTCAGAGGTGGCATTGAGGGTTTCCCTGGGAGGCTGCTTGGCCGAGCGTGGATGTGAGGGAACCATTAAGGTTGGGAAAGACCTCCAAGATCATCAACTGCAGCCCGAGCACTCCCAAAGAACAAACCCACAAATCACTTGTCACCAACTTTGATCTACCTTGTTTCAGGTGGTTTCCTCCCTGTCTATTATTTCTGCCAAGAGCCCCGTGAAAATTAAATAGAGCCCCGTCGATGGCTGAGTGACCCAGAGCTCCACCAGAGCAGCAGGGCAACAGCAATAAATCATTTCAACTTTAATCTATTGTTATTGATGAATGTACAATTATTTGTCATCTAATATGCTGAAAATGATGACCAAAGAAATAGATCAACTTTTTTTCCTTCTTCCAAGTACGGCATTGATGGATTGTATCCCTAAGCTGTTATTACACTTATAATGTTCTCTTCTGCTATGACAGCACAGCTAGTTTTTTAATCATTCCATAGTAATCAACTTAAGACAACACAGCAAGACTCATAACTCATGTTCTTTTCATTTTTGGCAGTGATGGGAAATGAAAATGTTTTTATTCTTTTGAAATAATTCTTACCTGACTAGCCTGAAGATTGCTTTAAAATTGTAAATAAATGGTTGTTTATTGAGCTGGAACTGAAAAGTGACACATTAAAATGCCCGTTTCTGAAGAAAAAATAATAATTTAGGCCTGAGTGGAGCCAGAGTTGGTTAAAAAAAATTACTTTGTTTCTCTTTTAACTGGTTCAGTGCTAACTAAAATCACTACTTGCTGGTTAAGTGATACCAGCAAAGGCTCCTATTTAAGCTATATTTCAGAGCAGATTAATAAAGCCATCCCAGGGTACATTTTACAAAACTTCCTTTGAAAGTCCATGAGCTTGGGAGTCATTTCCCACTTTCAGTTGCAACTCAGAGGTAAGACATGATCTAGAAATTGTCACCAACTGAAGTTTGGTGGTTTAAATGGAACTTAAAAAGATCTCTTGGAAGAGGAGAACCTCAGTCATTCCTCAAGGATTGGAAGACCAGGTGCTGCTTTTAGGAGTTCCCATGCTAACACAACCATCAGGACCAACTATTTCCTCATCCAAAAGATTTCCTTTTTCACTGTCATTAACACAACTTCAGTAAAAGAACCAGAAACAAAGCATAGAGCTGAAAGAGAACCACCTAATGCTGCAGACTCTCATCTCAAACCCAACCCCAAAATTGCTCGCCAGCAGCAGTGGTGGATTGATTCCCTGAATTCCATGTGCCCAGGGATGGATATAAATTATTGCTGATCCTATAACAATGGATTATTTATGGCCTCCTCTCTGTCAGGATATCTGCCAGCCTGCTCCCATTCACAGGGAAAGTGATCTGGGTTCAGGAATCTCATCCTCAAATGATCCATTTCACAAAATCCCAAAATGTTTTTTGTGGGAAAGGACCTTAAAGACCAACTTGTCCCACTCCCTGCCGTGAGCAGAGACACCTCCCACTGTCCCAGGTGGCTCCAACCTGCCCTTGGACACTCCCAGGGATGGGGCAGCCACAGCTTCTCTGCCCAACCTGTGCCAGGGCCTGCCCACCCTCCCAGCCAGGAATCCCTTCCTAACCTCTAATCCAACCCTACCCTCCTTCAGTTTAGAATCTTCTACCCTTATCCTGTCACTCCATGACCTTGTCCAAAGTCCCTCTCCAGCTCTCTTTAGGGACTGGAAGGGGCTCTAAGGTCTCCCCCAGAGCCTTCTCTTTGTCTTAAACACCCCAAACTCCTTTCCCACAGAACAAGCCCCTGTTGTTGGCAGACACAAAGAGTGTTGTCCAAACCAAGCAAAGAAACCCATAGTGAGCCTTCACCCTCTGCTTGGAGCTGGGTGGGAAACCACCTCTTGGCTCAGACTCAAAGAGCACACCAGCACCCAGGGAGTGTCTTTAAGAACCCTTTGGGTTCAGCTCTCGGGCCACATATTCAAGAATTTGATTTTTCAGGGAAGTTCACATCTTTGAAGCCTCCCCTTGTGATGAGTGAGAGCTACAGCTCCAGCAGCCCTGAGCAACTTGTAAAGGAAATTCTGCCAGAAGAAAGTGGGATCTCGGCTATGTTTTCATTCATACTGATGAATTCCAGTTGGTGAGGGCTCTGTCTGATGGAAATGGGCTCTGGATGTCCCAGGGATTCAGGTCTGGGCTGCAGCCAATGGAGCAGTGGAGAAGCAAAGCAATAACTCTGCAGAGACATCCAACAGCCCCTGACATGGTATTCAAGTCAGGAGCTGAGTGCTCATCATCTACCCTAAAGGAACTGTAAGTACCATAAAACTCCCATCCAAACACTCTTTTAAATGTCTACAGTTTTAAAAGTTCTTAAAATCAATGGCTTTTTTCTGATAATGAGTATATAGTGTACGACAAAGCTACAGCATGCAATGTAACTCTTCATAAGGAGAAAAGGGATTTAAAACAAGCTTGGGAATGTTGGTTTGAATCACTCAATGCCCCACCTCCATTAGGAAGCTCAGCACTGATTCCAGAGCACACGTTAATTAAGATAGATGAGCTACAGAGGAAGCACTGGGCCTGTGGGGGTTTTTTCCTAGACCTGTAAAAAGTCAAGACCTTTTCAAATTATTTTATGGGGAAAGTAGAGCAACACTTCCCATGCACAGGAGAAATGGAGGCAGCAAGCCTGAGCTCTTTGGTGGCTCCAGTCTCTCACCAAGGCACACAGGAACCAGCTCTATCCAGAAGGGAACGGGATTGAATAGGAAATAAATTCTTACCCGTTTAACATCTTTCCAACACTCCTTTGTACGGTTTGATTTGAAGCCAGTCTCGTGATATAAAACACATCTTTCTAGAATGAAGAACATCTTCTTTTCTGGAAAACCTCTATATCCTGCTTGTTTGGGTTGTTTTCCTCACTTTCCACTTGTTGCAAATGCCTACAGCACAGCAATTTTCATTACATCACCTTTGCTGCTCATCACAAAACATTTCTTCATCAATACACAGATCTGGAGCAGCAGAGACCATCTCAGCAACTCTCTACCAACAAGAATAACAGATTCTAGAATATAAACTACTAAATCTTCACCAAAACCACACAATATTCAGCTCCAGAAATCTGCTTTTGGTTGCTAAATGTGGGGACACCATCAATCACGTCCATTTTAATGAGAAATTACTAACAAATAATTAATTTAGAATGTTAAAACAATAGCAAAAAGACCCTACAACCAATACCTGAAGTGCTGCCTGTTTAGCCACCCAACAGACTAAGCTCTATTTGCTTTTCCACTGAATTTATTTAAGGAATTATGGATGTTGCTCACTTGCTTGGATCTCCTTGCCTTTAGCCATCATTATCAGTTATGTTTTAGGGTAATCATTTTTCTTAAAATCATGACCCATTTGATATCTTAAAAACAGCAACATTAATTTTCATTTGTCACAGGGTAGGGTATAAATTGGCTAAATGATAATAGCATTCTTCTTGAGTAATCAGTTCTGCATGATTAACCTAAAAATTGCCAAAATATTGTTTACTATTCATTTGTATCTGAGGCAAAGGAGAACCATGATCCATGAGTTAGAGCAGGATTAATTTGGGTTCTGATCTGTATTAAAACTTGCCACAATGATTCATAATCATCTTACTCGATATTTATCCTGACAAAACTGTTTAATTTGGGGAGCTCCTCGTCATATGATAATTCTGCCCAAAAGCATCACTGCTTCCTCATGCTTGCAGTTATTTCAATGTATACCAGAGAGGATAAGTATGTTTTTAGGCAAGGATTTGAGGCTGGATTTGGGTTTTTTGAATGTACTCTTAACTTTTTTCTCGTATTTATTAAATTTTCTCTACGCAGGAGGATAAAGCCGATGGTCTTTACCACCATCTAGTGGATCTAATTATTTACAGCAAGACACAATGATATCAAAAAATAGGGATAAAACATATTTAACCTGTAGTAGATATGGAATTTATCCATCTTATGGCAAACATGGCATTACTTATGACATTGTGGGCACTTAGGTGTGTTTCAGCCTGTGATACAACACCACCACTTCACTAAAATGGAGACAACTAATTCCAAGGAGATAGTGCTGAAAATTAAATATATATATATGAAAGGAGGCAGTATATAGGGAATAATTGAGCTCACAGTTGTTATTATAACATAGAGATTGAGGTGAGAATATTAGTGCAGGTCATAAAACATGAACAGCAATTAACCAATGATTCTCAAAAAGGAAGGGATCTGAAACAGAAATGATTTCTCCTCGGAGAACCTGGTTGAGTTCTTCAGAAGTTTACAGGTATATTATCAACTATTTAAGTATCAGGACAGCTATTTCTCTTCACGTGCCTTTATCAGATGCCAGTTTGCATTTCTGGGGAGCATTTGGAGCAGTTTGGCTCCTCCTGGAGCCATCACCAGCTCTGGGAAGGACATTCACTTTCCAGAGTTGGGAATGTTAGGTATGGAATTCTGCACAAGGGCCTTCACCCTAAGGATCTGCAGATCAAGAACTCTAAAATCACCCAGGGCAGAGCAGAGAGAATTTAAAATGTGAATAACTGATACAAGAAATAGGACAAGAGGAAACGGCCTCAAGTTGAAGTAGGTGAGGTTTAGGTTGGATTTTGGGAAAATTTCTCAGCCAAAAGAGCTGTCCAGCCCTGGCAGAGCTGCCCAGGGCAGTGGAGTCCCCATCCCTAGAGGGGCTGACAAGCCCTGTGGATGTGGCCCTTGGGAACATGGGTCAGTGATGGCCTTGGCAGTGCTGGGGATGGTTGGACTTGACGATCTGAGAAGCCTTTTCCAACCCAAACCATTCTCTATTCCAATATTTTCCTTTCCAAAATGACTAGCCACTTCTTCCCTTAGCACCAAATGTGTCTGCAGCTAAAACACACCTCTGAATGACAGATTTCCCTCCCCTCCACCACATCAAAATGGATTCCAACACCACAAAAGGGCTTTCAACTGGACACCTCTGCCCAATACCTTGAGGTGGGAAAGTGGAGTGGTTTTCCCATGCTGGGTTTAGTCATAAGGATCTGGCTCCTGCTTGGGCTACAAGATCCTGATATGGTTTTTGAGAAGGACTGTAAGATCATGTTCCTTTATCTGCAAATTGCAGAAAGTGTCCCCATCCTCCAGGGTATAAAGAGTTCACCTCTTCGTTGGAGGAGGACAGTGGAAGTCCAGGTGACAAAAGGAGCAATGGCTTGACGGATTTTATCATATTTAAAAAATAAATAATATTTGTTTGGCAGGTATTAAAGGCTTGTTTTCTTTCTCCACATGCAGCAGAATGGACCGAAATTGAATCCTGTGGCTCCCATGACACCACGAAATATGGAATAATATTGTACCCCTGCAGAAATAAATGGCCCAGGCACTTCTTATATGTTTTCCCTCAGGAAAGGGATGGGCAGCATCACCTGCACTCCCCTGTCACAACACCTTCTCTGATACCTGACAGGTTGAAAAATGCTTCTGCAAAACCAAATAAAGATCTGCTTCCAGCCTTCTTCCAGTTGGATTTTTTCTCCTCTAAGTCCTCTGAATTAAGGCTGAGAGTGGGGTCACTTTTCTAAAAATGCTTTTGGTTCCAAAATTTATTTAAGTCTGATCTTTAAGGTCTTTTCCAACCCAAGCTATTCTGTGATTCTGTGATTTTTAAGGAGTGAGCCAAAGTGCCACCATGCACTGCAGGCAGTGGGGGCTTTACCCACTTTCCCCATTCTGGGAAGCTCTGATCACCCAGTTTAGGAAGCACTTGGATGCACAAATGAAATATTATGCTCTTGACAAGACACTGAAGTTTTGTGTCAGACTTACACTTCTCTTTCTGCTTCATAATACTTGAATCCAAGATCACAGGCTTGATTCCCAGGTCCCTTTCTCTGGCACTGGACCTACTGCAGGGTTGGCACACCACACACTCATCCCACTGACACCACACTCAGCTGGGCTTGCTCCTGTCCTGCAGATGAAATGGTATTTCTTTTACCAAAATACCTATGAAAAGGACCCAACTGCACTCAAACCCTAATCTTCCCTAGCACACGCTCATAGAATTATGGAATCACAGAATCATAGAAGAGTTTGGGTTGGAAGGGACATCTAAAGGTGATCTAGTTCTGCCACGGACAGGGGCACCTCCCACTGTCCCAGGCTGCTCCAACCTGCCCTTGGACACTCCCAGGGATCCAGGGGCAGCCACAGCTTCTCTGCCCAACCTGTGCCAAGGCCTGCCCACCCTCACTGTAAAGCCCTATTTCCTTATATCTAATCTAAACAAACCATCTTTTAGTATAAAATGTTGAATTACCAGCTGTCTCCTCCACAACTATTCAGGGGCTTATTTTAAACTCTGGCCTTTAAAAAAAAGAAAAAAAAAAAAAAAGGAAAATCAAAATTGAAAGGAAGGCAAACCCCCCAGGCAGCTTCTCTCATTGATACCCAGTAGGAGGACTGTGTCCTTCCTGGAGGCACCTCCTCTGATTTTGCACCTGATTAAATTGTAACTCAGGGTCAGAGTGGCTCTCGTGGTGACTCAGTGATCTGGTTCACTGGCTGACAATCTCCACAGGCTAGAGAGCAATTTACTTGTGTGCCCCAATTAGCAGTGCTAATTGGGGCACAAAATCTGTGTAAATTTTATTTTTTTAATTATATTTTTTTAAGTCAACCGCCATTCTGGGAATGGCAAGTGGGCACTGAAACAGGAGGGGCTGGTCTGTCCTGCTCTGCAAACAAGACAGAGAGTGGGGAAAGTGCTGCTAAAAGTAGAATTCCAGAATGGTTTGTGTGAGAAAGGACCTTAAAGATCATCTTGCTTCACTCCCTGCCATGAACAAGGACACCTCCCACTGTCCCAGGTGGCTGCAACCTGCCCTTGGACACTCCCAGGGATGGGGCAGCCACAGCTTCTCTGCCCAACCTGTGCCAGGGCCTGCCCACCCTCCCAGCCAGGAATCCCTTCCTAAATTCCAGTCTAAACCTCCTCTCTTTCAGCTTAAATCCATTCCATGTGGGTGAAGGCAGAAGAGTCCTGATAATATCAAGGTTCATAAGGTTTTCTTGGGACAAAACAGAAATATTTGCTATTAAAATGTGCAGGGAATCACACATAATTTTATACAATAATTCCAGCTGTGTGCCAGATACCATAGGTGTTAAATCAGTAGTAAACTCTTTTAACATCATTATTCTGGTATTTTCACACATTGCAGATGTCCATTTGCCATTAGCATGCATTAAGATTTGTTTGGCATCCAGACTTGTAGATTTGCTTGTGTAAATACAGGCAGGAAAACATTTGCACACTTTTACACACACAAAAATCAGCTCTTTCAAGATCAAGTGATACTCTACTGGATCATTGCTGTGGCTGGTGCTCCCAACTGAATCCCAGACTTGCATATAAATATTTATCATTTCAAAGAGGATATGCTAAATAAACAGCCTAGAAAATGAGATGCTTTTTGCTTTTTTATTATGCCATTTGATAACACTGTAAAAGAATTACTGTACACTTCTCCAGCTAAAAAAACTCCCCATTTCAGAAGCACAAGCTGATTTTATTTTGATCTATTATCATAATAAAAGAACAATTATCTCTCCCCCAGAAGCTTCAAGCCTAAATCACCTCATGTGCTTAATTCAGGATGCTGTGAAAAACTACATTATTAAGGAAGGGCCATCTCACATTGTTCCAGTCAAGCACCAAAGTGGATAAAACCAGGATATTTGGAACTTGAACCTGCTATTTGTGAGTGTTATCTGGGGGCCATAAGGGTGACTGAAACAGCACAAGGAAAAAGCATTTTATATCTATGGCAACATTGAGAAGGTCCTGCACCAACCCCTCTGTTCCACCAAAGATCAAAAAGGAGATGGTGCAAGAGTTGCTAAAAAATCAGATCATTTTAAAAGCCTCCAATACTGCTCTCTCCATTTTTCCTTTTTAGCTTGAAAAAAATGAAACAAGATAAATTTTAAAAAAATTAAAATTCTACTTTTAAGGCTCCATCATAAATGACAAGCAAAAACAAATTTCCTGCTACTTTACAAGGACTTTATTTGTTTATACAGCTACATTTAACTTGCAAACTAATTAATCTCACACATGTGCTAAGGTGCCACAGGAACAACTGGTGAGCCAAAATCATGTGGCCAAATAGTTTCAAACATCCTACAGTGCCCCTTTCCAGGTGGCACCTCTGGAGCACTGCTCCATGGCACGAGGTCCTGCATTTCCCTCCTGTACCAAGATTAATCCAGATTATGTGTACATGCCCCTGGCCCTTCAGCAAAAGCCAAAGCCTGTCTTTGCAATGGATTTAGGAATAAGAGTGACTCCACATCCTCCCTGGGAGCCAAAAGAACTGTCTTTATCAGGAGCTCAGCAGGACCATGGATCTGGCCCATTTTAACTACACACACCAACGCAGCCAAGAGCTTCTGGAGCTGCTAAACAGCAGTTCTAAAACAAATAGAGGCAAAACCTAAAGCAAAGATAAATAGAAGCCTTTCCATTTGTACGACTGCTTTGGTCCCAGCAAATATCTGTGACTTACTCTGGATCACAACCAGAAAATGAAGTTTGTGACACCAACATGAACATCCCTTGTCCCCCTCACTGTAACACTCAGAATTGCATCATAAAGGTTTTTATGCAGCCCCCACATCTTTGCCTGTAAAACCATCCCCTTTATTTGGCCAATATCCGTGCTGCTGCTGCAGCCCTTGTCTCACTTTTTGCAGAAGGGACTTTCAGCTCCAAGTTTTTCCTCAGGATTCATTTCCCAGCCATCCTGGGGAGGGCTCTGGGCTCAGGAGGGTTCAGAGAAACAAGAAGCAAAGGAGCCATCCAGCAGATGTTTCTCCTCCAGGACATTAAAACCTGTCTAGTTTTTAGCTTTTGCCAGCTTTACCACACCTGCCTTCCCCTCCTCACCCACATCTTTTCCTTCTAGAGCCCAAGACTTTTAAAAATATTCAAAACCAAATCTTAACTTTACAGCCTGTGCTCATCCCAACGCGAGGTACAAGCCCGGATTCCCCAACACCACACTGGAATTATGCAGCAGTTTCCAGGTGTTTTCACTCTCCCCTCTAAAATCCCAGCTTTTGTCATTGTTACTCGGATGCTTCACAACTTCCCAACAGGTCCCTTCCCCTGGAAAGGTCTGGCAAAAACATCTCTCCAGCAGGTCTTGAGTTGACACCTTTTTTTATCAAAACGGTGGAGTGGGATACAGAGGAAACACCAAACAGGAAAGAGCAGAGAGAAAGTGTCCATCTGGCAAGAAAACACTTTGTAACAGCAATTAATATGGAAATAATCTCCACTAGCTCTGCAGAAAGCCTGACATATGTTAAGGTCATGCTCATGCTCGCTCAGAAAATCTTTTTTAAGCTGGATCCCTAAAGGAGGATGATTAAATGAATAGGTACAAATACCCTCAGCTGCCCCACAGTGACCAAAATCAGAGGCACAGGCCAGGGGAGAAGAAAGAAGATTGAACAAAGCACAGTTTGACCCGACAGCATCCTCTGGAGGCACACTGTGGGATTTTGGAATGTCCTGTGCATGGCCAGGAGCTGGACTGGACGATCCCTGGGTGATTCTTCCAACTCAGGGTATTCTGTGAAGACAACAGGATTTTCCTTGAAAATCCTACCTAGAGACACAGAGATGGAGATGGGGAACTGTACAATCAGTCATCCTACTCTTACAGTATATTTGGGAAGAGCACAGAGGAGTTACAGGGATCAAATCCTACTCTTGGAGCAGGCAATGACCTCTCTCCAAACTGAGTTCCAGCCACCACCATCAAGGACACAGACAACCCCACTGGAATGCATAATCCAATCCGCCCTCCTGGTGACTCCAGCACAACTCCATGTTCTTCCTGGCAATGACAAACTCTGTCTGCCTTCAACACAAAGCAGAATTTCCTATGCAAATCACACCTGCACAAATATATTCAACATGACAGAGCTAATGGATGACAACACTGCAGAGACACTTGAACAGCACTTCCATGGATCAGCCCCCGTTTGGAGGAACCCTGGGCTGCAAATAATTCATCACCCCTTTATTAAATAATTAGGTATTAACAGGCAGCCACTGATTAGACTGCGCTGCTGTCATGGTGTATATTTTCTCTGTTGACTTTGTCACTAAGGTCACCAGACCACCCAAAGCCAAGGAGATACAGGGAGACAGTGCATGGGCATGGCTGGAGAGAGAAGCCTTTCATTAACCTCGCTGGTCCCCCATAATTTCATGTGTCAGCAGCTAATCAGCAACTCACTGACATCATCAGAGGACAGGGAGAAGAGATCTCCCAAGGGACCAATCACTCCTCACAAGAGAAAATCTACACTTACACCGGGAGGTTGGGAGTATTTTGCAAATAAATAAAGAGGGTTTGCATTATAATTAGTGTTTAAATTTATGTTTATGCTGATTTATACCCAGCATGATGGAGATTGCAGTTAAAGGAGACAGTCCTTGAGAGTCCAACCCTTTCAGACTTTGTCTCATACTTTGTCACTTAAAAAAAAAACAACAACAAGAAAATCATCTTCTTGCCGACTCTTGGTCCACAGTTTTACAGCCAGAAGAGGAAACATAAGGGAAGTTGCTTCTTCCATAGCGTTGGATTTTAATCATTTTGTATTCACTTAATACTTTTATCCCGGAAGATTTTGTAAATCTAATCAACACAGCAGTTAATTCATCTACAGCCAACACAAAGCCCCCTCTTAGGGGGATATAAATGTCTCTTTAACAGCATGGGTGGTTCCAAAAGGGCAGAGAAGGGAGGGGGGAGTCGCTCCCATTGCTCCAGGGTCTCCGGGCCATAGCAAAATACTGGGATTGTGGGATTACACACCTGAATGTCAAGGAAATAGCACAGAATCTACAGGGATAACAGATCAGCAAACCTAGTCCCTGCAATTCAAAAGGTCTCCCAAACTGTTTCCTAAACCAAGGGAGAAGAAACCTTATTAACAGAAGACATTTATTGAGAAGGAAGAGGAAGACAGGGCCCTCCCACCACAAAAATACAAGCCTTGAAACCCTGCACCACCTTCCATGGAGATTTAGTTTATATTTGGAAATAGGTCTTTCTACAGGACAGGCATCAATTTAACAAGACCTATCTGTGAGTTTTAGGGTTGGACTCGATTATCCCACAGGTCTTTCCAGCCTAAATGGTTCTATGGTTCTGTGATCCATTTGGAGAGGCAAAGGAATTCTCTCTCACAGTCACCTCCCTCATTTCCTTCTTACACTGTCCTTAAGACCAGCTCTATATCATGAGGCAACAAACTCAACCAGAAAGAAAAAATATGTATTCCTTGGTCATCTTTATCTTATGGATTGATGGATTTGTGCAACTGGACCCGAATTTGCAGGAGGCAGAAAAAATCCTAAATGCTTAATGAGTACATGGGAGCTGAAGGCCAGTGCCCCTCTCTATATCCAATGACCAGCCAGCAGGAGAAATTCCATATGGAAAAACGTCCCCATGTGGAAAAATGGTCTGTGCCCCAGTATGGAATTACCTAACTAAAATATCACCATCATCAATCTAAATAAAGTCCCTCCTTGAATGTGCAAGGATGACTTGTAAACAAAATATAATCCCATTAGTGCTTAATGATGGTTAAAGTGCAGAAGAACCTCACACTGAGTCTTTCAAAATGGAAAAATAGACATTTCTGCCCTGCACTACAAAGAATTTTGAAGAAATACATGTCTAGAAAAGGGATCATGGCTAAAAAAAATGAGTAAAAAAATTATGGAAATAAGTCATTTGGGGCTGTGGGGAAAATTCCTGTTCAGTTCTTGGGACTGGACATTTTATTTTCTTGGAGTAGATGCTGCCCTTCGAGAAGGTCTTGCAGAGCAGATCTCTATTTGTTTTTCTGAATTTTTGAGAGTTATGAGCTAAAAAATTAAATCACAGAGGGACAGTTAATTAATTTACACAGCAATTGCTCCTCAGTAATAAACCAATGACAGTCCAAATCACTGAATTAAGCAACTTTATGAACACACTCAGGTGAGAAAATGAAACATATTCACAAAATAACCACATTTTTTAAAGATCTGCATCTCTTTTTCTGGCTGCAATTCTATATTTCCAAATATATAACATATGTAAATATATCTATTTAAAACTCCATGTTTATTAGCACCTCTTCTCTGAGCACTGACAGATTCTGCACCTCCAGATCTCATGGACATAGCAGTCCTAACTTAGAATTTAAAATGTTGGAATTGCAGAATTATGCAGTTCTAGGAATGCTCCTTCTCTTCCTTCTGCTTTAGTGGGATATAAATGTTTTAATTGCAGGGGAACTGTGTCTAATACACTCTGTTCTAACTCAAATCATGACCATATGTATTATAATAAAGCAATTAATTGCAGCATAGCCAGGAAATTGCCACTTAGGATCAGCTGCCACCAACACTTTTACAATCACACCAAAATCAAAGGTGAAATAGGGTTTTCCTGGTATTGAGAATATTTCCTCTCTAATTTGGAACTGAAGTTATTTTTTCCATGTTTTTCATGAAGCAGAACATCATTCAGTGGGAAAATTTTGCTTTTCTCCAGGTATCACTTTTTAATTTGCTAATGAACCTACTTCTTCATTTTTAATCCCACCTGTGTTGCAAAATTGAAATTCAGAATAAAACAAACAACAATTGCATTGCTTTAAAATTGTTTTTTCAGCAGGTTACTGATTTATCATTTTAGTGACCAAATTTTAGAGACCAAATTTCTACTTATTAGTGTTTTTCTCACATCTAGTTCTCCTACAAGGCTCATTTATAAAAACAAAGCTGAATTTAACCCTGTTTTTACTTTAATTAAATTGATATAAATTGAGAATAAAAATTGAGATTAAAATTGAGATTAAAAATTGAGAATAAAAAATCCAGGGTCAAATAGCCCCATTTTCTCTTTGTGACCTGAGTCATCTAAATAACCTAAACACCCTTAAACAAAATATAGATTTAGGCAATAAATGGAGCAAAATCCAAACCCAGAGTGAAAATGGTGTTTTCCAAGAGTCATTTTTTCCATGGGTCCATGAAATTAAGTGAATTTGCTCAATGCAAACCAAACTTTCCCAGTGTTCTGGGGTCACCACGGGGCAGGAAATTGAGTAAATTTATGCATAAACAGGCAATTCTCAGCACCTCTGATACACACCACGGTGCACAGCCTCAGTTTGTGCTACTGGGGAGAAAATGTCATTTCACACCTACAGATTATGTACTTTCAGGTGCTAAATGTTAAATATCTGTTCTCCATTTAAACTTACCCCAAAGTTACCAAGAACTCCTATTTTTTGCTGTTATCCACCTATCCCAAAGACATTCAAAAGCTGCTAATTTTTGCTTTTATTGACCTACCCCAAAGTTACCAAAAAACTCCTTTTTTTGCTGTTATCCACTTTCTCTGAAGCGACTAGAAAGCTCTTTTTTTTCCTGTTTTTCACCTACCCCAAAGTTACCTAAAAGCTGCTATTTTTTTGCAGTTAGTGCTGCAAGGAGGATTCACCCAACCTCCTAATTTTAATTTCCTTGAAGAATCCCCACAAAGATACACCAATTATTTCTCCTTTCAAGATCCTGAGCTCTTCGCTTTGCTTTCCAACCCACCACGAGGAGCACAGCCACGGCTTCGATAACTCCTGAATGTCAGCACATCCCTGATTTCCAAAATATGTGGTTTAGGGGGTGATAGTGAGAACGAGGAGCCCCTTCTGATGCCGTGATAATGTTGGCATTAATTTTCACTTCTAATTGTTTCCTCCTCAAACAGCCCCACGGAGAGGGACTCGCATCCCTTCATTACCCAGAACTTTGCACAGCATTAAATTTGCCTAAATTGTACTCCAGGGCTGCCAGGCTGCTGACCCCTAAGTCTGTAAACAAATACATTTGTTCTCCATATATTTATGTTTTTGTCTTCTAAATTGTGAGAAAATGAGCCTGGGATCTTCATATTGTAATTGTATCATCAAAGCCTGTTGAGAATACGATAAAGTAACCAGAAGTTAAATTATCAATAAGAGTCATTTATTTTGCATTTTTATTTTAAAGAATACTTATGAGAATTGTGATAAATTAGCAGTGACAAACTACTTCTTGCAGGCTGATTTTGTGTGGAGAGTTTAATTAAACATTGCAGCTGTTTATCTCTATGGTGATTAAATTTTCATATGTAAATTACATGTATTAAGATCAAGATACTTATGTAAATGTCACTTGCCTTAATGTTTTGTGTTACTGTTATTAACATCTAACCATCAGCTTGTAATCTTCTTGTATTGCATTAGGCTGGCACGCACAACACGACTAAAATAAGGAGATTTATATCTTAATAACAAACAAGTTTTTAAAAAGAACATCTTACTATGTAATTGAGATGTAGATAAAAAAAAAAATTAAAAAAAAATAACCAGTTGAGAGTGAACTGCTGGGAATTTGGGAAGCTCGTTGGTTCCACGCGGATTCGTTGGGTGGATGTGGCACCTCAGGGCTGGGCTTGGCAGTGCTGGGGGAATGGTTGGACTTGGTGCTCTTAGAGGTCTTTTCCAACCTGAATAATTCCATGAATGCCTCCCATGTGCCCAGCAAACCACTCCTTGAACAGTGGGTAACTGGGGAGCAACGGTTTTACACACAGACAAGTGTGTTACTCACACTGAGTGAACACAATAATTCCATGGCAGGTAGCACCACCCAAACACATTTTCCCTGGATATCAGGGATTTAGAAATCCACTTAGAATAACTCTCTCATCTACTTTATAGCCACTGAGGGTATAATGTTCTATTTTGTGTCGTCCCTGCCAAGTAAAATACAGAAATACTGTTACAGATCTGATACAAACACTTTCTAAACAACAAAACAGATTTGTATTTCAAGAAGAAAAAAACTCTCAGGATCCACCCACATATATTTTCAACAACCAAAAAAAAAAAACCAAACCCTAATAGGTCACAAATGTAGCAACAAAACTTTAAAGCCCTGGATTTTATAAAGAGTCAAAAGAAGAAAAGTGCTGAGATTTGCCACTGACTGAATTTTCCACCTATTTTTTGGTGCTTTTGCTGCATCCTCATAAGAATTATTGTTATTCTCTTTGATGATAAAGACTAGCAGCAACTTGGAGCGAAGGAATAGGAAGATCTGCCATCTGATCTTAGTTATTAGAGAGAGGAGAATTCTTAATGTACAAACTTACAACTCCAGTGCAGGAAAGACTCTTCATTATGCCAGTCATGCTTGGAGCCTTCTGAAAGGCAGACACTCATTGATAGCAGGAAATCAAATTCATCCTTTGCAAAAACAAATTAAGAGACCAAATTGCAGTAGGCAATACACAGAAAATGAGATAAACTCACTTAGGATTAATTTCTTTTGAGGAATCTATAGGTTATATGTGATCTCAGAGTTTGCATTTGCTGGTGGCATGTGCAGGAAGAAAGGCAGAGATCCCTGGGAGGTGGGGGCTTCCTCTGGTGCCATTGTCACCCAGGAGGCAATGCCACAATCAAACGAGAGTGCATTATCTCAATGATCCACTCAAAAGCAATGGAACACTTTGAAGATGCCCCAAATAATTGTGTGGATGTTCTGATGGGCAAATTGAAGATGAGCATTGTCTGGAGGCTCAGAAGGAGTTCAATAACTCTCTCAGCAGCACAATGTGCTTTGAAGAAAGTGCAGTCAGCATAAGAAATTAGCAGTTATTTTAATGGGAACTATCCCTCAGTGCTAATAATTCCATCAGATGACAGCCTGACTTTGTACTCTTAGGGTGTCATTCACACATTTTCCTCAGCAGCTGCAATCCCTAAATTCATCCTGAGCTTCCTTTTCATTTCAGAGTCTTCAACTACACCCCAAACACTCTTTTGGGATTAACTCAATTTACTTACAGAATTTTCTATTTCCAAATTTAAAATGGACACCATAACTCCTATAAATCTACTCTCACCTTTAACTACTGGGAACGTTGCTTTTCCCAGCGCCAGGTTTCAGGTCTTGCCAGGGGATGTTTGCAATATTCTAATTGTCCTCAAGTCCTTATCAATGGTTTGGCTGCTCCCAGACATCCCAGCTGCTCTGCTCTCCCTCTGACACATCATTCCGTAAGTCCTGCCTTCAGGTATTGAGCTAAAAACACAAGAGCAACATTTTGGAGAGTACCTTTCTACCACGGGAATGTGGTGAATTCAAGGAATGAAATTCTAGGTGGAATTGATGTTCTGTTTCCTTCACTCACTCTGTGCCTCCACCCTGAGAATCCCTGCAAATTTAACTTTAAAATTCCTTATTCAAGTCAAAATAACTCAAATTAAGAGTTTTGTGTTTAGTTAGTTGTTTGTTTTTTTCAATGAAATCAAATCAGATTAAATAAATGTCTGGGTTTGCAACCTTTCCTTCCCCTGGAAAAGCTGTTGTGGCAGAAGAATAAATGTATCCATCTTGTTTTTATAGGGAGCCACATCTTCAAATAATTGGAAATAGATCTTGGATATCATAACATTTTGGGTTGGTTTGGGTGGTTTTTTTAATCTACTGTTTTTAAAACTGCTTCCCAGCAGCTTAAGGCCCAGTGACAGCAGCTTTTCTCTCCTACATGGAGTTTTTGATGGAAAAATCCAACACATGACATTTTTCCCAGCTGAAATGGGGCAGTATTTTTGCAGCTCCAGGAATGCCTAATCCAGACATGGAAAACTGCTTCCACCTGCCATCTCCAATGTGGGAGAAGCCTCATGGGCCACCAAAGGAAAGACAAAGACCACAAGCTCCTTTTTCCCAGATCCTTCTTCACCGACAGCTCCGTCCCCCAATGGATTTGTTGGGTATTGAAGAGTCTTTCAGCACAAGTGAGGAATGTATCCTATCACCCCTAAATGGATTAATTTCCTATTTCTATGTTTGCAGCAGCTCAGGCTGGAGTGTCTCAGTTTATCACCATTTCCACCCTCACCACAGCATAAAAAATGGAGTTTGGGACAATAAAAACATGGAGACAAGAGGACCACGATAATTGTACAGGAAAAAGCTTGTGCTTCTCCACACAAATCTCACTAATCATCAACAATCAGGGAGAAAGGGTGAAATACTGTTTATAGGGCTTTGTAAATTACTGCATTACCATAAAGATTGCCTGGATCTCTCTGCAGCTCTTAAACACGGACAGATCATGATGGAGTTCACCAAGAGGCATTTTTCTTCAACAAGAAAACCTTCTTGTGCTATTTAAGTTTAGTTTGCCATAAAACTTCCTCCATTCACTGGCTGACTGTCTACGGAAAATAATAACCCTGAGTAATGATCATAGCTGGGATAGTTGGCAGCAGATCCACTACAATTACCAGAAGTTAATTAGAATTATTAAAATAACAAACACGAGCCCACTGATATTATACATCTACATTTAATAATGGAACCCAACAGTGTATCTGATTCATGAACTACATTTATTATTTTAAAGCTTTTTCTTTCTTACCAAATTAAATATTGATGGATTATCCTCTCCAAATCAGTTGGTGGATTGGATTCTATTTATACAGGTCCTAAAAATTAAGCTGTAGAGCAGAACTATAAAGAGCCTCTTGTCTCCCTGAGCAGTAAAAGAACTCGCAGCTCATTTTTGCTTGTTGCTGCCCTATCCACCGTGTTCTTTTTGGAAAACAAAATTCCAGACTTAACACCAATTTGCCAGACAATTTCATCCAACACAGTTTCACCTCCTGTTGCTGATTTAATCCGAATTTATTTAAGGCCATGCCTGCAAGAAATTTCAAGTTCAAGTTGTCAACATCTTTGCACCCACGTGGACCCCAATAATTTGAACATGCTGTAAATATGCACAGCCTCTCACAGCTTTAATTTTCAAGGGCATTTCAACACCTCTCTGCTCTCCAAAACGCTTGTCTGTGCCCTTCCTGCCCCTTCTCCCTTCACACCAAGATTATTTTAATCAGACAACTCCGAACAGATTGAACACGTGTTTACTCCGCTCCGGCGTGTGCACAGTGTTGTAAAGAGCCTGGCTTTATTTTTAGACCCTAAAGTGAATTATGCAGCACATGGGATCAGGAGACAATTTTAAGCTTTTATATTGGCAGATTTGGAGAGGAATTGCTGACACACATAACGCTGCCTTATACACACACAGGCACTGCCACGGCCACACATCATCGTATTTTCTGTTCGCTTTTTCAGCTCAATCAGCACCGTTCCAGGCCACTGTTCTCCTCAGTCATTTGGCAAAAGGCAAATAACATTTAATGAACAATAAGCAAAAATATAGGGAGCTCCCTGGACTCCTCAAAAGGTTCTCCTTCAAGGGACAAGAAATAAGTGCAATTCCTCTTTCCCTAACCAGCTACCCCAGCCTTCCCAATTTGTTGTCTTTTATGTACAAAAGGAAAACATATAAATGTTCTTGACATTTTAAAGGTAAATATTCCTAAAGGAAATTAGTAACAAAAAAAATACAAATGTTATCTATTAAGATGACAAAAAATGACAAGCCAGGTAATGGATTTGAATCTACTCTCCCCTTGGTTAGTTATTACGGGTCTAAATGTCACCAAAAGCAGTTAAGAAAAAAAAGAATATAACATTCAAGAAAACCATTAAAAATGCTGAGAGATGTTCAGGGTGTGAATTCTTTTTTCAAACTCTACAGGAGTAAAAATGATGGAGAGCCAGGAGATTCAGCTCCACTCTAAGCTCTTCAAAGTAAAGATTTACACTTCCTATATAAGGCATTCCTTTCCAAATTATTTTCAGCACCTTCACACTGGGATTAAACTCCTCCCAGCCTGAACCATTCCATGTTTCTTGGAAAGTTTAAAATTAATAGAGGATGGAAAAAGCAAGAGGGAAAAGTTTTCCTGAAACCTGAACCGAGTTTTAGTGGTTTTTTTAATTCATTTTAGTAAACTTTAGTGGAATCATCCCATCCAAAAGGCTGGTAGAGCAAAACATAGACCAAAAAAAAAGCACCCAAAAAAGCTTCTACACACATTCTGAGGGGAAATACGTGAGAGTCTGAGAAACATATTGGTGTGAGAACAAGTTAGAAACTCTCAATCTTAAAATATAAGTTCAACAACAACTTGCCAGAGTGTAAAAGCCCTAATAAAGATCAGCCTCTGAACAGAGCTCTCCAGAACAAGCAACACATCCAGAATTAGAAAATGGCAACTAATGACCCTAAAGCACAGGAATAATGTAGAAATAACATGAGATGCTGGGGGAGGGAGATGTCAGGAATGGCTGAAGCTCTGGTCCAGCACTGGACCATCTGTAAGTGCCAGTTTTCCTCACCAAGCACATGAAACAGATCTAACACCACTCCAGCTCACCAGACAACACAATTTTCCCTTTTCCTCACTCTTTTAATAACAACATGAGGCCATGGAGACTCCCTTCCTCACCTCCTTGGCCACCTCGACACTGCTTCTCTTCCAATCTGCTCCTTTTTGCTTCCCAGAATATCTGGGGATTTTTCCTCATTACATGATTTCACACCATGATTATCACAAAACCAAGCTTAACTAATCTGATCTCCACATGTCTGGCCCCATTTATTCGTGCTCTATCACCATCTCTGAACAGAGATTGCAGTTGGTCTCTCTTCCAAAGCTTCCTCAGCACCCTCAGTTGTCCAGAGTCAAGAGTTGAACATAACCCAGTGAAATCAGTATTGGGACTCAGAAGGGATCCAACTCAATTGCAGACTGATCAGATAATCATTAATTTTTAATAAATTTACATAAATTTTCAAGGACATTTGTCCTTCAAGTATGGGCTTTTCCTCTCTCTTTCATCCTCACCCTTTCTCTGCTTCAAAAATTGGCCATTGTTGGTGATCAGTTCCTTTGCGCTTCATTATTGTGAAAACACCTTTTCTATTGCCAGGATTTGGGGAATTTTTCCCTTTTCCCTGCTGAGTGTACAACCCTTCCTTCCCTATAGAGCATGAGGATGTTCACATCTAACATGGGCTGTCCTGCACGGATGGAACAACCCAACATGTTTGGCTTTGACCTCTAGTGGACACATGGATTCCCTTCCCCTGGCTTTTAAAATCTCCCATTCATAAATTTTCAAATGTGATGCCAGGTTTGGTGTCTGGGAAGAGAGGAAATGGCATTAAATTGTGCCAGCAGAACCCTTTTATCAGGAAAAATTCCTTCACGGAAAGGATGTTCAAGCCCTGCAGGAGGGTGCCCAGGGCAGGGGTGGACTCCTGATCCCTGGAGGGTTTTAAAATCCATGTGGATATGAAACTTGGGCACATGGGCTAGTGGTGACCTTGGCAGTGCTGGGGGAACAGTTGGACTCAAAGATCTTAAAAGGCTTTTCCCACCTGAATTGTTCCACAGTCATCATTCCCTGAAAGTGTTCAACTTAATTACATTGTTTTTACTTTCCTCCTAATCAAAATACCCTCTCTGCATTTCCAAGAGAGCTGTTCTCTGTTGGAAAACAATTAAATGATACTTGAAACTTGTCCAAACTCTGGGACATCACGGTTTGAGCAGTCGGGAAGTTTTACAAGTTGGATCCCTCATTAAAAGCACCACAGAGAGTTTTCTGAGGACCCAAAATAACAAGTCTCTGAAGCTTTCGGGTGGGGGGTGCCATTTTTAACCTTGATTTCCACTGCTGGGGCTGAGTCCAAGGGAGGCTTGTCACTGACTCAGAGGCTTTCATGAAGCCAGGCCTTTGTGCACCAGCTACGGAATCAAAATTCCACCCAACAGAAGTGTGAAAATATTTTCAGTGTATTTATTAGCACCTCCTCTCGCTCAGAAGGAAAACAGAACCACCAGATTATAGGAGAGTGAAAGACAGAATATTAGTCCCCTGTGCTGCCAGTGCTCCCAAATTTCTGCCAATACATGTCACTCCCAACCCGGGTGACCTCACATGATTTTATTTAATCAGCCCATTTCCAAAATCTTTTAAAAAAAACAAATGAAGTTAAATAACAAATAGCATAAATATTTTAATAGGCCTTCACATCACCAACTGCCAGACCAGCTGTCTAAACTGCAAGGGTTTGGGTGGCTTTTTTTTTTTAGTATATTTTAATTTTTTATTTTTTTTTTTATAAGCCACAAACACATACGTCTGTGCCACAAAAGGCATCTGTCCCAGGAGTGATCCCTGGCCTTGGCACATGGCACAGGCACTCTGTGGGGGCACTTGGAGGCTTTTGGGTCCCATCTTTGCTTCCATACCACCCTCTCCATGCTCTCATGTCAAGTGGAAAGAGGACCAAAGGAGTCCTGATCTCAGCGTCTTCCTTCTTGAATATTTTCCAACAGAAAATGAGAAGAAAAAAGAACTGAATCTCTGCTGAAAGGGGGCTGGGAAGAAGGTGATAAAGCAGAGGAATGAGGAGAAAAAGGAGAGAAAATTATTTCAAATTGCACCAGGAGAAGTTTAAGTTAGATATTTGGGAAAATGTCTTCACTGAAAGGGTTGGAAAAGCACTAGAACAGGCTGTCCAGGGCAGTGGTGGGTCCCCATCACTGGAGAGATCTAAAAGCCCTGTAGATGTGGCACCTGGGGCATGGGTCAGTGGTGGCCTTGGCAGTGCTGGGGGGATGGTTGGACTTGATGATCTTGGAGGGCTTTTCTAACCTTGATGAGTTTGTGATTCCGTACTGGCCTGCAACCACCAGACAGCCAAGAAAAAGCAGCTTTGCTCTTGGTTCCCTTCTTGTGGAAAGTCTGGATTTCCACAGCCATAGTCCCACAGAGCAGACATGACTTCATCCAGCTAATATTTTGGGAGTGTGATGGCTTTTGTGGCAAGTCCCTGAGCAAACTGGGATAGTGGAAGGTGCCCCTGCCCATGGCAGGGGGTCGGAACAAGCTGAGCTTTAAGGTCCCTTCCAACCCAAACCACTCTGGGATTCTGTGATTTTGGATGTTTTACAACATGCTACAGAAAAATATGTGGAAGGTGCTTGGAACACCAACAGGATCAGATCAGGAGCAAGCGAGCTGACTATCTCCAACTGCCTATTTAAGAGTATAGTCAAATAGAGAAAGATTTTGAATATGTCAGTGTAAAATACCTGTTATTGCATTAAAAATAAAAAATCTTAATTAAACACTTCCAGTTCAATAGTTTTTAAGGCAAAACTTTAAATATTTGAGGAACTAGGAGAGGGCTAGCAGTAATTTCCCAAAAGCAGAAATGATCTACAACTAAAAAAAAAATTACACAAGTTTTGTCTATAAAGTATGAAAAGAAACTAACACCCTCCTCATGACACAAACAGTGAGATGAGGATGGCAATCCCCTCCTCTTTTTGTGTCTTATCAAGGCTAATCTGCAAGAAAACTCAGGTTTCCAAAGCCAGGGCTAATGCCCACTGAATGCAGCAGGGTCAAGCCCACCAGCTGAATTTTAAGGAAAACAATTTTTTCAACAGAAACTGGAAGCCTCCCATGCAAGAGCAGCAGATCCAACTTTCACACCATGAAGGTCCACAAGGAAAACCACAGCCAAAGTTTTCACTTTAACTTTTAATACATCGAATACATATATTTTCATATTTTATATAGATATGTTGATGTACTGTAACATATATTATATTTTTTAGATATTCAGGGTATTATCAGTTCATATCTAGTATGTATATATACATCACATATACACTACAGACTGATAGTTTAATTAATTTTCACAAAGCAACAGTAGTTAATTGCAACATTTTGCACTATTCTGAGGATGCTGATTTCCATTAGGAATGTTAATTTTCATACAACACCATGCTAATCACATGCTTTTTATTTTCCATAACTAAGTAAAAAAATTATTTGGAGCCTCGGGAAGAGTTTACATTGGACAAAAAGAATATTCATCAAACACTTACTACTGCTCAGCCTCAAAGTTCTCTAGAATTTTGAATAACACCACAACTATTGGGATTTTTGGGGTTGGGATCCTGCAGTGGTTTGGGTTGGAAGGGACCTCAGGGATCACTCAACTCCATCTCCCTGTCCTTAATAAGGATTTTAGGGCTGGTGGGCACCTTATTGTCAAATGAAGGGGTTGGTGGCACCATCTCCTGGAGCCCAGAGAGCAACACAAGAGCTCAGGGATGTTTTTCTGAGTCTCTCCAGCAGTGGCAAAGTCCTCTACACGGGCCCAGTGAAAACTGCTATTCCCGGGAGGAAAAACAGAAGGAGAATTGGGGATTTTCTTTGAAAAGAAAGTTTTGTGTGGAGCCACCACGCGAGGGAGCCCTGTCCTCAAAAATTCACAGGTTCGGGGGCAGGGAAACCAAAGCCAACACGACTCGCCAAGAATCACAGCCCCTGGTCCAGGGCCAGCATCACAAACCCCAAAGCATCCCAGTCCAGCCTTCAGGAAAGCTGGGGAGGGAAGAAACCCGCAAGTGGGGAGGAAAAAAAAAATTATTTTGTGCTATTTTGTACTATTGTGATTTATGCATGAACACAGAGAAAGCTTATGGTTGTAACTGTGAGGTGCATTATTTCTGTCCAAAAAGCAAGATAAGATGATAAGATCAATCAAATTCACAATGTACAGTAAAGAGTAAGACAAAGCTGAGTCTGGAAATATGAGATGAGGGACATAAACCTCTCACATTTTGCCCCATAAATTGTGTTGTTGTCCCCCAGAAAGTATTTTGAAGTATTCATACAAAATAAATACATTTAACCACACAGCCCAAATGTCTCCCCATCCTAAGTCATTAAAACAGCCAAGGTGTTTTTTTCACTCCACATAGAAACATTTAAAATGTTTAAATCACAAATTTAAATGAGTCAAACTTTGGTTACGTTTGAGAAAGTTTGAGTTTGAGAAAGAAAATAATTGTAAAGGAAACGCATCACTTCTCAAGAGTTTTCCTGAAACACTAAAACACAAAGACGTTTCTCCTACCTTACATTTCTTCACACCCCTCTGTGTGTTTTGCAAACTTCAAGTGAAATAATTCAGCTTAAAGAAACTGCCTTCACACAGCAAGGCAAAATATTAGGGAACATTATTATATACCTGTCCTCAGTCTCTCACTTCTTACAAGGCCACATGATCCAAAAGCTTAAAGACAAAACTTCTGAGGCACAACTTCCACCTACACCCAAGTCCTCTGCTCCCCTAATTGAAGTCCTTGTACAAATGAGCACCATGTAACAGGAGGGTGCCAGAATGGGAAGCACCAGGCTCTTCTACCCACTAATTACCATGAAAGAGGAGAAGATGTGACAGCTCACCTCCTCAGGAGAGGTCTCATTTTCTCTCTTTACCTTTATTAACTAGCTTGGTCCATAATTAAAAGAGCTTGAATCTTCGTGATAAAGCAACATAACTGCTTTACTGTTCATTTCCTTACCTCGTGCACTGTGCCACCCATGATCACACTTATTTTTCTAATTAATAAATAATATTTTAGTTATTTATGGTATTTATTTACGTGTAATAATCACAGGATCACAGAATGGTTTGGGTGGAAGGGACCTTAATGGGTCTCATTCCACCCCCTGCCCTGGGCAGGGACACCTTTCACTATCCCAGGTTGCTCCAAGCCCCATCCAACCTGACCTTGGACACTTCCAGGGACAGGGCAGCCACAATTTCTGGCCTTCCCCCACCAAGAACACAGGGAGCAGATTTGGCAGTGGGACCTCTGTACCTCTGGCAGAGGCAGGCACGTTAGGGATGCCTTCACAGGAGGTCTCCACATATTTCAGTGTTTATGTGAAATAACCACCTTGTGAAGGCAGCAATGCACACGAAGCAACGGAAAACAAAGTTCTCCTCACATCAGTCAGGCTCCTTTCCTCCTCACACATGTTAAATTAGCTCTTGGATCAAGCTGTCAGTGCCTTGTGCTCCTTCTCTCCCTATATATGACATGGAAAAAGCAAAGACAAACATTCTCTTAGTTTCCTAAGAGTTGTATTTTTCATTTTTCTGAATTAGCCACTCAACACATCGTCCTCATCACATCAATCCCTACATCTTGTTAGGCTCAGCCCCAACGTGAGCTCTGCAAGAAGCTGTCACAGCACTGCCCATCCCTGACCACATTGTTTGGGAAGGGGTGCTGCTCCCAGCACCACTGAATTCCTGTGGTTTCATCCTAAGTAAGATTCATTTCCTGGGGTGCAAACAGGGAGCCGAGCCGATTTACGTGTGCCCGTAGGTCTGTAGAGATGCACACCAACCACATGCCATACTTCTCCTCCCTCTGATCTCCATCTCAACCCGTGAATCCAGCTCCCAGGATGGGACTACCAGAGGGAGGATGGGCAATGCAAGTGGCCTCTCCACACTCCCTGCGTGGGCAACACCCAGTAGATCAAAATTCCATAAACCGGTGGTGAACCGCCAGCGCCACCTGAACCAAGAGCAGGAGAGGGATGAATGAGCACAGCCTTCTCTAATTCATGCACTTACCTCCTGTCAGGAGCGATGCAGTTGATGTTCCCATTCATCTAAATTTGCCTGGCAATAAGTCAGGCTGCCCACAGAATTTTCCCTTCACAATTCCACGTGCATGGCTGCGATTACAGCTCTGCTTATGCTGCTCACCTGGGGCTGGAGACTGCCAAACCCCCCCCTGTGTGCACAAACCCACCCACTTTCTACCTTAGCTTTAAATTTCACCACTTTACCCTGAAATCAGTATTAGATGACCCTAAATATTTGGTTTTATTCTTTTATCTCTCATACTTCAGTAGCTCTTCTTGCTTCAGGAAAAATAGAAGTAGGTCTTACAGACCTCATGGACAGGGATCTTTTATTAATTTCACCCTTTCCTAATTTTACCACATCCTTGGAAGTGTTCCAGGTCAGATTGGACAGGGCTTGGAGCAACCTGGGGTAGTGGAAGGTGTCCCTGCCCATGGAAAGGGGTTGGTAGAGATGGTCTTTAAGGTCCCTTCTAACCCAAACCACGCTATGATTTTATGATTCTAGAATTCTTTTACTCTCTCACACACACACCAATATATTTCCTTAGCATAAGGCCTAGGAATTCCTATCTGACACCTAAAACAGGAGAACTCCCAGATAATTGATAAATACCACTGAAATCTGTCTTTCCAAATCACCAGGTCACTGATGTAGATCCAGAACTATCAACTAAAAGCCTCCAGAAATTTTCTTCACACATTTTTCCACAACTCGTGTCTATCCAGGACCTAAAAATAAATAGATTTGTTGACATTCATAGATAATGACTGGTTGAGTAAATGGAATTTCAGATCTGCAATGTCTCAGCTTTACTGAGTCTCGTCACCTATCACAATTTACACATTTAGCTATCAAAAAAAAAATACATGCAGTAAAAAATTAATTGTAAAAATATTGTCATTAGAAGATTACATTTAGTAAAATAAGCTGGAAAAAAGTTTAGCCCATTCTAAATGAAACAATTACACAAAGCATTTTATTGTTCAATGTTTAGTAAAACTTAGGGGTTGTGATTGCAGCAGATTTTGCACAGCATTTGAAGCAGCAGCATTTACCTTTAGGTCAAATTGAGTTTTTACATCTCTGAAGACTCAAAAAAATAAAATTAAAAAAAAAATAAGAAAGAAACATCACCATGCAGGGGCAAGAACATGAATTTCTAGATACCCTCTGCCATGGGCAGGGACACCTTCCACTATCCCAGGTTGCTCCAAACTGGCCTTGGACACTTCCAGGGATGGGGCATCCAGAATGCAGCACATTCACTGCACTGCTACTGCTCAGATTAAAAGTTGTTTCTCTTCATCAACTGATTCTACTCCTTCCAAAGATGACCTTTATGGAAAATATATTTATTTTAATTTTTTATTAATTGCTGTCTGAATCTCCTGCTTAGAACATAAAAGACAAACAACTCTTCCCTCTCCTGTAACAATTAGCAGTGATGATAAAGCTCCAGTTTCTAACTTAGCTAATTTAGCATGTCAAAAAGCAATCTCTCCCCGGTAATTTCAATACACTGAATGTCACAGAAAGGCCAAGTGACAGATTGCTGCATTTCAGTCAGAACACTCATCCTACTAAAAATGTAATCACTGATGTTCAGATTGCATTTGATACGTGCTGCACAATATTTAGTTTGTGGGTAGCCTTTGGCATTTCTGTGCCCCCCTCTCAGACAATAACAGAATGAGTTCATGGTGCATTCTGAGTTCTAACACTGATTTTGAGAATCACATGGGCAGGTAAGTCTAAGCCACGACACTTCAGTTGAATTCTGAGTTCAGATTTAACACAATTAATCTGGAATTCACTATTATCACTGGGCAATTCTGAGTTCAGACTCAGTAATATTGGTGAGAACTGGAAGTATGTTTCCAAATCATACTCAGGAGACTGCAAAGTCCGTCAAAAATAAATTAAAATTTCATTCCCACAACTGCCTGAACTCCATTATTGCAGTATGAAGAGCCTTCAGTTGTAAACTGAATTTCAGGCCTCTGTCATGTGCATTTTGACCTTTATTTCAACAACCTTTCCATTAATATATTTGCTACAAATTATTTTGTTGTACAGGAAATTTGTCTTCTTTTCCAAGAATAATCCCATAGCCTCACTAGTTCCAAAGCTAAATAATACATATGCTGCATGTTTAACAACCTCCATTTGGTGCTTCATATGTGTACTTTTCCTTTCTATTCCAAGGATATGGCTGCAGAGCACGAAGGATCAGGCACCAGCGTGGGTGAACACTGAATAGTCTTGCTTTTCAATTGTCAGACAGCAAATGAGTGAAATTGGGGGGAAAATGATTCTTCTGCCAGCCCTTGTTAAATCACTGGCTCCAAAAGTCATTCTGTTCAAAGCCTCCTGTGTCCATCAGATACTCCCTCAGGCACATGGCACCTGATGTGATGCCCACTCTTGGTGTGCAGTGGCCACTGCTGTTGGTCAGTTTAATCTGCCCACCAGGTGTGGGAGAAGGTTGATAAATGATTGATTTTCACCCACCCTGAAGCTGTTCCAGATGAAGCTGCTGCCAACACAGAGGTGGGAAAAGGAGCTACACACTGGAGAACAAAGTTACAACACTGAGAACATGAGGCACAGCCTCTGATGCAACACCTTGATCTAAGTATTTTTAGTTTTTACATTAAATTAGAGGTCAACTGGAGTGACCAAGCCCTTGTTGAAGCACTAAATGCACATCACACCCGTATATGGGCACGGTCAGATCATGGCATTTCAGGCTCTGCTTTGCCCACCTGCTCCTTCCAAGTTCTTCACATGACCTGGAATCCCTGTACAATCCCTCCAGGAAACTAATCAAGCATTGAGATGAGCCCTGGATGGAACCATGAGACAGGACCACTTCCAGCCTCTGGAATGGCATCAGAAACACACGAGTTTTCATTACAGCCCTTTAAAACCCTAAGGAAGTGCCTCCTGCAAAGTATCAGATCATAACAACTAATGAGCATTGTAATTAATATGATTCCACTGCCATGGAGAAATATTTTATATAAATTCAGTAAATCTTGGTTGTTTGTTCACAGGTTGTGCTGATGCAAGCTGAAGACCACAAACTGTGGTCTCAATCCCAAAATCCATCTCAAACACATTGCTTCCCCAAGTGCAAAGGCGTATCTGCATCCAAATTTTGCCACATTCCCAATTGCCTTCCTAATCCAGATCCCATTTTTGGTCATTTTATTCCTATGCTCACAATAAAGGCAAAGTAAAAAGAAGAGAGTGGAGGAATTGCCATAACACCCCAAGTTTCATGGAAAAACATTCCTTAAATAGGTTATTTTCAAGAGATAGCAGCTATAACTTCACATTACATTTTGTACCCTTTCTGGATGGATGGAAAGAACTGCACCTCTAAGTAATAATAAAAACTTTAGTTCCTGAAACAAACCTTAAGGGGAAGCGTAAACGAGAAGTGTTTTATATTCAGTGTCATCAATTCAGCTGAAAACATGTTTGTGCCACTCCATGAAATGAAGGCTTTTTATAGTGTCGTTCCTGCCAACGTTGCCTCATGAACATAATAAAATTAAACATGTAAAACCAACTCTGGAGATGGTAGTTAGCAAATAAATTCCAGGGGAACAGTAATGCACATTTCCAAACAAACAGTTTGGATAAAAGGAGGAACAATAGGGAAACTGAGGAAAGTAGAGGGTGCACTAAATTTATATTCAGGAGAGAGGGAAGAGAAAGATTCGAGATTTTCCAGTGTATTTCTGAAACCCTCACGTGACAGCATTGGCAGCACCACCTTAATTCATAAGAGTGATTAATTAACAGATGTTTTTGCACCAGATCCGCCAACAGAAGTTGCCATGGAAGGAAGCTCAACTCCATCCCCCCAAAATTTACCTTCATACCACTACAGCAGAAGTCACTCTGATGGCCACTGAATCACGGACTCAAATGGGAAAGACCTTTAAGACCATCAAGTCCAGCCATCTTCAGCATTGCCAAGGCCACCACTGACCATGTCCCCCAGTGCCACATCCACAGGGCTTTTACATCCCTCTGGGGATGGTGATCTACCACTGCCCTGGGCAACTCTGCCAGGGCTGGACAACCCTTTCCAGGAAGAAGTTTTCCCAAGATCCAATCTAAACCTTTCTTGGTGCAACCTGAGTCCTCTTCCCGTGGTCCAAGTGCTTGTTCCCTGAGAGCAGAGCCCAAAGCCTTCCTCACATCCACTCTCCTTCCAGGGAGTTGGAGAGAGACAGAAGGTCCCTCCTGAGCCTCCTTTTCTCCACAATGAGCCCCCCCCCAGCTCCCTCAGCTACTCCTGGTGCTCCAGATCCTTCCCAAGCTCCATTCCCTTCCCTGGACAGGGACCCTTTTCCCAAGGGATCACCTTCCAAGGGAAAGGTTCAGCCCCTGCTGCTTTGCCCATGCTGCCCATGGAGGTGAGGACTCTTCAAAGTTGAGCAACCACTCTCAATGTCCATCAGGAATTTGGACAAATTCTCACCTTGCTGTTTTTTTTATTCCTCAGCAAAACAAAACATCCAGGTAAAAAGGAAGAAAGGGTGGTTTAGTTTTGGGGTTTCCCATGGGAGTCTTTTGGCTTCAAAATGCCCATCCTCCCTTCATTCCCCTCCACTCCAACAACAAACCCTCCAAAGGCAGCAAAGCTCGAGGGACTCTCCCCCCAAGTGTCACCCAGTTATCCCAGAGCAGCTGAAAGGAGGAACAGAAAGCTCACAAAGATCTCCCAAGTTATGCCACAGTCATCAAATACCAGAGGAGTTTGGAAAACACTGTTGTGGCCCCGAGTAGGAGCAAACCTCTCCAAATAAGGAAGCATTTCTCCTCCAACGTGCAGAAATTGGCAGCTCCCCTCCTGGAGTTTATGTAAGATTCCTCAAACAGATCAGCCAACTCACAAATGTCAAAGAGCCTCCTTTCTGGCTTGGGAGGGCCATGGGCAGCTTTCATCTGAAGCAATGGATTCTGACAAGATTTCCAGCTGGGAAACAGGTTTCCATGTTGCCATGATGCTGGAGGTGCGGGAGATTTCCAAGTGAGCAACCAATGATGAATCAATGAGGAATCACCACATTGCCACCCCAAATTGTCCCCTGCCACATCCCCATAAGGGTAATTTACAGAAGAATGTGCTTTTTCAGGAAAATGTGGGTTCAGGATCAAATCCCAGCAACAGGCTGTTCATTATCAATAGTATCAAAGCCAATCTGATACAACGAATACAAGATACTAATAGAAAAATGAGAATATGGAGACAAAATATTACACATGGGCCTCAAGATATTCCCCTCAGAGGGGTCAGATAATGCTGTATTTTTAATATACTCAGCTATATGTATTTCTCTCAGAAGACTGACTCAGTAAATTCAGCATCCTTTCCCACTAAAAGGCTTTAGGACAGTTGTTTATAACTGACTGGAGAGGACATCTTAAAACCAGGCTGTCCTGGGTGCTGGTTAACCAACAGATGATATGGCAAGTGCTTAGCAACAATCTTTCCCAATTTTTTTTAACCTCCACCAGCCTCCCACGGAGAATGACAAGGAGTTATTACCTCCTGACAATGAGCTCTTTCTTCTGCTTCTTGTCCCATTAGGCCCTGATCTCTGATGCTGCTGCACAGAAGGTGCTTTGAATATCTAAATACCTAAAAGCCGTGATTGTGTGCACAAAAGGCTCTTCACAGCACTGAGGATTTGGGGCTACTGAACACAAAAAAATCTCAGAATTTGGCTTGTTTTGCCTCTGAACTGTTGAGCATTTCAGATCTCACAGCCATGGTGGCACTGAAAAATATAGTTTCAGTTATTTATTAAACTGTCGATCACAATTAGCGGTGTTTATATATGAACTCATATATTTCCAATTTCTCAATAGCAAATAAAAATAAGGAATGAATCATTGTTATAGTTCAGCAAAATAGAAACAAACCCCAGTTTTATGGGATTTAAAGCCTCAAGGAATATCTATTATTTTTTTCTTTCAATAGACAAGAAACAGAGTCCTGCCCAGCAACTCTTTCACTGTAAACCTCAATCCTAAGATACTCACACACAAACAGCAAAAAAACATAAGGAATCAAAGACAATCAGGTGTTTTGGGGCACTGAATAAAACAGGCTTTGATCCATGTTCACAGAAGAGAGGGAAGATGGTCATTTACCAGGGTTTAAAGGGACTAAACACAGACAAGTCAAACAGAGAGGATAAATTTAATTCTGCTTTTGCCACTTAAAAGCTTTTCCCACCCCATGCACAAAGACAAGCAGCTGATGGCCTGGGAGGCTATGGCAAAATCCATCTGGGAAGATGCATGAAAAGTGTTTTTTCTTACACAGTTCTCTGCAAACTGCTCTGGTTTGATCATCCCTTCCACCCACATGATGTCAGGCCCGAGTCTTTTATGTGGGCAATTAATAACTCTAATACATCCCTTGATTTATCTGCCTTTAACATGTGTAGATCACATGGGATGGACTGGATGAGTTATTACCTTGTGGAGCCTAGCAAAAAAACCTTGGTTTTACTGTCTTGAGCTCTTATTTCTTAACTTGAATAAAACCCACCATATTTATATACCTCAAGAGGGACATAAGAAATGTCTTGGCCTAAACACGTGCTTCTCTCAATTTATTATTCAGATTTATAAGTGCACTCTCTTCAGTGTTTGAGTTACACATTTTTTCTTTGCTGAAAACAAAGATTACTTACCAACAATGCCTTAAGTTAAGCTTAATTTTCCTGTGCACTATTTTTTCCCTTGCTTTCCTGCCTCCTGCACCTCCAGGGTTACTTGACCAAGTTCTTCCTGCTGCCACAAACTGATTCTTCAAACTCTACATTTCTCTTGTTTGGTTCATGCACAGAATACCATAAAATCCAACCACAGTGTCTACATTGACTAAATCTTTGTTTAAAACTAATTTTGGAAGCTCAACCTTTTTCCTCCACAGCACACTGGGGACAGTTCCAAGGGAGGCAAAAAATAACAGGATTCCTCCCAGGACATTTCTAAATCAACCCCAGAAAGGGGACACTGAGCAAACAGGGACTTCCATAATCCAAAATTCAGCTTTTGAGCTATATTTTATAAAAAATAAGGTCTCATTCCAATACAGCACAACCAAGCACTGCACTGCACCGAGGAGTTTTCAGGTCAGAGGTGTCTTTCCTGTACAACTGGCAAAGACAAATATGAAAAGCAAACCATAACCTTTCCACTTACACAACCCTCAGTCTTCAGCTTTTCCTTCAAATCCAGAGGAACAGCTGAACACCAGGACACAAAGCCAAGGAGATCTGATTCTCCTTCCATAGCTGTGGCAAGTGCATCAATTCTGGTTTCTTAATTAAAAGCTGTTCACGAATGTGAACAGCAAAACCATGAAGGTTCCTGTAGCCCTACTTCCAAAATGGACTTGGGCACCCTAAGATAAAACAAAAATGTGAGAGTACAAGCTCTACATTAAACGTATCAATGTTATTCTCTCTCAACTACAGCAGCTGGAGGCAGCAGAAGTTTCCCTGAGATTTGTATCCGTGAGGTATCAGTAACTCAGAGTCTCTCTGGCACCTCTGGAAATTTTCCCTGTCAGGTGAAACAGATAAACTGATAACATCATAGCCCCAAGACCCAGGGATCCCTATATTAATACTATATATTAATAATATAATACTAATATATAATATATAACTAATACTAATATATTAATTCCCTATATTTAATACTTTTTCAAGTCAAAGGGGTGGAAGTTGGTCTCTCCATGAGGGTCGGTTGTCAACACCAGAATGAACCTGATCTTCCCAAACCTGCACAGCCAAGTCCATCCTTACTAGAAACCCTTCGTCATCCCAGAGTCCTCTCTAGTTGATCCAGGGGAGGCTTGGATTGGATATTAGGGAAGACTTCCCCAAAAAGTGTGGTCAGTCATTGACATAGGCTGTCCAGGGATGTGGTGGAACTACCATCCCTGTAAGTGTCAAAAAAAACAAGTGGGAATGGCAGTTTGTGGTATGGTTCAACCATGGTGGGCTTCAGCCAAAGGTTGGACTTGATCATCTTGGAAGCCTTTTCCAACCCCAATGATTCTATAATTCTAGTGGAGTTTGCAGAGATTCCAGAAAGATTCCAAATTAAACCTCGACCTGAAGGAGCCGGTGGTTTTCAAAGAAGAGACATTAAATTATTGATTGCTGAGCTGCATATTTCTCTTTTTTTGGCCAAAGCTGGTCTGGAAGAGGGCACAAGGAACAGCTTTTGAAAAACTCTCCCTTGTGAAGTACATCTATTCCCTCTGGGCATCTGCTCCATTAGACATAAAGATATATTTTCACTGCAGTCAACATTTCCAGGCATATTTTCCATCTACTCAAACTGACCTGCAATGATTAATAGGCAGCAAAAAAAATTGAGAACAAAGAATAAAAGCTTGCCCAAACTTAAGCCTACATGTAAAATTAGGGACAGTGCTTGGATCTGTAAACTTAGAAACGAATCTGAGCCTAAGGAAAAGCTCATGGTAAGTTTAACACTTCAATTACGATTTCACAGGAGCAGAAATATCCAAGTGAACATATTCCATGGTGCCTTTGTTATGGGCACAGCTTCCAATGTGAACATGACACACAAATGGGGCAATTACAGCCTATGCAGCAAACAGGGGTTTCTTAGGGATCATTTCTCTACCAAGAAGTTCTGAAAAGAGATGGTTTGAGGTTTCCCACAGACCTTTCTTAAGACAGCAATGAACAGTATAATAAAATACTAAAAATAAACCCAAACTATACTAACCAAAGGTGCATAACATGTAAAGTTCTTCTGTGCTACTACCTCAGGGTTGTATGAGCTGGTGGATAAAAACAACAATCCTGATAAGCTGAAGACCTGGATAGAGATTAATTAAATCAGAAACAATAAAGACATACTAAAAAATGATTTCTGGAAAGAATGAATCAAATCACAAATAGGTAATCGTGCAACCTGGAGTCAGCAATAATATTATTGGAAGGATCTCTGTATTTGTCTCTCCCTGCTTCATATCCAGGCAATCAGATTGTTCACAACACTCAAGTATCCAAGTAGCTCCCAATCCCAGGAGATTGGTCCTTCCTAATTCCCTGCAAGAGCAAGAGCAAAAGTAGAATTCCCTCTTCACAGGTAGAAGAGTTAAATCCCTTGTCCAAACTTACACAGGATGCTGAAAGAACAGGAAAATACAGGAATGAAAGAGCTCTCCTGCATCCTATTTGTTGCTGTCACCAAACCTTGTGAAATTTGCTTTGCCAAATTGCTCTATTTTTCCAGGTTCGTGTCTCTCTGCTTTCCCATGCTCAGGCCCTTGCCTTGCAATGTCCTTCTCACACAAATTCATGGGAGTAAGAAAGAAACCCTCACCCTCCATACAAACAGTAAAATCCTGACTGCCTTGTTCTGGCATCTTTCTGGTATTCAGTTGGCACATTTCACACACTCATCTCCTTGACTAAAACCACTTCATCTTCTCAGGATGAAAAATAATTTCTCAAAGAATAAAAGCACTCAAAACCCTACAAAGACAGACCAGAATCCTTCCTAAAAGCAAGGCTTAACCCCAGACCAATGCCTAAGACAGGTAAATATTATCAGAACATCTTCCCTGGAAGCATTAATTTGCTTTCAAGTCAAATTCCTGAAAGAATTTCTGACACTCACAGTGGAAGGATCCCCGGTGAAGACTTTGCTCAGCAGTTTCATTCAGTTTGTTTTGTTGCATCAGTTGTTTGCTCAGTATTTATTCCCAGGTTTTGTTTTCATGTCACCTCCATACCCACTCCACTGCCCCTGTTTATCACGTGGGTTTCTACACTCTCATAATCCTTTGAGCTTCAAGTAGCATGAGAAAAAAAATCACAGTATGAGTTCATGAAACAAAGTATGAATAAGTCATTTCCTCCTTTAAATACACCTCTGAGTAAATGATCCAGAGACTTTTCAAGAACCATTTACATAACAGTCTCTGATACAGCCTTCAAATTTTCATGTCAATCTCAAAATGGCATTTTAAATCATCCCATTTTCCTAAGCGAGGTGAGCAAATTTTAAGAGCACATTTTGCCAACTTCTAGAGCCCTTCTTTTAGTTACAAACCGTTAAATGTTGAATTCCCCTCTGTCTTCATTAGGGGTAGTGCTGAAATGCTCTGCATGGACAGCCCACAACCCAAATGTAGCTGGGTGCTACTGCAAATGGTACATTTTTCTCTTACAACTACAAATGCCACAAGTTTCAGCAACTGTCAATCCCACTTCACAGTCTGCAGCTTGAAAATAAAATTTGGAGGCTTTGCTAGATGTGAGTAACCATCTTCTGCAGTGCTACTGGGAAGACACCTCTGAATCACAAGATGCTCAACTAGTTGCAAATAAATTTAGGTAACTTCCAGGCATAATCCATAGAAAAGTAAACACGAGAGTGGAATTGGGCTTCTATGTGGATTTCTGAAGTATTGCAAGAATATTGGTGCTTGCTTGGGCTCACAGTCCAAGAACAGGGTCAAAGGGGAATCTCTCAAATCTCACTGGAGCTGGAATAGCAGAAAGGAAGGTGGGGGTCGATCCCTTATTTCAAGTTGTGACAGGGGAGGTTTAGATTGGATATTAGGGAAAAATTCTCCAGTGAAAGGATGATCAAGCCCAGGGAAGTGGTGGAGTCTCCATTCCTGGAAGTGTTCAAAAAACCTGTGGATGTGGCCCTTGGGGACATGGCTCAGTGGTGGCCTTGGCAGTGCTGGGGGAACAGCTACACTCTGAACTCAGAGGACCTTTCCAGCCCCAATCATTCCGTGACTGTCAGCCAGAGAAGTTTCTGGATGTGGTTCCTGCAGCAGCTTGAATGCTCCAAAGACACCAAGGGTTGCATGTTAATCCATTAACTGGATCATCAAGGGGTCACAAGCTCTGCACATGGTGCCCCAGGGCATCACCAACAAGTTTTCCTTTGCCTCAGGGTGGAGTAGGGCTGTGCTGAAGAGCTGCTCTGTCCCTTTGATTATAGATGGAGTCAAGGACTTGTGCTCACAGCCTGAGAACACAAACCAGAGCTCAAATGAGCTCCTCTTCAAGTGTCTCTGAACTCCAAGCCCTTCTAGGAAAGGGCAGAGATGGAGATGCTGCTCTCTGGCACACTTGGAACGTGTTTGGAGACCAACCATTACCTTTGCAACAGACCTGAATTTCTGGATTGTTTTGCTGAGCCAGAAGTTTCGGAGATGGACGAATAAAAGAGCACGTCCATAGCAGTTGGCACGAAAAGAACTCGTGGGTTGGGACACATAAATTCCCAAAGATACAGCCACATTCCTTTTTTTGGCTTGGAGCCTGAGTGCCAAAAAATAGGCCAGTTGGCTTTGATGTGCCCCACTCCCAGAGAGCAGAGGCAGCAGTTGTGACCCTGGGAGATTCGAACCCACAGAACAGCCCATTCTTCAAGTTCACTGGAAGGGTCACAGCCTTGTAGGTGTTGAATCCAAAAATACAATGTGATATAAGGCAGAGTTAGAGGAGGAGAAGACAAAGCAACTGGGGGAAGGGAAGTGGCCAGAAGGCAGGAAAAGAACAAGGGAAAAACAATCCAAGTTCACATGGACGTTAAAAGGGAACCTGCAGAGTCAGAGGTGAGGACCTGTGACCCTCAGCACGGCTGAGCATGAGCACTGGGTCACCCAGCATTTGAAAGGACCCCAGAAGAGGAGTAATCCATCATTTTTATTACCAGCTATTCCATGAAAAAGGATGAGGAGCAGCTCAGAGTCACCCCCACGCTGGGTAATGCTGTGAGGATTTCTCAGACAACCCACATGCACAAGGCTTAGAGAAAGGACAGCACTGCCAGAGGAGAGGAAATTAAGAGACACGATGTGAAAATTGGGAAAAGGGGGGGAAACCAGCAGAAAGCAGAGTGGAAGTGCCTTTTTCTGCTAGAAATTAAGATTTTATCCAATTTCAACAGGTAGTGGTGCCAACTCTGTTGCACAATAAACGCTGGAGAAGAGGGTTTAGGGAACATATCCATCACAACCAGATGACATGTTAGTGCTGCATGTTTCTGGGAGTGAGAACAAACAGTATAATTCCACTCCTAATGAAGTCAAACAACCCAAAAAGTAAAAGAGCAAAAGGAAAGACTGTCTCTCTCCCCTCCCCTTACAACACACATTAGCAAAATGGAGTGTTCATGATTAATTCACATTCCTTTCCCATCCTCTCCCTTGCTAAAGCAGCATAAAATTCAATTTATTGTTTCTTCCTTCTGAAGATCCAGGAGACATGACATCAGGGCATCTCATGTAACAGAGCAGAGAGCACAGCTGAGGGGGTTTGAGCTTTCCCAGGGATTTCACCTGTTTGGGAAGAACTGCAAACTGCACAGGGATGGATTTATCTGCAAAGGGCACAGCACTCACTGCCCCTGCTGTTTGTTGGACAGAAAACTTGACAACGTGACGTTATTTTAGCCCTTGAAGCACCTAAATTAGGCCATAAAAATGCAGATCTTTGCAACAGGGATGGGCACCTTTGCTGGGTAGAGAGATAATTAGAAGTTAGTGACAATTTGCACAATAAACAAGGAGAAAAAGATCTTTCTTTTATAAAGAAGAAAGCTAAAAAGCTTCAACTACACTACACTTCTTCACAAGAGCAAGCTTTTTGAAGCTGTTTCAATTAAGCCCAGCAAACTCTTCAAAAATCTCTCAGATTGTTCCAGATCTCACCTGACTCTGTTCTACATTTTTCAGGCAAGGGGGAAAAAAAAGTTATTTTACTTTGAAAATCTGCATAATTAAAACCAGCACTGTCTTCTGATTGATAAAGTTTCAAGTGACAGCTTTGCAGCAAGCTGCCTCCCACACAGAAGCAATTTGTAAAAGCCTTTCAGAGTTTTATGTAACTGAAAAATCCAAGTTGCTTTCATCCAGGTCTTTCTTTCCAGCCCCAGTTTAAATGTGACTGCAAGGAACTGTAACAAATAGACATTTGAATATAAGATCAGATAAAAATATTGGTATTTTAATTAATCACTGGGCACCAACCGACAGCAAAAGCTTTTTCTTCTTGTTCTTTCCTGTTTGGCAAATTTTGAAACTATTTTATTTTTAAAACCCAACTTAAACCCTAATTTTTCAAACACAACTGGTCACACAGCACATATTTGCCACCAGCTCAAACTGGCTGAAATTCCCAGGAGAGAAAACACAAAAGGAACTAAATCAAGAAGAAATAAAAGGGGACACGAATTCTGTCCCTGGGTTGGGGGAATACAAATCTGTGTTTTCTCTTTTCAGCCATGTGGCACATGAAACACTAGAGGGAGTGCAGCAGAAAGCTGAATGTTTTCTTCATCAAGAGGAAAATTTCCACAGGAGCTCTAAAAGTTCCATCTAAATCCATGGATCTTCAAAATTCCCCAAGATTTTCAAAGCTGAGAGGAACAGTACAATTAATTTGATATAAATTCACCTGATGGTTTATAAGAATTCCACTTCCTGGGAAATTATCTAAGCCTCAACCCATTTAGCTGGATGAATTTGCCTTCCAAAGCACATCCTTGGTTTTTAGGATAAAAAAGTTCAAGTAATGTACTTTTCAAGGAGAAATGAAAGCAAAGCATCTGGATCAATATTGGCCCAATAGAACTCAGCAAAACATTTTTCTTAAAAGCAAACAGCACAAGTGGGGTTGGTTTGTTTAATGAACTGATCTAGTTCTTACAACCAAATAATTCTGGTATTTACAGAACAACCACTACAATGCTACAGCAACTCAGTAGAAACTGAGTAAAAACATTAACTTGAGTCTGTATTGGAAGGCAAGAAAAAAGGACTCAAAAAGAGTAAAATACTGAAAAAATAAAGATATTTCTGTTTCAGCACTGCTCTAAAATTACAGTCAGCTAGTTCATAAAGTTCACAGTAACTCCATTCCCAATCAGCATGAAAATGAATTTTCATTTACTTTGCATTTTGATTAACAGAAATAGCCTAAAATCAGTAATAGATACTCTAGATGAGACATTCAGGACCAAAATTC
Organism: Serilophus lunatus; assembly: GCA_013399895.1. Lineage (NCBI taxonomy): Eukaryota > Metazoa > Chordata > Aves > Passeriformes > Eurylaimidae > Serilophus > Serilophus lunatus. The sequence continues at coordinate 395,947 of VXBA01002417.1, read as the reverse complement.
AAGCCAGATATAGTTTCCTTTATGCTTTGCCTTTCCTTTGTGATAAAGAGCTAAAACCCAAATTCAGTGTGACTTACAAACACAGGGGAAGGGTTAGAAAATAACAGCCCCACAAATCTCTGAATACTAAAGCAAATGAGCAGCACTGAGATTCTGACCTCATTAAATACATCTCGAGTAGTTCCTCACTTGGGTACAGAACTGACAAATCAGAGACTCATGGAATAACCTCATCTGAGACCCCTGGAAGGGTCTGGTCCAAACACCTGCTCAAAACAGACAGACCAAGTCACTCGAGGGCTTGTCCCCTCCTCACTTCCCACAGTGGTTAAATGTGTTAAATACCATTACCCCAGGGCACTGCAGCCAGGAGTGCCATTGACCGACACATCCCTGGATCCTCTTCGTTCATCACCAGCAGATCCAGCAAAGCTCCTCCTCTAAACAACCCATTTGGGGGAAAACATCCCTAAATTGTCCCTAATGCTCTCTACCGACCTCCCCTACATCCTTGTCCTCAAAAAACCACAGGGTGGTTTGGGTTTGTGTCCCATTCCACCCCCTGCCATGGGCAGGGACACCTCCCACTGTCCCAGGCAGCTCCAACCTGCCCTTGGACACTCCCAGGGATGGGGCAGCCACAGCTTCTCTGCCCAACCTGTGCCAGGGCCTCCCCACCCTCCCAGCCAGGAATCCCTTCCCAAGATCCCATCTCTCCCAGTGGGAAGCCATTCCCTGTGTCCTGTCCCTCCATCCCTTGTCCCCAGTCCCTCTCCAGCTCTCCTGGAGCCCCTTTAGGCTCTGGAAGGCTGCTCATCCCCAGCTTCATTCCCAAACTCTGCAGCTACCCTGTTAATACACAGATCCACGTCCAGAATGGAGACACATTTGTTTGGCACTGGTTCCCTGCCCCTGTGAGCAGAAGACAGTCATGATCTGGACCCTGGGTTTCAAAGTCTGAACACTTTTGTCTCCCAGGGACAGCGACAGGAGCCTGAATGATGGGTAAAAAGCCCTCAAGACAGCACATCCTCAACACACTTTGCCAGGCAGATTTGAATGATTTGCTTTTTCAGGCAGTAGACTTCTCCCTTTTGTTCCAGCTCTGTTGTGATCTTTCAACATCCAAGTGTTACTTAATTCAGGATTTTGTCAGATGAAAGAGATTTTTAGTCTTTTTTAAAGGAGGTTTTCATGAGAGATTTGTTCTTGCTGGGGAGGCTTCTTAACAGCAAATCTATAATAACTGTATTTTGCAAACCAGAGTGCTAAATACTTATTAAATCATATTTTTTGATAGTTACTTGCAACTTGAACTTGCTTTTTTAACCTTCTCAGTAAAACAGAAAGCAACCGCTTACCCTCCATATCTCTGGACTGTATAGAGTCCAGATGCCTTTATAGGAGAGAAAATGAGGAATTTTGACTCTTATCCTGTCCAATTTTGCTGCAAACCTTGTTGTGTGTGATCACTTCAAAGAGTGAATGTGGAAAAAGAAAATATTTGTATGTAGTAATGGCCTCATCTATCTGTAGCACTTGACACCACAGCTGCCAGCTGGAGGGATAAATATCATGTTGCAGATAGATTGTGTCTGCAAAGCAGCCAAAATGGAATGTTAATTCAGGCTCAGCCCTGCTAAAACCAGGGAGGGCTCTGGGCATGCTTGGGGTAAACAAGGTCTCCACAAAAGCCTGTGCCTTGCTCTGAGCCCAAGGACTTGGGAAAGTATTTTCAGTTCCTAATTTCACTAACAAGTTTGAGTCTGATGGTTGTTAGAGAGAGAAACACACACAGATTGATTCAGAAAATCACTCCTAGAAAGTCCTTTTCCCTCTTTTGCCCAAGTTCTCTGTTTCCTTTCAGCACCCCTATTCTTGCTGGCTTGTCCTTTATAGTTCCACAGAATGTATTGCCTGTCCTCATCCATTGTCTTTATCTCCTCGGGGATAGAGTTCTTGGGTTCTTCCAACCCAAGTGAAGATATTTTCCCATTATCCAGCTGCCTGCCCATCCATCTGTGTGATTATAGGGATAGACCAAAGATAGGGTCTCCCAAACCCAAAAACTAGAACTGCTGCTCCCAAAGTTCTGCACATCCAGTACTATGTTCTTGGATTTGTGTATGGAAGCAAATTTCTGAGTTAATGAACCAACCACATCACTCAAACCCAAGTACGTCCCTGCACAGGTTCTTGGACAAGGAGAAGGCAAAGTAACTAGTTAAACTAAAATTAGGCATCTCAACTCTCAGAAGTCATGAAAATTACTCCAAATTAAGCCAAAAATAAATAGGAAAGGCATTTATTCAAGAGTTCCAAAAAGCAAACTAAAAGAAACCTATGGCCACAAGAAATCTATATCCAAATGAACTCCTGATGTCATCCTGACACCCAGCATTTAGGGGAAAAACACAAGGAAAAGGAAAGGAAACCTGAAATTTCATCTATATATATATATTAAATTGCCTCTGACCTTCAACAAGAAGCTCCTAGGTGATTTTCAAAACTTGTCTTCATCAGACAACCTGGCAAACTCCCTGACTGCATCCACCTGGAAAGCAACTGAAAGGCAATTTACCCCAGACTAAACGAGCTCATTTAAATCTTTGGTGAGTCCTTCCAGTGTAAGGACAAAATTAGGCTACAGGAACCTCAGGAATTCTTCATTTGCCTTCACAGAAGACAGGATAAAACCACTGTGAACTTGTGTTCTCCATAATTTCCCCAGGCTAAATGAGATGAGTCTGGTTATTTGTACCAAATCCTTGGCTAAGATGAGCCCTGAGCCACATCAGGATATCTGGGCACACAATCCTGGAATAAGAGGAATTATCCAAACCACAAAAACTGTTTTTAAATCCCTTCTGTCAAGGCAAGTAACAAAAGAGACTTTGCTCTCAGGTTATAGACAGTGAAAATCCTTGTTGTCACTCAACTGTTACAGAACTTGAGCTAAGCAGTGTTAATTATCTAATATCAAGGCACTTCTTCTACTTCAAAGTAATTTTCCATCCTATTAGTTTTTATATCAGAAGTCATGCAGAACTGACTCTATTTATCTTTTGCTCACTGGTATAGTTAGAGTTTCTTAAAATGCAGACCTGAATAAAATCTTAATATCCCTGTTCATTTGTCACCCATCTGAAAACCCAACTTGAAATCGTTTGCAGAATCTCTTCCACACAGGTCTTTTATTTTAATTGAGCTTTTCTTTTTCCCACAGGAAAGCTAATTTAGTATGACTTGCTAGAACTAAAATTAAAATTCTTGGGCTAATTAATTTTTGTACCTGAAACTGAATATAGCTGACTTTTTCTTTTTTCCTCCAGTTTTTAAAACCTCTAAAAAAATTTAATCTTTGGCATTGAAACCAAAGGAGAGGTAGAAAACTTTACAGGAATTACAAGGTTTAACAGGGATTACTTTACAGGGTTATAGAAGGTTTTCATCTCTAGAAAGCCAGGAGCTAAAATATATATAAAGTCTGGAGGCAGAGTGGGCTTCCATTATAGGAGAGTGGTGTGGTGAGACAGGAATCCATGAACTTTTCAACCTTAATTCCATGAATAAAAAAACAGGAGACATGCTAAAACTAATTTTCATGTGCAGAGATGAAAAATACTCGTTGTGTGATTAGATAAATCCATAAGTTCTACAAGCAACAACTTTTCCATACTTACACTTTGAAGGGATGAAGTTCACCCCAGGAGTACCACTGGAGATGGGATGTGACTTCAAAACTTGGGATTTTATATTAAAATTATTTCAATGCAAAAGATTGAGCCTCAGATGTTTTTCTCTTATTGTCTTTGATCTACAAGTTTCTCCTTAGGTATTACCCTGCCTTTAACACTTCGGAATAACCCAACCTTTTACACCAATTCCTACAGATCTTTCTAACTGTTCAACACCATTTTAGCCCTTTCCTCACTTTGGGTGTTTCCCCAGCTGATAGAACAACAACCTACATCTTATTGACTTAGAACTGCCAACAGCAGAGTTAAGATCAGCTGCAGGAATTACAGCAAGGCTAGTAGTAAGTTTAAACCACTTACATTTTGCATACAAACACTTCTGTGCAATGCCCAGAACACACCAAAGGTGACACTTCACACCCAGGTGGGACATGGCACGTCCTCAGCAGCACAAAGGACCAGGGCTGGAGACTCTTCCCCATCAGAATTTGCCTCCTCACCCTCATTTTAGCTTCCCTAACAAACCAGGCAAAGCCTTCCCAGGCTGATTCAGGGTCCTGATATAGCCCAAGGCAGGAGGCAATTGGAAGACAAGTTGGATGAGGAGCAGCTGAGGAGCGAAGGAGTCTCCTGGGGATCTTCTCCTTGGCTACAAACCCCTGACAGGAGGGTGGAGATTGGTCTTTTCTCCCAGGTAAGGAGACAGGATAAGAGGAAACAGCCTCCAGTTGCACCAGGGAAGGTTTAGGTTGGAGATGGGGAAAATTTCTTCACTGAAAGGGTCATCAAGCATTGGCACAGCTGCCCAGAGCAGTGGTGGAATCCCAGTTCCTGAAGGGATGTGGCACTCGGGGGGACACGGGTTAGTGGTGGCCTTGGCAGTGATGGGGAGATGGTTACACTTAATCTTTAGGGCTTTTCCAACCTTGATGATCCTTGGATTCCATGTAATGCCCACAATGTTTCACCACATCTCCAGCTGTGCCCTGTCCCTCAAGAATGGATGTGCCTGATAAGCTGCAGAACAATTGTTTTCTTTCTCATGCACAGCCCTGGAAGCAGAAACCCCAGGGGTTTTTTCTGCTGCCTTTCCCTTTTCCCTTGTACATCTTTCTACCCCAGTGGTGATCTGGTTGAAAGCTTTCAAAGGATTAATTTGAGACTCCAGAATGGACAAAGAAGCACCTGCTGAAGGCGTGACGGTCACAGTGTGCTCCACATCAGTTCCTTTCCCTGATTCTTTTTCCTCATGGCTCTCTGAACCACCAAACCTTCATCCTGCAGGTTTTGAGAGTCTTTGTGGAAACTCAGACACTGTGAAATGTGCACATCTAACACTATGTGGGTCAGACACCGAAGTAATTTGTGTCCAGTATCACACAGATTTACAAGGATAAGAGTTTCAGCTGCATGTTTTATAAATCATCACTACATATCTGAACCTTTTGAACCTTCAGGGGTGAGGTGGGATTGCTCTGTTTCACAGAAATTCCTCTTGGAGACACTTGTCACTCCGGAGCAGACCCTCCAGAGCCACCTCTCCAACCCAAGTGCAGCAGCCTGGAAGGTGATGGGAACGAGACATGACAGCAACACCCTTCCCAGGCTTAGCTCTCGTGAAAAGCTAAATTAAAGAAAGAGCAGGTGTCTGTTAAGTCTGGGCTTGCAGTTCTTTTAGATGTGTGGGGAAGTGTCAGCGTTACACTGGCATTGATCTGGTTTTGTCTGGGAACACACTTATGGAAGGAGAGTGGGATCCTCTGTACTCCGATATCCCACTCAGCACAGCTCCCCTCCATCTCCCCTCCTTTGGGGGCTCCTATCCCACTGTCACACAGCCCAGGAGAGGCTCCAGCCCCCCCAGACATCCCCACAAACCAGCTCTGAACCCACTCTTTAAACATGTTTTCCAATTTGGGAGCTCCCCTTGTGGGTTGGAATTGGCACCCAACAAACATACGCTGCAGGATGGTTGGAGCAGCAACAGGTAAAGTGACTTCTTCAACTCTGGGTTCCATGTTACAAAACAAGCTTTTCACACAGCCATATTTTAGGGAAAGAAATGCCATGTTTTATAAGGACATTCTATAAAGGAAACTACACATGAAGTCTCCCATCAATTGTACAGCACAACCAATAAAGCACTGGTTGTACTTCCATTTGAACCATTCCCCCTGAAATTATCACCTTTGCAAAACACTTTTTTCTTTAGTAGAAATCCAAATCTAAGTGGTGTGATAAATGCAATGTGCAGGAAATAATCACGTTTACACTTATTAAATTCATCTGAATTCACAATGTCCAGACCAAAGGACAACTTCCAAGGCATGACAGAAAATGCAGATATTTAATAAAGTAGGATTTTTTTCCTTTTAATGAATGACCTCTCCAGCACCAGGAGCACCTCACAGGATCCATGAGCTCACTCTGGTGCAGATAAATTATAAAAGCTGCAGCCACTCTCCTGGATTCTGTTGTGGAAGTGGACTTTTGGCAAAACATTAATATTTTGGAAATCTGCAAGGATATTCTTTGTTGCACACTGTAGGAATTTTTCCTTAAATCTTACAAAAAGGTGGCTTTGTCTTAGAGATTTTCAAGAGACATTCATCAAGCAGTATGTCACCTGTCAAACATAAATCAATTAACCTCTGCTGAGTAATTCTTTTTTAATTACTTGAAAAGCAAAGCCTTTGGCGGTTACATCTATAACTGTGACTTTTCTGGCTATTTTTAATAAGACACTATTTTGCTATTTATGTTTTTATCTTGGTCAGGAGCCTGGTGGTTTGTAAGTGCGGTTTTGGACCTTATAAATAATCAGGAATTAACAGACACCTATAGTTCCAGGATAGTCCAGGATCCTGTCACTGCCTGAGTAATATTTTAAAATGCAGCAAAGCAAAGCTTCTGTTCCTTTCTGACCTGCAAGGGGAAGAAGTGACACCCAAGGCTATGTCTACATTATTTATACCACTTTGATAGATTAAATCTTTTACCACAAGGATGAGCTTTTCAAACATGCCTGAAACTTAATCTTTAGTCCACAGGTGCTCTTCCTGAGTGCAAACAAAGGCTTCTCTTTGTAGAGAGAAAACAGAATTCAAATGGAACAAAATCCTGGGAGCTACAGTTGCTGCTTAAAACAAACCCTTGACTGGACTTGTTAGACTTACTTATTTTTAACTAACATGTTTTTGGACCTTAGCAGAGTAGTATCAATATATTTATGAGTGGGTAGCTCTATGTGTGTGTACACACCATGTCCCCAGTGCCACATCCAGAACCTCCTGGGCCCCTCCAAGGATGGTGACTCCATCACTTCTCTGGGCATTTATTTCAATGCCTGACCCCTCTTGCAGTAAATTTTTTTTTCTTATATTTAATCTGAGCCTCTCCTGGTGCATTTGAAGGCCATTTCCACTCATCCCTTCACTGGAGACACAACAGAAATTCACCCTCCTGTCAGGGAATTATGGGGATCAATGAGATCCCCACTGAGCCTCTTCTCCAGAAAATCACCAACATTGATTTAGTTTCTTAGTCTTGGGCTAATTAATCATTTCCAAATTTGCAGGCAAGTAAGAACTGAAAGATTAAAAACCTATAAACTGTACCTGAAGCTGCCAGTAAAGCCAGAACAGCCTTAAATAAATTATCTGCCAGCTGACTCCTTGGAATACAATGGCATCAATGGAACAGAGTTTGGTCTTTGATTTTGCATCTGAAGGAAGATGAAGAGTTGCACTTGAGCAAAAGCCCAAGTGGAAGGAAAGTCAGAAAATATTCTTTATTTTGCTTTCTGTAACCTAATGTTAATCACTGGCTTTTGTTTCCCTATGTCTTCATGACAAGAACAAAAGGCCAGAATTATAGGCTTCATTTCAGCATAAAATTACCTTAAAATGTGCTTTCTGAAATAAACATCTTCCTTCTAATTCCCAAGGAGTTCATAACTGTATTTTTAGAAAGGCAATTTGGAATTTAACAAACACAGATATTTGGAAATGTCTCTGTGCTTTCTTCCTTTGACAAAAAAGACATTAAGGTAATTTTTTTTCCCCTCAAAAAAAAAAGTGGAGATGGTTTTGGAGTGGCAGTAACCACGGCTACCTACTTGGGAATCAAATCCAACTGCTGAACTTGGAACTCAGTGAGATGTATAGAATGTGCAGGATTTGCTCCTCAGTAATTGTGACTCAGATTTATGGAAAACCTTTGCAGTTGCTGTTGTGAGCATTCCCTAATAGGGAGAAGGAGAGACCCACACTGCACCAAATTCATCCATGGATTTTTTAGCCCATTTCGTAGCATCCACTCCAACGTTGCCACCACTCTAATTTTGTTTGAAATAAGGTCTTATGGGCCTGTTCTACAGGAAATTCCCTCAAGTTGTGCCAGGGGATGATCAGCTCGGGCATCAGGAAGAATTTCCTCCTGGAAAGGGTGGTCAGGCCTTGGAAGGGGCTGTCCAGGAAGGTTTGGAGTCCCCATCCCTGGAGGTGTCTACGGAAGGACTGGACATGGCCTTCAGTGCTCTAGGCTGGGGGACAAGGTTGGACTTCATGGACTAGGGCGGCTTTTCCAACCTAAATGATCCTGGGATTCTGGGATACTGTGATTCACTGACCTGTCCTCCAGTCCAAGGTCTTTATCTTGTCATTAGCTTGTTCTTCCCTCAGCAGAAACAACACAAACTTCAGGAACCAGGAATCTCCACTCAAACTAAATAAGCAGAAATGAGAAAATCCGATGTCATCCAATTTATTTAGGGAAAAAGGCACACTGTCCTTTCCCATGCTTTGTTCAACCAGCTTTCCTCTTACTTCAAAAAGGTTTTATTGCTACAGAATTCAGGGCTCTTCAAAATATTGAAAAGACTGAGACACAAAGGCCTAATGGGGTGAGGTGACAGGTATATTCACTTTTGAAGAGTGATGACACTGTTTTAAATATTTAATGCTCTGAAAAGCATATGGAAAGAAAAATAACGTGAAGTTGGCTTTTGCACAATAACACCATATTTTCTGTATCTTTCTGTGTTGCAGCCACATTGTACAGAACTGTAAAAAAATGAAAATGGCAGATTTCAAATCAGTTATCATGGTGTTATCAGCTTCCAAAAAATTAATCTTTTTTTTTTTTCCCCTCTTCTTTCATTTTTTCCAGTGCAATCAATAAACAGGCCATGGCTATCAATCTCCATGCTATGGAGCAGTATTTTATTTCCAAGCTGATAGCTTCCTATGATGAATTATAGTCATTACGGAGCACGACAGTGTGTCACAGTGGCTTCAGCACACTTGTGGGTGCTGCTGACAGAATAAAGTGGGAGGGTTTGTTTATTATTATTATTATCTTCATTTTAAGTCATAGAATCCCAGAATGATTTGAGTTGAAGGGACCTTAAAGATCATCTCCTTCCAATCCCTCTCCATGGGCAACAATGCCACCCAAGTAAAGATGTAAATATTACCCTGTGTAGGCACCACTCTGGAAAGCCCAGAAGAGCCGAATTTTCATTTTTCCAAACATTTGAAATGACATTTTGAGGGCTTTTCCCCTCCATAAATATTTTGTAATTGCAACAGTTGGATTTGCAGCATTCAAATGCAGCTTTATGGCCAAATATTTGGATAGGTAACCACTTAACCACTTATCCACTTATGTTAGGAAAACATGAAAAAATGAAATGAAATAAAATCGCCTGAAGAATTTGCCTGCCCTCCAGGCACATTAACATGTCCACAAAGGTGGGATCATGACTTGACATTGAATTGTGCTTTGGCATCTGTGACTTAGAGACCCAAAGAACACTTTTAGTAAATTATTACGCACGTGGCGCAATAAAAGTCGTCTCAGCAACACGGAGCTTAATGAGCTGCCAGAAGTCTGAGCTGAACTAGTCCAAGTGACTCCCTGTGCCAGTGAAACAGAACAGCTTTGAGACCTTTCTTCTGAATCTTTTCCTACGTAAAAGCCTTTTTTGCTCTTGCACTTGTAGCAGCCAACATAAAAGCGAGGCGTCTTCAGATGGATCCTGCACCGGAATTAAAATAGGTCTCTCCAATGCCTTTAATGTCACAAAAAAACCACCCTGACAGGAGGCACAATGGAAGGACAGACAGTGGAAATGGGTTTTGTGGCTGGAGAGTTCGTTCTGCGGAGTGGGATCAGCAGCAGGGAGAGATGAGGTGGGAGGGGGAGCAGCACCGGAGAAAAAAGGGATAAAAGCCATGGGATAAAGCTTAGGAGAAAATTTAGTGAAGGGACTAGAAGTGGTGGAAATGAGGGAAGGGAAGAAAACCTTCCCATCCTCCCTTTTAATTCTGAGCCATCCAAAGCTGAGATTAGAGTTGCATTAGAAGGAAAAGCTCCCACTGACTAACTTAATGGGCTTCAGATCCCAGATGTACCTGGGCACCATGTTGTGCTCCTGGGTCTCATAATAAATAACAGGTCCAAAGTTGCTGGAGGTTGGATGGCAACACTTAGGTGAATATTATTATGATCTGCAGAGGATTGTGAACCTCGAAAAATTGCAAAAACATCTGAAAACAGGGCAAGAAGTTGAATTTTATTTAGAAAAAAATACCACCAAACAGGAGAGAAATTAATTATAAGTGATAAATTTGTCTCCCCCATCCCCTTCCAAAAAAAAAAAAAAAAAAAAAAAGAGGAAGCCATTGTTAATTATTGGGATTTGGAGGAATATTTCCTCACTGGCTGCCGGGAGAGGGTCCAGGATTGTAACTGGAAGATGGATTCCAGGTGAGATATTCAGAAATAAACAGAAGCAGCTTCTGACAAATTCACTGGGACTGAACTGTTTCTTCTGTAACAAACAAAAGCTTTTAAATTCTTCTCTACGTCTTTGTTAAAGTTTGTTAAATCCAGAAGAGTTGGCTGTGAGGGAAACTTCCCAACGGAAGAGCAAAGAAGCCCCATGCCCAAGGAATGAAGAGCAAAAAGGAACATCTGCAGGAAAACCTCTGTGGCACCACAAACCTTCCAGCAGTGTACAGCATTTCTTTGAAGCATTAGCACTGTCATAAATGAGCATTAAGATTTTTATGTCTCTGTCCATGGCACTGGGTGGGTTTAAGGTCCCTTCCAACCCAAAGCACTTCATGACCATATGATTCCATAAATGCCTTCTGCCCCTACAAAACTCACTTTGCCCCTTAAGTCTCTAAAATCCACTTAATGCCCCCATTCCATTTGCACTCACTGACACCAGGAATACCAGACTAGGACAGGTTAGAGACCCCAGCACAGAGCTTTGTACTTTACTCTCCAGTTCAATAAGGAATAACACAGCAGCTGCCGGACATTGAAATCATCTCATGTCTTTTTTCCCTTTTATTTCCCAGCTGGATACAAAGACCCACCAGTGGGTCCCTGCCCCAGAGTTCTGCTCTGGGCATTTCTTTTAAATTTGGGACACCAAAACCCGAGGATTTCTCCAAGGAGCAAAGCAGAGTGAATTCAACTCCAATTCAGGCCAATATTAAGCTCACTCCTGTTCCAGAACCTTCCTGCTTTTACACAGGATCTGAGCCTACTGCACATTTTTTTCATTCCTTGCAAGCTGCCATCTTGTAAGGAAGGAGGAATAAACATATGGATTCGAAATATGTTGGAATAATCACTTTCTGCACTGATACTTGTCTGTCTGTGTAGACACCAGAGAACACATAATAGCGAGCTCTGTGCATGTTGTGTTATTTCACACCGCCTCCCATTTCACACGGAAAAGGCATTTGACTTTGTCTAATACAGGCTGGATTTCTCATGGATTTACCACCAAGAATCCAACTCTCCAAAGGGGTCCTGTTTATCTCAGCAAAAATATCATAAATTTAAAGTATGAGGTGTTAAAAGAGTATCGACATCATAATGACAATGAAGATAAAGCTCATAGAAAGTGCCTGAATCCACGGCTCCCTATTTTTCAAGGAATGAGGAAAGAAAAAAGACTCTGGCTAAAAAGCTGTTGGCCACTTATGCACTTAAGTCTTATACTGTTCAGTCTTAAAATTATACAAATTTAGAAACAACACTGAATAACTTTAATAGAAGCCAGAAAAGAACAGAACAACCAAACACAACATTTAAGAAACTCGTTTTGCTTTTCTAGAGACAACATGGAGCCGATTCCACGTGAAACAACAATGCAGGGATTTATATCCTGAGTGATCTGGATATTCAGGCAAGAAAGAATTTGAGGAGTGGGAGAGAAGGAGATGAGGAGCAGAGACATCACTCTCTTCTCCTACATGATTAATAAGCAAATTACAAATCCTCTCTTCTTCTCCAACATTTCAGAAGCATATCTGGTCTTTTTGGGAATCTATCTTAGTATGCCAAGTAGCTGCCAAGACTTCCACACTCTCCATGCAGATGATTAAACTGGTCAAAATATTGTTATGTGAAAAAATGAGTAAGAGGATAATGAATCTCTGGATTTTGAGTTGTCTGAAAAACCTTAGAAGAAATTTGGCAGCAGGGAACAAGCTCAGGATGAAATGGAGAACAGAAGACAGACATGAGGTCTCAAAAATGAGTTTGTGGCACTTTGTAGATGAATTTATTCAGTATGTTCCTAATTTTTTTGTGTGTCCATTGAATAAATGTGGATATGAAGGAACAGAACAATTTTTTTATGAAAACCCACCCCCTGTAGCCATGAGCTGACCAGTTTCATCACATCTAGTGACCACCAAGAGTTTGCATTGACACTTACTGTGAACCCCCTCTGGAAGGAGAATGTCCTGAATCTCCACCACCATTCTTCCCATTCCACATGGTACCAGCAGGGCACATCCACTCTACTCACCTTTTCTCACATGAAAAATGGGAAAGTTCTGTTGGCATCACAAGGATCCAGTTTTAATTAATCACTTCTCACAGGGCTACTATTCATATTACTGGAGTACAGATCTTCCAGGCTAATGAGGATCCTGGAAAGACATGCAACTCAATGGCTGGATAGGGAAACTATAAAAGTTTTGAGTCATACCTTGATCTGGGAGTGATTTCATTAATGAGAGCAAAGTATTTCAGTACCTGACAGAGGCCTTCAAAAGAGCTGGAGAGGGACTTGGGACAAGGGATGGAGGGACAGGACATAGGGAATGGTTTCCCACTGGGAGAGATGGGATAGTGGGAAGGAATTCCTGGCTGGGAGGCTCAGGAGGCCCTGGCACAGGTTGCCCAGAGAAGCTGTGGCTGCCCCATCCCTGGAAGTGTCCAAGGCCAGGTTGGAGCACCCTGCGATAGTGGAAGGTGTCTCTGCCCATGGCAGAGGAACAAGATGATCTTTAAGGTCCCTTACCAACCCAAACCATTTGGGGATTGTAGGATTGTGAGTCATGGAGCAAGAGCTCGGCTCGCCACTGGATACTCCTGATAGCAGAGGGAAGGCCAAAGCAAAATCTGCAGCTCCACTGACCAAAGAGCAAAGCTAGTGATTCCAGAATTCACGGGCAACACTTCTCAACTATTTTTAGTTTTTTAAGTCTCCCCTTTCTCAAACCAACCAACCCCCTTTCCAGAGAATGAAACCAAGCTTTGTCATTTGTAACTCGGAAATAAATGCAAAAAATTCACCTGTTTCCCTGTTGCATTCGGAAGAGCACAAGTGGAATGAGGAGTGGCTGAGAGAGCATAGGAGAGCTCATCCTGGAGCAAAGGAGGCTCAGGCAGCACCTGGAATTCTCTGCAATCCCTGACAGGAGGGGGGAGCAGGGAGGGGAGGGGGACAGGGAGGAGGGTCGGACTCTGCTCCCAGGGAACAAGAGACAGGAGGAGAGGGAACAGCCTCAGGCTGTGCCAGGGGAGGGACAGCTTGGATATTGGGGAAAATTGCCTTATGACAAAGGTGGTGAAGCCCTGGCACAGCTGCCCAGGGCAGTGATGGAGTCCCCATCCCTGAAGGGATTTCAAATCCATGTGGATGCGGCACTCGAGGACATGCCCAGTGGTGGCCTTGGCAGCGCTGGGGGATGGTTGGACTCGATGGTCTGAGAGGGCTTTTCCAACCTAAACCATTCTGTGGCTCTGAGTGCATCCCAGGGCTGCTCTGCCTCTCCAGGGATTTAAACCCAAGAAAACTTCCAGAATGTAGAGCTACCGGAAACACATTTTGATCTGTAAATACCACCCTTAAAAACCCAAATCCTCCAAACCTACATTTATAGGCTTATTTCCATGATGACAGTTTCGCTACATTTGTTGAATTGTAAAGCATGTAAAGCTCAGCAATAAAACGTCTGCAATCTGTAGCAGTAATGGGAGGAATGTCTCATAAACAAGATAAGTTGTTTCTTGCCAATATTGTTACACTTCATAAATACGAACTCGAGTCTGTTTTGCGTCTCCGGGATCAGTAGCAGACTTTTATTTTAATTAAACACAACATATAAAATATTCATTTAAAAAACAAACATCATTGTTTTAAAGACATTGTGCTAAATTAAATTACAGTGCTTTTGCCATAAAGTTCTTGCACAGAAGAACTATTTGGAATTCGGGGTGGATTGAGGCAGCAACGAGTGTCCATCAAGAATCCAGAGTAGGAAGATTGTAGCTGCCCTGTGAATAAATAAAGTATTTATATTTCCTGATAATGTAAGTGCTTGTATGAACTCCTTCCAATTCCCAAAGACTCCTCATTTCAGCTGGGGTTGTAATTAAGGAACTTTATCACCTGGCAGCAAGGAAGGTGCTGCCAGGCCCATTTTACGCAGCAGAACTCGTGAGTGCTTCACTTTCCACTGATATAATTTATAGTCTCATTTCATTAGACTAATGCTGGATATCTTTAACAGAGCCATCTCTGACATCCTCTCTCCCAAAAGTACTTTAGTTTTGAAACTTACCCTTGTAGCTTGACCAGGATCCTGGAATATGATCCTGATTGAGTCTCAGTCAATAAAAATATTATTCCTAGTTTAGTAACACAAACCTAGTTTCTGGATTTAGCACAGAATCCAAACACATTTCTTCTGACATGAGCCTCTGAGATGACATAAATCTCAGAAACCAAGTTTTTAAACTGTCAGCAAAGAACAATTTTAGGAATTGAGAAGGAACTATCCAGAAATATCTGAATATTGATTTGTGCTATAGAACCAGCAACCCCTGACTGGGAGGCAGGAGTCGTCTATAAAAGTTTCCTTCATGGTCAACATGGAAAATTGTGCCGCTCAGTTGTAAATCTACCAAAACAGGAATGCTCTGTGTCACAGGAATAGGCAGGAATTTGCTTCAGAAAGTCTTCAGCAGTAGCTCAGCCACATCACATCACCCTTCTGGGCATTTAAATAAAAGTCTAAAACAACTGAAATTGCTCAATTGTGGCTTTAAGGTCATTATGTGAAATGAGACTTCAACAGAGAACAGTAGCCAGAGCTTGTTCCAGACTGGCCAAAGCTTTGTGCTCTTTAATTCCACCCCTCTACCCCAGGAAGCAAAAGAAAAGCCAAAAAGCAGCTGCTAAAATTTCAGGCTTCTATGGAATTTCAGCAGAGTAGAAATGGAAGATATGAAATTATTAAAGTCTTGAGATGTGCCTCTGTCTTGGGTCACTGAAAAACAAGAAGTGTCTCAAGTCCTTTTTTCCAGAAAAGAAGTCCTCAGTCAGACTCAGACCAAGGAAGAAAAGATGCAATAAATCCCTGTCCTGCCAGGCTCAACAACCTGGCACCTCCTGGAGTCCTCCAGCTCTGCTGCAATTTGGGGGAACCATTTATTGATGGCAAAACAAACATAGGCTGAACGTGGAGCAGATTCTTACCAGGGACCTTCACAGTCTTCCTTCCTCAGGGATTCCTCTCCTGGATTTGAAATGTTTAAAGCCTTAAATCCATCTTTTTTACAGGAAAAAAGGCTTGAAACATATAATTTTCACCAAAAAAAAAGAGATGAGTAATAAAATGGATAGCCCTCACCTTTACACTGATGGTGATAAGTGACATTCATTGCACACAGCAAAAACAGCAGAAAACAACATTCCTTTCCATGCTCATCTCTAGTGAGATTCATCCCAGCTCATGTATTTTCAGTCTGCAATTTCTAAAGTTTCAATAACTGTCTCTAATAGTCAAGATTACAGTTTTTCAATTTTTCCAAAGTGCCTTTCCTCTCAAATTTTTTCCTGTTTTCTGCAAATAAATTGTTTTTTATTAAAAGTAGAGTTGCCAATTGCCATTTGGCAACAGGCTTAATGCTTTTAGCTCATAAAGACTTTCCCTAATCTCTTAATTTGGCAAGGCATAGACTTGCATTCCAAATTGCTCAACTGATTCACTGCACACAGAGATGGTGCAAAAGTGAAGTCATTTTAGCAGGTTTTATAACACATTATAATAGTTAGAAAAGACAAACCACACTGGGAATATTTCTATTTCTAGTCAATTTATATTAAAGTAAAACATCCTATAAATGAATGGCAGGAATAAACAAGTGGCACTAATCAGACTGAGTATTGGGTGGGGTGGGGATGGGAGAAAAGGGATTAATTGTACTTCCAGTTTGTGAGGGAATTGTGGAGTAGGATTCCTGCCTATTTTCTATATCTAAGCTGACCAAGATGCAAATGCTTCAAAATCCTCATGGGAGACCTTAAGTTGAAGGAGTATTAAGTGAACTCGTTTGGTCACTGCTTCCTGTAAACCTGGGTTATCAGACCTGAGGTTTGAGCCACACACCATTTATTCTGATGGAATGGAAAGTTTAAATTTGCTAAACTGGACTGGTGCTCAATATATCAACAGACTGGTCGGTCATTGTTCTTTGTGTGGATTGCTGGTCTAGGCTGCTTCCTGGTCAGTATTTTCCTCTGATAAAAACTTTGGATGTTTTCAGATTTTGAGACAGCAGAGCCTTAAAAGCTGTTGATTGAGCCCCTCCCTTGGCCTGTGAGCTGTAAAATCATCAGATGGATCCTCTTTGCTTGCCCTAAAACCCAATTTATCCACAATAAATCCTGAGCTATGCTGGCTCTGGAAGGATGGAGATACATCAATTCATTTTGATCCAAAGTCATGTTTCCTCTCTGTTTTTCAGGACATCCAAAGCTGGTGCTGGTGCTGGGGAGCGACAACAGACAATCCCACTGCCTGCTAAGCAGCTGGAATTCAAAGGGACTTCTCTAAGGACTGCACATCCATCAGCAAGGCAATATTAAACTCAGATTTGTCTGGGAAACACAGAATTCCAGGCTCAGTAGCTCCAAAGAGGGACTAACACAGATCTGTCCACACACCCAACACTTGTGCACGGGTTTTCATCTCACAGAGCTTTGGAGATTCACCACCTTCTCTAACAAAAGCCTGAACACAAGCTGGATTTGGACTGGCTTTGAGGGATGGTTTGTACCACCAGAGTCCCCCCAGTCTCTCCCTCTCAGATGCCTCGCCTTTTCCAAGCCAACCAGGAAAGTCTGATGCTTGATTGGATCATATTCCTCACAAGGCATGAATATTTGCATCATGTAAAAGAAGTGACTCACAGAAGATATTTAATTTCAGAGTAAGATGAGAGGACTATTTCTTAATATTGCCCAATATATTCACAGGCAAGTCTTTCCCACCTCAATTCCCACCTCCAGCACAGCGAATCTGCCCAGGCTCAGATCCCTTAGTGCCCTCCCTCAGGAGTTCATGGGATCACAGAATCATTAAGGTTGGAAAATTTCCCCTATTCAGTGCACCAGCAGCATTGTGCTTGTGCTGATATAATCAAATTGGAATAAATGACTCCTTTTTTTCCTGATTGTTATTTATCTTGAGTGGCTGAGAATTGTGTTTTTGCCGATCTGAATAAATTGTCATTGCAAAGAACAACTAAATTAACTTGGGTATTTCCATTAGCACGGTGAGGGCCTTGAGCTGTTTATTTTACAATCATTCAAACAATGTTTTTACTCAAGAGCTTTATAACATTTTCATAAGCTGGAGCTTGCACAGCATTCAGCAAACTGAGAATAGTTACCAATATCAACATTACAGCACAATCTGTAACTGAAAATAAAATCATTAAGGTTGGAAAAGACCTCCAAGATCATCGTGTCCAACCTTTGGCTGGATACCACCACGTCAACTAAATATCACAAAATTCCATGTTTACTTGTTTTTTGAACACTAACTCTTTTTTTTTTTAACATTAACTCATTTTATTAACACTTAAATATTGACCCATTTTACAGATGGAAATCCCAGCAGGACATTGAAAAACTTCTTCCCAGCCACAGAGAGAGTTATTGGCAGAATGAACAGGACAATTATTGCTGTAAAAGTTGTGTTTAATGGGGAATATATAAAGCATGTGCATGAAATTCAGCATGTTCTCAATTCCTGAGCTGACTCACGGAATGTTCCAGCAGGTGTGTGAGCAGAGTCACACCCACTGAGCAGGAATGGGAATATGAACTGGCCTTTTATTATCACACTCCTTAGAAAAATATATACTAAAAAAACACATACTAAAAGTTTCTGCCAAATTAAATACTTTCTCACGCATTAACTGTTATTAAAAATGCTCAAGCAAATCCCTGGGTATCCTTATTTTTCCCAGATGTGTATGATATTCCTCAAGCACACTGTATGATCCTAATAAACGTTACACACCTTTTTTTACAAATATATTAAAGCAGGAGGTACCTGGTGTAGGATTCTGTGAAGGGATTTGGGAAGGGAAGGAGGATCCGTGTCTTCCGACTCCTTGGAGTGATAAAAACCTCCCCCAGGGCTCAGCTGGGATCCCTGGAGCCAGTAATTCTCAACATCATGGACCAAAGTCCAGCTCAGCACCATTTTCCAAAGTTAAGAAATTTCCTTCCATTCATTCTAAATATACGTCGAGCTAAATATAGAAAATCCCAACTTGAAAAATCACGGCTAAAGCTCCCATAGACTCAGTCCCAGTCTGTGCACCAGCTGTGGGGGGAAATGTGCTGAAAAGGAGAACATTTTGTCTCTTTTCATTTATCAAACATTCAGTTGCAAACACACAGTCATCTGTTTAAGAAGAGCTGAGAATCTGTTAAAATTATTCATTTGGTGGTTTTGTGAATTCGAATCACAATTTTCTTTGGGATTTCAACTCTCAGGTAACTTTTTATGGATAATGCTTTCAATCAAAAAAAAAAATGTTAGTTACTGGAGGTCTTTTTATAAAATGTACTTATGGATTTTGGCAATAACTACATTAACACTGGTAATGTAAGCAATGACATTTTGCTAGACAGTTGTAAAACACATATTTACATCAAGCCTACAGATTAATGAACCAACCTAACTGGGGGATAGATCCAGATATTAATTTATTCCTTCCTTTCTTCTATATGTTAATGTGATGTCAGATTTGACACCTCCATCCCTCACAAGGAAGGATTTACATGTTTACACAATTCACCAGGACCCTGAATGGGTCTGTGGGACGAGGGGAAAGGAGCACAGGGCCCAGGTGTACTCCAGGTTTTAAGCAGACATAGGACTTTATCCCTGGTTTCCCTTCAAAACCTGCAAGGATGGCAAAGGATGGGTCAAGGGTCCATGGAACTGGTGTCTCTTCGTGAGCCAAATTCAATTTTCACTGTCTAGAACAGTTGTCTGGAGTTGAACTAATTCTGTAAAGTCTCTCTAAAGCCAAGAGAAAGAGATATTTTTACTTCTTCTCTTCACACACTCCTATTCCTTCGCTAGCTGTGTCCTTCCAATTCCAAGTTGTAATCCTCCTCATGATCCCTCTTTTTTATTTTCTTTCTTGCACATTCCCTTAACATTTTGCCTCCTCTTCTTCCCCCTCACAGTACAAACAATAGTTGGGTTCTATCTTCATAAAAATGTCTGATGTTCCCCACTGAAGCTCTTCCTCTCATTGCCCTTTCTCTTTTTTTTCCTTTTTTTCCTAATCTTTCCCTCTTTTTCTGTCCCTTTTTCTCCTTTTATCTCCTTTTCCCTCCTTTTTTTTTCAGAGTTCTCTGGTGCTGCTTTGCCATCTCCCTCTGACATCCCTTTCCCCTAAATCTCTTCCAGATTTCCTCCCTCCTCTTCCCTCTCCTGGGACTCCATCAACTCTGGTTCCAAAGAACCACATTCCAAGGACAGGAACATGGCAAATCTCCTTTACTTCTTAAACTCAAAATCCAGTGCAACTTCATCTTTTTTTTTTACCCACCAACCACCTAATTTCCTTGCCAGGATTCTTTTTCCTCCCCTGACCTAAGCTTCCAAAGCTCCATCCCCTTTTTCCTCCTCTCTGCTCCCAACAGGGGAGGATGTGGCTCCAAGACACCCCTTCATTCCATTTTCCATAAGCAGCTTTGACGTCTCTTTACATTTGAGGACACCATCCCACTCAACTACCTCCTCATCCCCTCTCAAAAGCTTCCTAAAAACCCATGGAGTTCCTGGTGATAGGAAAAGGGTTCATCAAAGTGCTGGCACTGAACTGCTCTGAACCTCCCACACCCTGGGATAAAAATAAACAACAACAGGCAGGAATATTGCTCAGAAACCATATGCTTCCCATTTTTGGCTAGCACCAAAAGAATGGGAATCGTTGGGTCCCCGAGAACCAAACCACACATAAAGTAAAAATAATTATCGTAAATCTCTCAGAGAAGTTTGGAGTACAGACAACCTGATGAAGTGCATTTGTTAATTCTTAGACAACTATTTTCAATTGTTAAATTGTCTGTTATGTTGTTTTTCCTGCCAGCTCAGAGCCCCAGACAGCTGGAGGTGTTTAAAAAGGAGGGGGGGGGGGGAGTAATGTGCATTTTTTCCACAATATGGAGAATTCCTATTCTTATATTAGTTTTTATTCTTAGAAGCCTGAGCTGAAATTTGAGTTCCACTGCAATGCTTCCACTAATTGCCTTGAATAATTCAAATTTTACCACTCTCAAGGGCACAACTGGAGCCAGACTGTTATAAGCCATATTTGTTACTCTGGAGCCAACAAAATAAGTTATGTTTTTAGAGCAAGCTGAGCTTAAGTTACATTATTTTGTTTGTTTCAAATTTAGATAAGTGAAAAAAAAAATTCGCATTGGATTGGCTTTGTCAAAGGACCCCACCAACAAACACAGAACAAGCCAAATTTTATTTTGAAAGCAGCAGGAATATATCAAAAATCACAGTGTAACCCTGAAAATTGTACTTTGTAAAACAAAACTAGGAAAGTCCTGAACTGTGGGATCTCTCTATTTTTGGCTCAAGAGAGAAATTCTGAAGCTGCTGCTGATTTGAAATGGGTCCTGAAGAGAAGGAAGGAAGGAAATTAGATTTTTTTTTAACTTACAAAATTGTCTTGCCTGTGTAATAACACTGAGCATGACTGTCACTCTGAAGACATATTAGCTCATTTAGGTAATTAGTGTGAGCAGCATGTTTCCCTGCTTATTCCATTCAATTATAGGGTGCTCACTTTGTCATTACTGGAGTATCTTAATGTGACTTGTAATTAGTGTAATTACAATCCAATGTTAATTATATCTGCCACTTAGACATAATTTTATATAGTAATGGTCTTATTCTCAATAACCTTATTATGTTGTTTATTCAAACAGGAATTTAGCCTTCTTTCATGCGTCAAATATGGAGATTACACCAAGTACTGCCTGTCATTTCTGTCCTTATGACTGGGGGAGCTTCACGTTGCAAAATCATATTTGGGGCAATCAATGAATGGAGCAAACCAAATTACAAAGGCTGATTAGTAGAGACATGCTGAACTAACAAAACTCATTTGCACAGGAGGCACATTAAGTCATCCTGTGGTTCATGAGGCCACAGGGAGAGGTCAGTTGTCCATAATTTAAGTAAGGAATGAGAGCTGCAGTGGATAAAGTCTATGTGGTGGTGTGTGTCCTTCCAGTGGGGGTGTCACTGGTTTTCTGATTGGCAGGGAAATAAAACAGCAAGAGTGGATGTGCCAAAAAAATATCCTGGGAAAAGATTCTCAATGGAAATGGCACTTTTAGCTCAGGGCTCATGTGTCTGTTAAGGGGGTTTAATTTTACACATTTTTGCTTTTCTTAGATCAACAGCATTTTGGGGGTACAAACACAGCACAGGCTTGGTTCTGACAAGCAGTGAGGTTCTGCACAGCCTTCCCTACTTCCCAAGCTTTGCGTCACCTTGTGCGATGGATTTCTGGTTCTTTTCCTATGAGGAGAGGCTAGGAGAGCTGGGGGTGTTTAGCTGGAGAAGAGAAGGATCCAGGGAGACCTTGGAACCCCTTCCAGAGCCTAAAGGGGCTCCAGGAGAGCTGGAGAGGGACTGGGGACAAGGGCTGGAGGGACAGGACACAGGGAATGGCTTCCCACTGCCAGGGGGCAGGAGAGATGGGATCTTGGGAAGGGATTCCTGGCTGGGAGGGTGGGGAGGTCCTGGCACAGGCTGAGCAGAGAAGCTGTGGCTGCCCCATCTCTGGGAGTGTCCAAGGCCAGGTTGGGACAGTGGAAAGTGTCTCTGCCCACGGCAGAGGAACAAGATGATCTTTAATGTTCCTTCCAACCCAAACCATTTGGGGATCTTATGAAGCAAAACTGGAAGAAATGTCCCAGGATAATCCATGGTGCCCTGGCAAAAGGTGCTCTGCCATGGCACCACAATGAGTTGGTATAAAATGCCACCAAATTCAGGCAGAGGGTTCTCAGCACCGTCTTGCTTTGCAGATCAGGACCCTCTGGGCCACAAAATTCTCAAGTAGAACAGACAGAGCCCTTCTGTAAAATAAGGGGGTTCAGGAATTAACCACAGACTGGAATAAACTCTTCCTGAAAGTAAAGTGTGCTCCAGACCCAAATCCCACGCTACTCCACAGACTCCTACCTGCTGCCTCTAACATACACAGTGAAACATATTTAGATTAAAAAGCCTTAAAACAGCCAGACAAAACCATGCCCATATTTCTGCCTGCCCAAAGGCCCAGGAGGACAAGTAACACATGACAAACATTAGTCATGTTATTTAATGCCCTGTGCTGAAGAGTGGCACAAGAACCAGAGGAGTAAAGGGAATCTGGCAGCTCCCTGAGAGATGGAAACTGAGATGCCCCTAATCCATGTCTTTTACTGAGCCTGAAAAGGGTTTCAAGCTTTGAGCTTGCTCTTCAAAGGCCAATGGATCATCCAGATTTCCATGGCTCAGGGTGATGTCCCAAGACAGCTGCCAGCTCTCTCTGAGCTTAAGAAAACCAAGAAGTCTCAAAATGAAAGCAGAGTCAGTGAAAAGATAAGGAAATCAGGGGTCTATACACCAAGGAATGGTGTTATCACTAACCCAGCTGGAGAACCAGGAATCAATCTCCAGAACTGAAGGGAGGCTTAGGGAGCAAAATCCCATGTTGGGAGTTGAGCCCTCTCCTCTTCTCTCTGTTGCTGAGAAGCCTTTCCCCCAGGTCCATGTGGTTCTCCACTCCACCAAGCTCTGCCTTTTACCACACACACACACACACACACACACAAAATCCAAGATTTGTTC
The DNA here is from genome assembly GCA_013399895.1 of Serilophus lunatus. NCBI lineage: Eukaryota > Metazoa > Chordata > Aves > Passeriformes > Eurylaimidae > Serilophus > Serilophus lunatus. Next base: position 372,750 of record VXBA01002417.1, on the reverse strand, counting down.
TTGTTCATATTCCCAGCTATGTTCTTTTGGAAAAAGTATGCTCAGGCACGTTCCCACATGAGCTGCTGGAAGAAAATGCTGCCTCTGCCTTAGGCCCCTTTGAATGACAATAAAGATCTCATTTTCCTCAGGGTCATACAAAAAGTGATGCTTTTTTCTAAGAACACAGGCTGGGAGAGCTGGGAATGTTCACTTGCAGAGGAGAAGGGTCCAAGGAGATCTTACAGCCCCTTCCAGTTCCTAAAGGTGATCCAAGAGATTGAAAGAAGAGGGTCTTGGGACAAGAACCTGGAAGGATAGGACAAGGGAAATGGTCTCCCACTGTCAGAGGACAGAATTAGATGGGATATTGGGAAAGAATTCCTGGCTGGGAGGGTGGGCAGGCCCTGGCACAGGTTGGGCAGAGAAGCTGTGGCTGCCCCATCCCTGGGAGTGTCCAAGGGCAGGTTGGAGCCACCTGGGACAGTGGGAGGTGTCCCTGCCCATGGCAGGGGTGGGACTGGATGATCCTTAAGGTCCTTCCCATCCCAAACCATTCTGAGATTCCACAATTCTCTGAACTCCTTGATCAGTTTCACACACAAGACTTTGCCTGACCCCCTTTACATTTCTTTCACATAGAATAGAATTATTTTTACTACCAAATCTGTTGCAGTTAGTGGGCATGAAACCTGCTCAGAATTTTTCATTAAACCTATTAGGCATCCTACAATCACTCCATTGAAAAAAAAAAGAAATGACATTTACAAAATTTATTGACATTTTTTAGAGGCCCAAAGCAAAAATACCTTTTTTGTTGCAGTTTGAGTGAGCACAGAGCACATCTGGATTAACATCCTAAAACCTTAAGGTTATTTTAACAAGACAGTTCCTGTGAGTCTAAACTTCCTATGTGAAATTACCTCAAATACAAGAAATAACTTTGTGCACAGCATTGTTTAGGCAGATATTTTAGCATTAGGTAATCAAATATATCACTATATATATGTTATATATATATATATATATATATTGGCTATACAATATCCATACTTTATTGTTCATGCAATATAAGTCTTACTGGCTGCCAAGTAAATCACAGTTCTGCCAGTAACACCCAGTAAACTGACAGCAATACCTGTTTCATTTGCTTTCTAAAAAATTTTTAAACTCAAAATCCATCTCCTAATACCAGGCAGTGGCTTTATAGTCCCCCAGTCATTAAAGTCACTCACTCCTCAGCCCTGAGCATTATGACACCACACAAGGACTGCTGCAATCACCAGTTGCATTGAATTGTTTAAATACAGTCAGCACTGGCATCTCTGGAATGTGCTTCCAAACTAAGGCATTAACTATTAACCAGCAGTTTTTCTAACCAAGCTCTTCCACTTTCTTTGGTCCCCAAAAGAACACAGCAGGAAGAGCAGATCTTGGAAGAAATGTCTTTTCTCTTTCACCACCTGCTGTCCTGCTAAAATGGGGCAAAGTTTTGTGTGATAAGAGGCTGCTCCCTACATTTCAGTATTTTTTGTGAATGAAGCAAAATTAGTGGCCTCCAAATGTAGAGGAAAGCTGCTTGAAAGTGGATTCCAGGTGATTTATCAAGGCCAGGCTGGAGCTTTCTGATCTGGTGGAAGGTGTCCCTGCCATTGGAAGGGGGTGGGCTGTAATGTCCCTTCCATTCCAAACCATTCTGGGATTCTCACATACTGTCCTGAGACTTCCACAGAAGAACTTTTCAGTCTCCATAGGGAATTCATTCCAGTAATTAACTGCTTTAATATGAAAAACTATTTCCTCATTTTTAACCAGTTCTTCCCTGCTGTGATTCTGTGATACCATGACTTGTGTTCTGTCACAGGAACAGATTGTTGCTTTCCTTTTCCCAGACTTTTCCACATTTGAAGACTCTGTTACTGTCATTGAGCATCCTGAACTAGAGGAGAAAACAATGCAAGGACTAGACCTGGGAAATGCATCCAACCTCTTCATTCTTGGGCTCTTCCCACTCATTCCTGCAGGTTTCCCTCTCAATCACCTTCTGCACCCTGCAGTCCTTGTTTCACAGAATCACAGAGTCTTTAGGTTACACACACAGAATTACACACACAGAATTAATAAGGTTGGAAGAGACCATGGAGATCATCAAGTCCAACCTTTACCTAAGTTAACAACCTAAACAACATCAGTCTAACATCTATACCATCTGAACCATTTAAACCATCTAAACCATACCACTAAGTTCATCATCTAACCTATCCTTAAACACATCCAAGGACGGTGACTCCACCACCTCCCTGGGAAGCCCATTCCAGTGGGGAATGGAAAAGACCTCAAAGATCATGGAGTCCAACCATCCCCCAGCACTGCCCAGGCCACCACTGACCCGTGTCTCCAAGTGCCACGTCCACAGGGCTCTGAAATCCCTCCAGGGATGGGGACTCCACTGCCCTGGGCAGCTGTGCCAGGGCTGGTCAACCCTTCCAGTGGATCACTTTTTCCTAATATCCAAACTAAACCTCTCCTGGTGCGGCTTGAAGTAATTTTCTCTCCTTTATCTCCTCCTTCCCAATCCCTTCCCTCTGAAGGGATGTCAGACAGGAGCTGGAGCACCAGGGCAGAGAGCCCATGGCAACCAGTGCAGTTTCCTGGAGCACAACTGCAGCTGTGAAGGAGACAAACGACAGCCCTGCCCCACCCCTGTCCAACAGCCTCACCAAATCCCTGTCTTCCCACACAGCCCCACAGTGCCCACGGTGTCAAGTCTGAAAGAACTGATGGATTGTGCCAATTACTGTATCACAGACATACAAGTCACACTAATGCACAGCAAATACAGCACTCCTTAATTACAGATACAGACATGGACATTTGTTTGGCTTAGTAATTAAAATGTTCTATTGTGCTTAATACTGTTATCTGTATTCTTTGGTTAAGTGCAATTTAATTTGCTTTCTTAAGAAAGCTGGGTATAATTTAAAATGAAAAATTGGTCTCTTCTGCTAATTTTTTTTTCCCCTAATGCTCTTGTTTTCCATGGCTGCAGATCTAGAACTCGGTGACTTGTGAGTTTGTTCAAAGTTTCTACAAAGTTATGCTGTTCTAAAGACCAAGAAACTATTTTTGATTGATTCTGGAAAATTTCCTGGTTGTTAAAGCACTTAATGGAATAAAAGAGGGACCTGAAGGATTTCCAAGAAAAAGGAATTTTCCCAAGGCAGGTAGAGGTTGCACTGGGGACCTCCTTGAGTCCCCTGTTCATAAATTATGGAATTAGAATCATAGAATAGAATCACAGAATTATTTGGGTTGGAAGAGACCCTAAAAATCATGTAATTCCCATCCCCTGCCGTGGGCAGGGACACCTCCCACTATCCCAGGTGGCTCCAGCCTGGCCTTGGACACTTCCAGGGATGAGGCAGCCACAGCTTCTCTGCCCAACCTGTGCTGGGGTCTCCCCACACTAATAGGGAAAAATTGATTATTATTAATTATTAATTAATTCAATAACAGCTGATAAAACTCCCCCTTAAGCCCTCTGAGATGAAATGTTTTACTAGAAAAGGGAAATTTGAGGAAAACAGCTCACAGAGGTGATGGAGGGAGCTCAGTCCCATCCACCTGCACAGGGAACCAGACACTTTCTTACTCATTATTTGGGAAGGTCTGCAAATAAATTCAGCCTGTCATTAACCCCGTTGTTGCTATTTGACTTGTCAAAGTACAGAAAGAATTTCTTCCCTGGAGGAAGTTATTCCATTCCTTCCCTGCCTTCTGTGTCCTCTGTAGCCACAACCCACCCACCACCAGCTCACTCAGGATGACCAGGGATGGAAAAACTCCCAGGAGGGGACAGGATTTCAGCACACACTCAGGGCTCAAATGCTGCAGCCTGTGGGACTGAGTGCCTTCCATTCTGCACAGAGCAGCAGAGATCCAGACCAAGAGCTCCAAGTGGCTGACTCACATTTCTGGAAAAAGGAGGATTTTGCAAACAGCACAAGCACAGAGCGGGCTCTGAGCTCTCGAAGAACATCCCCACTCCTGTTGGCTGCACAGTAATGAGTCATTTCCAAAAGCTCTTCCCTTCTCCCTGTGCCAGCAGCTGATTTTCTCCATCTTACAGTGTCCCAGGAACTGGGATATTGTGAAAGTATCCACAAAGGATGACCTGTTCTAGTCCCAGCTGTCACTTCCAATGCTGTTCCAGTCTGTGCAGTATCTCTAGGAATGATGGAGCAATGTTTAAACATTCCCCACTCCCTTCCTGTAAATCTTTATACTGTTTTTACTCCTCACCTCAGGCTGGAGAATCTCAAACTGAAGCTGAGATCCTGTTCTCCCTGTCTGACTCATTGGGAGAGCCCAGAAATAAGGATGTCAACAGTCACTCAAAAAGGTCACAGCCTGGTCCAGAGCCACAAACTCTGGTTTTTCAGTTCAAGAACTGAGTCTTCCCCCAGCTCACCTTCCACAGGTTTGATTCACCATGCACAGGTTTGATTTTGTCAGACTGTGGAAATATTTTTCCAAAGGAGATTTTTGCTTAGAATGAAGTGCAGTGCTATTCAAACCCAAATACCAATATTATCTCATACTTAACAAAACAAGTTGCCCAGAGATGCCCCTTCAGTGGTGGATGCCCCATCCCTGGAAACATTCAAGGCCAGATTGGATGCTGTTTTCTGCAGTTTTTTCTCAAATTCAAGGAAACCCAAACCTTGCAAAATAATAATAAACATCACATGGTATAGAAATAGAAAATTGAGGAGGGTGGTGCTGTTAATTCAGGATAAACCTTCTTCTTCCCAAAAAACACACAATTAATTAAATCTGCATTTGTAATGAGAATAAATCAAGCAAGTTCGGGTCACCACTGTGTGCAGTCATGGAATACAAGCAAGAGCTCTCCTGGTTTGCTTCTATCTGACCTGCCCATGTGAACCCTTCTCTCTGTGTCCTGAGAGGAAGGGATAATATAATTAATATATATACAGTTATGTATAATTAATAATACAGCAAAAGCTTTCTCCTCTGAAAAGCAGCACTTAGATAACCAAGCTCTCTGTCAGGCCACATAATATACTTTGAAAAGCAATATGTACAATTCCAATTTTCCAGCAGAGACCAAAACAAATTAGCAGCTCGTATTCCTCTGTGCTTTGATAATAATTTGTTTCCAGTCCTGTGCTGGTGATCAGGGTTGGTGTAATGAGGGGCAGGAAATAGTAATGGCCTAATTAAACTGGGGTGGATGGGAGGCAAACCATAAATCAGCTGGTTAGCTGGAGCTTGGTGGGCAGGAGTCCCCCATGTGCTGAAAAGAAATGAATTTTTAAGAAAATAATAATAAATTAAAGGGCTAAGCAGAAACAGAAAGAGAACTGGAGAATTTGCTTGAGAAGTTATTTCTCAAAATCTTTCCTGAGACTGCAGGATGTTACAAATTACCACAGAGAACAGGATATTCATCCCCAGACTTAAAGAGCTACTTTTGCATGGGGGACCACTGCAGAGAACAAAGGTGCTGCACAAGTTACATCCTGTTTTATGAAATTAAGCTACTTTGAATTTACAATAACCCACGTATTTTTATGGATCAACAAATCCCTGGCCACAGCAGCAACATCCCAAGCTAAGAACAGCAGCATCAGCAAAGCTCTACTTTCCAGCAAGTTCACCTGCAGCACTTATAGAAAAATACATTTACTATGTAAATGATGCCCCACCTGCAGAAGGAGGTCTCTGTGAACTCCTGCAGCTCCATATGCAGGGCCCCCAGAGTGGGAGCAGCAGGTGCTTATGGAAGGAGTTTTTCTGCTGGCTTGGTAACATCAGCTTTTAGGAAACACAAAAAGCAGACAAGAGCTTATGCACAGTGATAGCATCCAGAGGCATCAATTTTTCACTACTGGAGCAAACCCAGCTATGCCAGCAAAATGTTGAATGAGGCCTCGTTCCACTCTTCTCACAAGGGAAAACTGTGGATGTCTGGCAATGGGAGGGAGATAGGAGCAAACCCAAAGTGCCAACATCCTTCAGGAGAATCAATCCCTTCTATTTTTGCATTTCCAGCTGCCTGGCTGGAGAAAATCTTAATCCACAGAGAAGTTATCACACAAACCCCAGATCCAGAACTTTCAAGGTGTTCCTGCAGCACTTGTGGGAAACAGAGGGGCACCTTCCAGGTCAGGATTCAGCATTGCCACATTCAGGCTTTTCCCATTTTTCCCTCAGTTATTACACTCAATGATCCATTTGGATATCATAGTCACTAAGGTTGGAAAGGACCTCTAAGATCATCCCATCCAATCTTTAACCAAATATCCCTGTGCCACAAAGGGCCACATCTACTCCTTTGGTGAACACTTCCAGGGATGGGGACCCCACCACTTCCCTGGGCAGCCTGTTCCAGTGCTTGAGCCCTCTTTCAGGGAAGAAATTTTTCCTAATATCCAACCCAAACCTCCTCTGGTGCAATAATTTCCCTTTGTCCTGACACTGGTTGCCTGGGAGAAGAGTCTAAGCCCCACCTCAACACAATCTCTTTTCAGAGAGTTGGAGAAAAAAATATGCTTAGGTGGTTTACATCAAAAACTGCCAAAGTATCAGTAGGAATAGCACCAAATATCAGTGGGAAAATCATGTATTTTCACAGTCATCCAAGAAAATAAATGAGCATGTTTTAAACTAGGTTAAAACCAGCATCTCCTCCCACAGAAGGACTTTTGGGGACCAGCAGAACATTAAAGGTTTTTTCAGCTGAACTGAATAACCTCCCTCTGACTCTGAGACCTTTGCAGGGATCACTGTGCCTGCAACATTTACAGCAAACCTGGTTTCTCTTCATCAATGAACAAAATCAGTTAAAACTTCTGAAGCTACTCGAGCATGAAAGGAGCTCAGAAAAACTGGATTCCACTGAGGATGAGATCCTAAAAAAATCTCCTGCTGTGCTGAATTAACATTGAACCTCCAACAGAGGGTTTGTCCTGATCTCCTGATCTGCCAAGGGACCAGGCTGGGCTTAGGCTTCATCTATCATTTATCTGATATTAAGATCTATTTAGTTAAAAACTGAATTTGTAGCCTCAATTATTACGTGGTATTTCCTCCAAATAAAGAGCATATCTGGTGCTAATAAATCCCCTGGGCTGCAGCCACTGGAGTTGGCACAGCAGGTCTAATATGTGATGTAAATAATACATACAAGATGTTCTCTTAAATCAAGTGTTAGACCATGACACTGAGGCTCCTGCCCGGGGGCTCTAAACCCCCATGTAATATTCATTGTAATTACTTCATTAGCTCTGCTGCTTTAGCACTTTTGCATCTTCTAATTCCACCAAAGTAAATCACAGTATGGTCAGGGTCTCTCTTTCTGAACCATCCCAGAAAACATCCCCCAGAACCAGAAGAGAGACACTAAACCCAAAGAGTTGAAAACTTGGGATAAATCCACAACTGCAAGACTCTCTTAGCTCAGCCAGACATGGGCTGTATCCCCTGCATCAAAGCCAGGAGCAAATAAAGCAGAATTTATTCCTGTTATAATGTTAATAGTGATTATTATTATTTGTTTTCACTGCTTTGTCCCCAAAAAATTGTATTTTTAAGCAAATATCTTCTTACAAACATCTTAGATCTGTGGTGAAGCTGACACCATCTGTCAAAATACAGTGTCACTTCTAAGGTAGTAAATCCAAAAGGATCAGATAATCCATAACCTGCTGGAAAATTCCAAGAATGTCTGTTGTCTGGCAGTTTGTGGCATTCCCAAAAGTGGGGCAGTTGTGCCTAAGCAGTGGAGGTCTGACCACAGGGTGTAATCCAACAGGATGGGATTGGACATCAACACGCTGCAAGTTTTTGTGTCAAATGCCTAAAGAACCACCCTGGAATGTTGGTTCATGAAGAGTCCTGTGCTTGTGACATTTTTTCCCCCTTCTGTGTCAGTTCAGTCCCATGTCAGACAAGAGGGATCCTCCAGAGCTGTGGGGAATATCCTGATGGAGTTTTCCACCCCCTCCTGCCAGACACCTTGCAGTGCACAGAAAGAAAAAAGCTGCCACCCTTCTGCTCTCAATATTAAACTGGAGAGGAAAAAATATCTTGGTCAGGGGAATCTGGACTACTCCACATATTCTTATATCCACCAACCACCTGAGAATATTGGTTGGCAGGAGATATTGTGAGCATTTCAAACACTAAATAGCAGTGATGGATTCGAGCAGCATTCAGCCTTCAGACAAAACAGAGAAGATGAAGATGCAAAGGGAACACTTCCATAAGAAATCAAGAGGAGTTACCCACATAATCTGCTTAAATTTTCCATAAGAATCCTTATTTCTATGCATACTTAAGGGGTTTTTAAAAACAGAGCCCTTATTCTGCCCTGGCCCTGCTCAGGATTGGCTTTTGATCACAACACACTTTATTGATAGAACAGAACATGAACATTTCCCTGTGGTTCTATCCCAGAAGGCACATTTGGGGTGATGAACACAGCAGAAAGGACCATATAATATAGGACCTTATACAAATTATCTACATTGGGGGTTTCTGTTCCATTCTTCCCTTCTCTCTATCGTGTTTTCAGAGAGGCACTGCACTGGCATGGGATGAGGTTAAAGCAAGAACCATCCACAGCCCCAGGGTTCAGCCCAAGACCAGCATGAAAAGCCACAGGGATGTCTGAGGAGCCACCAGTCAAAGCCTGAACTAAAAGCTTCTCCTAACATGCTGCCATCACCACAAAGAGGCCACATCTGTAGGCATCTGTTCACACACAACATGAACACAGACAAAAATGCACATTTTAATTCCCTTTCAACACCTCGTTCTTCTTCCCAGCTCCCTTTGTAGGGTCTCTGTGGGGTTTTTGAGGTATCACACACCCAGCAGAGACACATCTCTTCAGGTCTGGCACAAATTCCAGCACTGACCTGAAAAACTTCCCATTCTTATCAACTCATACACACAGACACAGTGACCTAAATAAACAGAATTATAAATACTAATTTGATAGATGCACTTTTTGTCTTCTGAGCATCTTATCGAGCAATGTTTGGAGAAAAAAAAGTAAAATACTCAGCTCTGAACCAAGCTGTGTCAAACTTGGTGCCAACTCCAACAAAGGACTATGTGAAAGGTAACTCTGCTGCAGAATATTCTGTAATTGTACTTTTTGAAAGCAATGTCAAATCATTGACATCGACTTGGTATGAGAAATGCAGGAGAGTTACAATATATATATATAAGCCATAAATTAGATCCTAATCCAAACTTATCACTCTGGTAGTTGTTAGACAGATTATTTGGGTGCCTATTTAGCTCAGGGATTTTTCGGTTTTCCTTTACCAAGCTGTTGTCTTTTCCTCAGATTTTCAACATCAGATTTGCCAATAACCCTTACAATAGATGACATTGCAGTTATGACACAATAAAGTTAAACCGAGCCAAATCACAAATATAAACTCACCAAAGATTTGGGAAGAGAAAAATCAGGGTCTGGCAGAAATCATGAAGAGAAGAAGCAGAGTTTGGCAGATGAAATCCAGATTGCAGCAATTTGGGGCAAATATTTATGAGTTGCCAAACATACTCCTGAAAAACAAAATTCACATCAGCTCCAAAGTGAGCAGTCATCCCATTTAATACATATATTAGTGTGTCTTTTTAAAATTCATCTTGACTAATGAATGCTTTCAGAAATGTGTACAGCCACACTCCCAGCCCAACCCAGAACACTTGTGCAAATTCCCCTTGGAAAGCTGGAGAAATCCTGAGAGGATTCAGGCTGAGCAGATATTGGCAGGTAATGGATTTACACACCCAAAATTTCTCCATGTGATAAAGCAAGATCTTAGAAGTGCCTTGTTAATCACCATCAGATGTTTAATGTGTTCATTATCACCTGCTTTGATGTGATTTCATACAGCTACGACATGAAGATTCGCAGGAAGGTTGTACCTTCCAGATGGAAATGAAAACATAACAACACTTATGTGCAAATATATGAGAAAAAAAAAGAAAGAAAAGCATATTTTCCAGAGAAAACAAGTTCTTGTTTTCTTGAGGATCCTCCTTCAACTGCCAAAACTGTGACAACAAAAGCCATTTTGGAGATCAAGTTAAAGGAGATTTTAAAAAGATGCTTTGGTGGCATTTATCCTATTTTGCTATTCCTAACAAAGTCCCATGGCTTAATTAGCACAGGCCTAACACAGACAGAGGATGAACCCCACCTCTAATTCCTGCTATCTTGGAGCTTCCCAAGCTGAAGGTACATTTACAAGGCATATTTAAGGCCTGCCCTGCAACTTTACACATCACATTTACTGCAGATGAACTTTAAGGTCCCTTCCAACCCAAACAACCCAAGAATTCCATGATTCTTGCTAGAAAAAAAGACCCCTCAGGACCCTCAGCATTTTTTCACCTCACTTGCACAATGTTTTACCTTGGGTCTCTCACCAAGACACTGGAAACTCTCTGACATCTTGGTCACATTTTAGTAGTTGAAGTTTTGAGACTGACGAGTGGAACGTGAAGTTCCATTAATGTCCCAAACCCCAAAAATCCAGAGGGGAAGAGAACAAGGGAGACGGGTAAAGCTGCCAAATAAATCCATTTACCACCATTTTGCAAACTGCCACATGAATCCCCCTGCAAAGGACAGTGGATGTTTGAGCAACAGATTTCCCCCACATCCCTACAACCCATGATGCCCCTTCAGCTGCTCCCTGTGCCTCCCCCCGCCCACGGCTCCATCTCTACCTTCCCTCCTCCCAACACTGCGAACATCTGAAAAGCTGCCAGTTTTTTGAAGCAACCTATTTCCAGCGATGTTTCTCTACCTCAAGACATGTAATTCCTCCCAAAACACTGCTCTGGAGCCAGGCCCAGGACTGGCAATATGTTACCCGGGATCAGGGAGAGGTTTATGTCTCAATACCTATGGCACCTGTCAGGATAATAGCAGGCATTCTCCACCCACAATGCAGGAGAGAATCCAAACTTCCTGTGGGATGTGCAAAACCAGCACTCAGCCTTGGGAGCCATCCAGGCATGGTTAGCAGGGAGAGAAAAGCTATTTCTGCTGGCTTGCAGGAATTGATGGCACCATTTAATGTCTTGTCTTTAGTTGCACCCGTGGATAACCCAGTTTTTCCACAGCTGCTGTGACGTAAATGAATCCAGCATTAGCTCCTTTTTACACTGTAGGATGGAATATGAATAGTCCTGGAACTTGTGCTGGGCATAATTCGATGTTTCAGCCATTTACCCTTTTCCAGTCCAAGGCACCCACGACACGAAATATTTGACTTGCTTAAGATATAGAAAGGACAAAATTATTATATATGTTCTGTAGACATATCTCCCTAAGTAGGATAGTATTTCTGGAAAAAATGTCATTGGGTGGATCATTTTTTATCATCGTAAAATGAGACTTCAAGGGCTCCTTTTGAATAGTACATCCCTACTAAGAAATATTAGTATATGTGATACATGAAGAATCTCTAAAATATCTGCACTTGTTTTACAGAATTAGCTGCACTTGAATAGTACCTGCATATAAAATCCTGAATTTTTTTGCACATCCTGTTACCTAATCAGGCAAAATAATCTTTTCCAGCTGAATTTACTCGAGGAAAAATGTATCTCTTGCTACCTATCACTTTACTCCAGGCTTCTTCTCTTAAGGTAGCAGTATTTTAGCTGAAAATTCCAATCCACCCTTAGAAATACCTGACACAGAAAAGTAGATACAAACTGATAGTTTTCTTCCCCATAAATACAGCTCTGGGCAGCAAAACATCTTTTATTTTGTTTCAGCAATAAATCACTTCCCTGACTTGAGTCAGTAATGAGATTTTTAATCATGTGGATTGAACATATCCTCAAGTTAATAAAAAAGTATGGCTTCCTCTTTATCTTTAATAAAAGATTTGTACACTGCTCAAATGATTAGTATTACATTTTTAAAGAACCTGAGATTGATGCTTTTCAATTCTCCTTCCTATTTTTCCATGCTTTTATAATTCAAAGGTAATACAGGGAAGAGTTAATAATTCATGAGGTAATTTTAAGGCTTTTATTCTGAACTCTTTTGCCTATTGACTTAAGGATGTGCCATAAAATATCCAGGTATTACCATCCCAGCAAATTGCAGATTAAATCTCTGAATTTATGCAAGTCAGGATCTGTGTTTAAGAATCAGAGCACATCATTCCAGCCTTGGAAGGGTACAGGGCAGGAAATAGCTTCACAGCACTATTTAAACCAGAATATTTCATGTCTTCACACAGTTCTGCTTTTTCGCCCTTGTTTGCAGGTTTATTCTTGATGGAGTTATTTTTGCAGTTGCCAAGAGACAAAAGAGCTGGGGAATATTTTAAAAAAGGTAAATTCTGCTGCACTGGTCCTGTGCTCCCACCTGCACGAGATCCATCCCAAGCCCTCCACCCTGGGGAAGCCCAGCTGGACAAAACACGGACTGTCACAACAGGGACAAAAAGGACTTGGTTGAGATTAAAACCTTAAAACTGGCTTCCAGTTCATACAACCCAAGAATATCCCGTTTCGGTAGCAACAGATGAGAAGTCGACGCCGTGGAGTTGAGGCAGAGCTGTCGCTGCCTCCGGGAGGGACAATCCCAACACTCCCAGGGCAGCCCCTTGGAGAGGAGCAGCCACCTCCAAAGGGCCACTCCTGGGCTTATTGAAGGGTGATCATCCAAAAAAATTCCTCAGAAAAGTGCCATTTTTGATTGTGCCTATTACTAGTTTGCAACGAGAAACAGAAGTCAAAATCTGATTTGGGGATGTCAGTATTTGATTCTTGTAAATTAATTTATTTTGTAACAAAAATACCTCACCTTAACTTGCTGTTTAACCTTCTTCTCTCAGAGTTGCTCACCAGGCTGCTTGCACAAAATACTTGATTAATAACAATCAGGCTTCAATATATAATTTGATATTAGGATGAAATTCTGGGCTGTGAAGCCCTGGCACAGGGTGCCCAGAGAAGCTGTGGCTGCCCCATCCCTGGAAGCGTCCAAGACCAGACTGGAGCAACCTGGGATAGCGGAAGGTGTCTCTGCCCATGGCAGAGGAGTTGTAATGGGATGAGCTTTAAGGTCCCTTCCAACCCAAACCATTCTGTGATTCCATGATATTTGGGTCAGGCTTTTTAATTTTAAGGAAACAAAGCATTTTTACCAGTGTGTTTTTTAATTCCAGGTGCACAAGGACAACTGCAAAGGAATCACCCACCTCATACAGGCTTTGAGGTACTGCTAAGTAATAACAAGAGTAGAGAGTAATGAAAACTGATGCCAATTATTAATTCCACCTCTAACAAAGAAAACAGACTTGAGGTGTGTATCTCGTGTGTCACTACGAGATCCTGCTTCCTGTTCCTCTAAGTTTGCCAAGTGTTTTACCATCCCAAGGAAAATGGTGCCTTTATGAACTAACAGTAACTCCAACCAGATTATATTTCATTTCAGGCCAGCTCTGGGCACATCCTCTGTGTTCCATATAATTCCCATCTCTGCCGGAGTCACTCTGAACTGCTCTTCTTGCTTTGACCTCTGAGTCCCAAAAAAAGTCCTGATCAAAGTTTACAGCCTCTATTCTCCAGCTCCAAAAATGCAAATTGCTGTCAGGTTCTTCAGTTCCCTCTGCAAGACAGGCAGCATATGTCATGTGCATAATTCAGAGTTTTACATGGCTGCTTTTCCATGGAGGTTTAAAAAGGAACCGCAAACCTTGTATCAAACTCAAACTCTTTGCCACAATAATGATATTCCTGAAATGATATGAAGTCTAAAACTAGCCTAGTGTAGGGTTTTATTTTTAATGTAATGGGATAGCAGCACAATAAATTTAATATTTTTTAGACAGGATTGAAGGCACACTTTACATAGCTGAGGGTTTTGCAGATGAAACTTGGAGTCAGGAAATAGTTCCAGAGGAACAACATAGAAAATATAGTTTGTGTTATCTCGAGGAGCAGGAAAACATGAAAGCAAGGTGAAAGGAGCTCTCTTTGTACTGAGCTAAAAAAGTAGCATATGTGCCCTGTAACAAGTGGCCTTCAACATCCTGAGAGCATCTCCAGGCTCAGGCGCTCGGGATTGGAACAGAGAGTTCAGAGGAATAGCAAATAAATTCTGTGAGCTACTGGCACTGTTCCTCCTGGTTACACAAAGACATCTCTCTTCTCCCTAAAGGAATAACCCAGGAGGACCCAGAAATACCCCAAGAAGACCGTCCCTGGAGTTTCTATCTCCTGCATTTCCACGACAGAGAGACATAAATAAATTGCTCAGACACTGTGCAAAGCCATGGGTGATCATTCACCACACACCAGCGAACAAGCTGTGTAAGTGCAAGTATTAATGCTGGGATCCTTGTTTATGTTCCCAAAGATTCAGCTTCTGTGCAAGTGCTGAGCATTATTAGAAGCAGCCCAGCCATCTGAGCAAACCCCAAATCCTGACCCAACTAACGTTTGAAAAAAAATCCCAAACCTTTGAATGACTCCCAGCACTCAGCCTAGCAGTGCCTGCCAGGAGCAAGGGAATTTTGGAGATGGCATATCATCAATTTTCTTCATTTATGTCAGAAGTTGAGCAGCTGTCTCCTTACCAGACTGAAGTGGAGCCAAAAATCTTGTCAGGCAGCTGAAGGAAAAGCACTTCAGAGGAACTCATCTCCCAGACCCAAAAGTGCAGCACATTTTTGGGTGGGCATGTGGCAATATCACTGCTCCATTATCAACCAGCAATGTTTTGCAGAATTAGGGGGGAAAGGATTGCTTTGTTTGTTTACACTGCTTGCTCAGAAAAGCAAGATGCCACACATACTTGAACTCCCAAGGTTGATTGTTTGCCTATTTATTAACTTCTGGCCAGCAAAAGGATTTTACCATTACCTTTCCCCCATGCTGCTCAGAGAAGTGAAATAAAAGAGTCACCCCCCTGAAAAAAGAAGATGCACCTGGAGTTGGTGTGGCAAGAGGAGCTCTGTTATTCCCCAGGCATTGCAGGCATATCAGCAGGGGATAAATAATCCCAGCATTTGAATCAGCTCCCAGTTCCAGCCATGGATTGTGGCACAGTGGGAAAAGCCAGTCCTAAATCTGTGTCTGCTTTATTGTGTGGTGGGCTGAGGGTCCCCCAGGACAGCCCAAAGACAAACTTTGTACTGCCCAGCTCTAAGTGTGGGATGGAGAAAGCAATTAAATTCCAGCTGTTTCTGCACAAGGAGCTTTGCCAAGCAGGATCTATCACTGGAAGGCACAGTTTGATCAAACTGAGAGAACTTATTGATCTTAATTCAGCCCAGAACACAAGCCAGGGAAGGTGGTGGCATCCTCCCCTTGTCACAGCCTGAAGCCTTGGAACTCCAGACATCCACGGATCATCATTCCTGCTGGTGTCTGACCTATCCCAAGACATGTTTTATGATCTCATTAACCTAAAAAGTCACATATTTCCCCTTTGTGGGTGACAACTCCACTGATGAAGCAGATCCCACTTGGCACAGGGCAGGGAAAGGCTGGATGTTGGGATGGGACAGCAACCCCCTGGAAAGTGCTGCTCTCTCCATGTGGGATTGGAGCTTCTTCAGGCCACATTTTAGAGCAGGAGGAGTTGGCACCTGCAGCCACAGCAGGGAATTGTCTAATTATACTTTGACAGAATGGTTTGGGTTGGGCAGCACCTTAAAGTCCATCCCATTCCACCCCCTGCCATGGGCAGGGACACATTCCACTATCTGAGGTTGCTCCAAGCCCCATCCAACCTGGCCTTGGGCACTTCCAGGGCTTCAGGTGGATGAGCCTGTCAAGTACCACCACAGAGAAGTGGGTGCCACGCAAAAGGTCAGAATTAAAGTGAATAAATAAATTAGTAAATAGATATTCAGGATCATCCTTGGCCACCTTCTTTTAGCCAGCTTTTCCCTGAAATGTTTATTTACTACCCAGCCAGGCTTTTGGCAGAGTTCCCACTGCAGAATGTGCTCCCCCAACATTACAAAGTGAATTCCAAAAAAAAGACTTTTTTGTTCTTAGATCTCCCCTTCCACATAGATATCACTTTCATTCAGAACTGTGCCTTTAAGGCACAATTTTGCCCAGAATTTCTAGAATATATGGTTAAAGAGAGATGAGCTTATAGATCATGAGTAAAAATGAGATTTTTTTTTTTTGCTTTCTTCATTTACCAAAGAAATGCTTTCTTACTTTTCAGAGGTCTAGAAATGAAAAAAAATAATGTCCATGAAAAAAATCACTGCTGTTGTATTTTTCAACAAGTCTAAATAATAATTTAAAAAATCAACTTTGTAATAGCCTAAGAAGATTTTGGCATTCAGGTGTTGCATAGTGGGAAATAAGGGTTGTTTAGAGCTAGACACAAAAAAGCAAAGAATAGAAAATTATGATGATCTGAGTGTTTGGCAGACCCCTATTGCATTTTAGAATCATCATAGAATTATCTGGGTTAGAAGGGACTTTAAAGTTCATCTCATTCTACCCCCTGCCCTGGGCAGGGACATCTTCCACTATCCCAAGTTGCTCCAAGGCCCATCCAACCTGACCTTGGACACTTCCAGGGATGAGTATAGATAGGTGTATATATATAGATAAATATATCTATATATACAGAGAGAGATGTGTATATATATATGTATTTGACTACTTTTCACAATGAGATTCCAGTCATGATTAAGAGCTCTGGAAAATCAAGATACACAAATTCAAACCAGTAAGAAAACAATGAGGTTTAGCTACTTTTCCTTGGGTCCAGCAGAGATCCACTGAGGAGCATTTGCAGACCGGACCAAGCACATCCAATCTCGAGGCACTGCATCCTGCACAGCTCTCCACAAATATTCTGGGGATGGAAATGCCTCCTGACAAATTCACAAGCTGCAAATGTACAGCCATGAAATCCAATAGCCTCACAGCTGTGCACTTGGAACTTGTGAATGCAGGGAAATGTCTGAATTGGCAGCAGGCTCTGGCAGATGATCCCATTTTACAGATGACACTGGAGACTCTGCCAGGCTGACGTTGGACTCTCCCCCTGATTTGTTGTTGTTGTCGTTGTTGTTGTCATTCCACAGCTCCTTCCCTGAGATCTCCCGGCCTCGCAGTGCCTGTTCTCCCATTTACTTCTCTGACTGCAAAGTGCTGTTATTGCTCAGCTCTGCTCATGTAGAGCTGTCAAAGAACAGTTTTTATTCTGGAAAAACTTTCCCTTTCTCTACAGTATTTCAGAGGCATAAAGTTCATTATTCCAGAGATGTGTCCTAGTTTTTTTTCTCCTATTCAGAATAGCTTGGATTTCACTGCAAGTGATCCCCTTCATAAATAGTTGAAATGATTTTGCCCTGATACTTGTAATCTGCATATTTTCAGACCACTTGGAGAGAAGGAAGGACTCCTCACTAAAGAACAAAGTCCTGTGGTGATGTTCAGTCACAGAACTCAGTGCCAACCTGGCCTGATTCCATACAAAGCTGGATGACATGGGAGACACATCAAAAAAATCTCAGGAAAAAAGTCACAGAATGGCTTGGGTTGGATGGGACTATAAAGATCATCCAGTTCCACCCCCTGCCACGGGCAGGGACACCTCCCACTGTCCCAGGCTGCTCCAACCTGGCCTTGGACATTCCCAGGGATGGGGCAGCCACAGCTTCTCTGGGCAACCTGTGCCAGGGCCTGCCCACCCTCCCAGCCAGGAATCCCTTCTCAAGATCCCATCTAAATCTACCCTTTTTCATCTTAAATCCATTCCCCTCATCCTGTCCCTCCATCCCTTGTCCCCAGTCCCTCTCCAGCTCTCCTGGAGCCCCTTCAGGCTCTGCAAGGGACTCCAAGGTGTCCCTGGATCCTTCCCTTCTCCAGGGGAACATTCCCAGCTCTCCCAGCCTGGCTCCAGAGCAGAGGGGCTCCATCCTTGGAGCATCTCCGTGGCCTCCTTTGGACTCTCTCCAGCAGCTCCACACACTTCTGATGTTGAAGGGATGGACATAGCACTCAAAGAAATTTCAGATTATAAGTTTTGTCCCCCTGGAGCATTTTGCCATCAGCACTGAAATGTTTGACCGTGATCTGTGACCAGACTGGAATGAGGCATGAAATCAAGCACAAAAAATGGTTCAAAAATGGTCCTTTGTACCCTGAAGTCACACTGACATGACAACTAAATTCCTACAGACCAAGTAAGATGACATAACACCAAAGTCCTGCTTCAGTAGGACTGCAGCACACTTGCTTTAAAGAGCCACATTTCGAGTCATTTTGGCAAAGGTCCAACACAGACAATTCCATCCCTGCTCAGAGTCCCTCCTGCCTGTAAAGTCATGCACTTACCAAAATAAATTGCAGGACCTTTGGAAAAACCCAAACAAACAACACAAAATACCTATGTGTGCATTTCCAAATAGAGTGGGGGACAACTCAGCTTTATTTCCTATGGTAGTTTTTCTGCTGCTGCTCCAAAAACCATCTGAGATTCCAGACAAGGCTCTGCACCACAGTCAGTACTGTTTTCCTCTAGATATCCAGGAATTGCCTTCCTGTAGAGATGTAGATGCCTAACTTGGACTTATTGTGCCAGAAAAATCGATTATATTATACTATATTATTTTATAGTAGAGTATAATGCAGTACCTTTAGTATATTTAATATATTATATTTAGTATATTTATTCTATTATATACATTTTAGAAAAGGTTGATTGTGATATTAACTGGTTTCCCTGTTCAAACTTTTAATGTGGGAGATGTTTCATACATTTAAAGCTTCCTTTAATCACCTTGGGGCCACAATTCTTATTCACAACTCACTACCTTCTACCTGAAAAAAAAATCCAGACGTTTTTTCCTGTAAAAAACTCAGGCTTCTCATGTGAACAATGAAATATTATTTACAGCTTTGAAGGGAAAAAACCCCTTGAATTCTGGGGGCTTCCATTATATCTTTAACAACTGGAATTATCCACCAAATGTTTTCATGGGAAAACTTCAGGTTGCTGCTGATGGAGAGGAAGGGAAATTCTCTGGACTCCCAAAATAACTTACTTTCTTTCTTTCTTTCTTTCTTTCTTTCTTTCTTTCTTTCTTTCTTTCTTTCTTTCTTTCTTTCTTTCTTTCTTTCTTTCTTTCTTTCTTTCTTTCTTTTCTTTCTTTCTTTTCTTTCTTTCTTTTCTTTCTTTCTTTTCTTTCTTTCTTTTCTTTTCTTTTCTTTCTTTCTCTTGATGTCTCTGATTTTTGAGGGCGAAAGCAACAAGTGCATGAATCACTCCCCACGTTCACAGGGGTGATTTCCTGAACATCACCTGCTTGGCTGCATGGGAGGGCAGTGAATTGGCTCCATGGAGCCTGTGCCATGAGAAATCCACAGGGAAAAACAAGGAGGAGCTTCCTTGTGCCCTGATCTCGGTGCCAGAGGGAAGGACAGGCCAAAAGGTGTGTAAAAATTGAAAAGGTTAAAAAATAATCAAAACTATTCCCAATTTTTCATGAAGGCACAAGAATTCACAACAAATTTCTCACTTTTCTTTTGGGTTTTGATGCTTTTATGTAGGATGGGAAAATTTTCCTTGGAAGTGAGTTGAAAATATACAGGATAAGGGTTTGTTTAACAAGAGATGATGGACCAAACCAGGGGACAACTCATTGCCATCCTGTTTCTCCAGGCAGCAAATACACAGAAACATTACTTCTCCCCCTCCTTTTTTTATCTTTTTTGAGAACTGTTGCACACTTTGCTGTTCCACAGGATTTCAGCACAAAACATTCACTGCTTCTAAGGCTTGTTTTTTTTTTTATTCATCCCAAAAGCTTTAACTGTGCACGTCACCCTCCTCAAATCCTACACAGAAATGGGCAATGAGTGTTTTGTTTACTCATAACTTGGCAGAGCCACAACAAAGAACAGAATGTAAAGAATGAGCTCCCTTTGCAAGAGTCATTCATAGGGAAACAAAAGCCTTTACCTTCCCAAAAAGGATTTTCCAAGTGGGCCTCATCTACTCCTGAATTTCCCAGCATTTACAGGGAGCTCTCAGATAACTGAGAAATATTTGAAAGCCAAGCTGAAGACAGAAGGGATGAGAAAGTTCTGCTGGATCTGATTCTTTTTCATTAAAAAAGCATTAAGGAAATACGGGCTTTTCACCACTGCAATCTGAACATGCCACCACTTTCCACCCAACGTGTAGAAACCTGCTGAATCCAGGCTCCTTCCAACTTCCCCTGGGCTGTGGCAGCTGGATGGATCTGTTTCCACCTGCTTTTGCCGTGTGTCATTCCTGAGGTATGTCTCAGAAAGCCAATTTAGCTCTAAATTGTCAGTTTGGCTGCAGCCAAGACTCATTTTTATTATTTGATGACATCCATCAGAGTGGCTCCTGTTCCTTTCATTCCCAGCTCCCCAAAGCTCTGCACCCAAGGAGAATAATTAGTCTTTGTTGGGTTTTTTGAATGAAAATGCCCATTTTTAAAACTCCCAAAGGAAAACCACACACAGTTGATCCTATGGAAGCGCTCCTTGTTGCCAACTGCTGTGGTCACCAGAGAAGGGACCATCCAAAAGTGGCTGCAGAGAGAAAAGTGCTTCTGAAAGACATTAAAATCTCATTAAAAATGTTAAAAACTTCTCCTCCAAAACCCGTTTGAAGGCTGGCTGTCTCTTATCTCCTGTGCTGGTGTTGGAAACAAAGCTGCCAGGTAGATCTTCTCCCATTTCTCCCGAATTTCAGGGGGATAGGAGAGAGTGGGTGTGGGGAGGGAAGGTATCTCAAGTACAAGAAAGGATGATTATCAAGTCTAAAGGGAGCACGTCATAAAATGAAGAAATATAAGGCTATTTTTAAAGCAATTATTTTGTTTTCAAGATGAAAACGTGCTGCAGTGTTCCCCCTCTGCCTGGCATTCCACAGGAGGTGTTGCATTTAGCAAAATTAACTCCCTTGAAGAAAAGCAAATTGAAGCACTGCAAGCAAAACAGAAAAAGCACACGATGAGAATTTTGTTTCCTCTGTTTTGAACAGGGAAGAAATTATGTTTCCAAGACTTGATTAAATCCAAGGCCCAGCTCTGCAATAATGAGCACAGCAATTCCTGAGACAGTTCGTGCTCCAGCTCCCCCTGGTACGACATAAATGTGTGAGTTCAGTTGAATCTCTTCACCCAACTATCTGCATAACTTGTCAAGAGATATTTTGGATGTTTAGGAGCTTCTTCAATAACTTAGAGAAAATTGGGGACTTTTGAAAAAAAAAATAAAAAGAAAAAAAATTGTGACCTGTTACGTAAACCCGTATTTTAAGAAGTGAACTAGAGACAGGAGGAAGGATCACAGGGGTTGGACACATAACCAGCTGTCCCAATTTGGCTGAGCTGTTTTAGCTGTCAGTGTGTGAATTCTTAATGTGTGATGATTATAAAGTAGAGAGAGAGAGAGAGAGCTCAGCTCTCATTTGAATTATTTTGCCTTTGCCTCAGAGTAGCAGCACAGACAGGGGCTGCCACCCCAGAACTCCTGCTGGTGACTTCTCCCTCTGGGATCCACACAAAGCTACTTCCAAACCTTAAACCACAGAATATTCACTTATTAAGATCCAGAGTGATAAAATCATGCTTATCCCAGGCTCAAATTTTCCTGACACCTTCACTAATTACACAACGTAATGAAATCCCAGAAGCACTGAAATAATTGTTCCAGCAGGAACTCAGCCAGCAGAACACCTATGGAAGCCTCTTTCCATTCACTCATCACTGTGGGAAGAAATCTGAGAGTCCTCTCCAAAACCCCCCTCACACAGATGTCTTGCAGCATAGCAAGACATGATCAAATTCAGGCTTGGAGTGAGCATGTTCCAAAATCCAAAACCCCTCCAAGGGAATGTTTTGCCAGACACACCTTATCAACCCTAGGAAAGAGAGGGGAATCCAGGGTGGGCACCTGCAGTGGGATAAGGACAGGTATGGTCAAATAACACCTTAAACCTGAGCAATGCCATCATCTCTAGCAGTAGATACAACCATGCAGTCATGGAATCGTTGAGGTTGGAAAAGCCCTCAAAGACCAACAAGTCCAACCATCCCCCAGTGCTGCCAAGGCCACCCCTACCCCATGTAACCAAGTGCCACATCCACATGGATTTGAAATCCCTCCAGGGATGGAGACTCCACCACTGCCCTGGGCAGCTGTGCCAGGGCTTCACAACCCTATGCAGGAAGAAATTCTCCCCAATATCCAAACTACCTCCCCTGGTGAAACTGGAAGCCTTCACCTCTGGTCCAAGTGCTTGCTCCCTGGAGGCAGGGCCTGACCCCCAATGATTCCCCCCTCCTGGCAGGGATTGCAGAGAATTCCAGATGCCTCCTGAGCCTCCTTTTCTCCAGGCTGAGCCCCCCCCCCCCAGCTTCCTCAGCTGCTCCTGGTGCTCCAGCCCCTTCCCCAGCTCTGTTCCCTTCCCTGGACACACCAGCTCAGAAGGACTTTTCTCTGATCTCCAAACTGAGGATGTGGATGCTCCATGTCATGACTCTCCTTTGGAAGCCTGAGGAAATTCCCATGCTGGAGGAATCCAGGACAGACCACCCAGTCCTGCCACAGGGGCCACCAGCACCATACCACTGACTGGGTGCCCAAATCCCTTCCCAAAGCAGATTCTCAGCTTTCCCAAGGAAATATTTGCAAGTGGGATGGAATTTTTTGAGTGTTTTAAAACTCACATTAGCAAATGGGATTGCACAGTGCACAGATCTGTCAGATCTGTTCTCAGCTGCAATCCTCAAACATGTCATTATCGGGAGCTGTGTGAGCAAAGCTGGGCTTGGCTGCTGTGGCACTGAGCTCCAAATTAGTTTATGGATAAAGTTCCTTCAAAATGCCTTCCATCTTTCACTCCATCTTATCTTAATGAGTGCTTAACCTCTTAAAAATAACTTACTGCCAGAGAGACTAAATACAGAGTATTAAACTCTCTAAGAAAAACACAGGAATGAATGTCCCTGCTCAGGTAGCTCTGACCTTCTGGAACACAACTGCACTG
The DNA here is from genome assembly GCA_013399895.1 of Serilophus lunatus. Lineage (NCBI taxonomy): Eukaryota > Metazoa > Chordata > Aves > Passeriformes > Eurylaimidae > Serilophus > Serilophus lunatus. Next base: position 349,679 of record VXBA01002417.1, on the reverse strand, counting down.
TTTTCAACTGCACTGGAAAAATAATTTCCCCTGCTTTTATTTTAAATCTCATTTGTAATTACAAGGTGGCACTATTTTTTATAAGTATGTGAGGAAAATAATAGTCTGAAAAATGTACCTGTCTTCTGGAAAGCTGGAACTGCACCCTCAGCATTTTGGGCTTAGAAATCTTTTTAAAAATGTGCTCAGAGCCTTTTAAAAATGAAAATGTTACTTTATAAAAAGTATTACAGAATACCCTGAGTTGGAAGGGACCCACAGGGATCATCAAAGTGTAACACCTGACTTTGGCAAGGAATCATTGACTTTATCCAAGCTATAGTCCAGAACAACCTCCCTCACAGGCACTGCTGCTAGGAGGACCAAAATCCCACAGAACATCATCTGTTTGGTCTGAAAGTCCTTCGAGTACCTCCCAGGATGCATCTGAGCACATCCAAAAGTTGTGGAAGGCATTCCCATGACTCTGACACCTGCAGGGGTCCAACACAGCCAATACTCCAGTGAACACATTCCATCAGGAGCAGCTCCTCTCCAAATTGGAATTGGAGCAGCCTCCATTTTAAAATCCACTCAGAGTTGCAGGTTATAGGAAACGATTATATAATTTAATCCCCTCATATCCCTGGATAAAACTCCTTTTTGAGAAGCAGAGGAGCAGCTTATGGAGCAGAGGGTTTGTTGGATTTGTGCTATTCCAGAAACAACTTCTACAACTTTTGAGCAGAAAGACAGAAAACAAGATTTTGGACTTCCTTAGTGAGGATGCTCTGAGTGCTGGAGACCCACTGCTCTGGAGCCAGGCTGGAAGAGCTGGGAATGTTCCCCTGGAGAAGGGAAGGATCCAGGGAGAGCTTGGAGCCCCTCCCAGAGCCTAAAGGGGCTCCAGGAGAGCTGGAGAGGGACTGGGGACAAGGGCTGGAGGGACAGGACACAGGGAATGGCTCCCACTGGGAGAGATGGGATACTGGGAAGGGATTCCTGGCTGGGAGGGTGGGCAGGCCCTGGCACAGGTTGAGCAGAGAAGCTGTGGCTGCCCCATCCCTGGGAGTGTCCAAGGGCAGGTTGGAGCAGCCTGGGACAGTGGGAGGTGTCCCTGCCCTTGGCAGGGGTGGGGCTGGATCATCTTTAGGGTCCTTTCCAACCCAAAGCATTCCAGGATTCTCTGACAGACACCAAAGCAGGAGCTGCTCTGACCCTGTATGCATTTAATGTGATTGTATCACTGGATTATTAAAAAAAAAAAAAATAGAATTTCCCTTTAAAATCCCTACTTTCTTTGGCCTCCCAGCTGGCCTTTAGTTCATGTTGGGAATTGCAAAAAGCAGGGGATGTCCAAACTGTCCCCCACCCCCTGCCTGCTCAGGAAACTCACTGTCATGCAGAATTAATTGCTTTTTTTTTTTTTAAATACATACAATTTCAAGTTCATGGTCCAGCATCTCTGATTCATAGCAATAACTGTTGCACAACAGCAGAACTGTATGGAACAAAGGTTAATTTGAGGTTAAAATACTCTTCCCAACGAATCCCAACTGGAAACACGCTGGATTCAGAGACAAACCCCTGCAGCAACAGTGACCTTTCCTTTCAGATTGCCAGCTTTAGAAATTTAGTGCCTTTAGCCATGAGGCAGGGGGGGAAAGCAAACTTGAGATTCTCTCGAGATGTTCCAGGTGACCTCCTCTGTATCACAGAACAGCTTTAGGACACCTAAACCTTCCTCATCCTAACATCTGAGTTTTCAGGCAACACCAAAACCCCGAGATCAGAGCACAGGTCTGTGCCAGCTTCAGACATTTAGAGACCAAGACTCTCCAAAAGCAGGAGACAGCTTTAAAAGGACATATTTAACTGTTAGGTTTCTCAGTTTCAGATTCTCTGCCACACCAGGGAGGGCTGGACTCATCCTTCCACGGTGCAGCTCCGATGGCTGTGGCTTTGGGAAGAATCCCATACATGACAAGACTCCCAACAGCATCAAGAGATCTGGTAACCACGAGGTGATACTTGAAAAAAATAAAGGAAGGAAGAAAAAAGTAAGAGAGGAGGACAGGAAAGGATGGAAAAGCAGTGTGAGAGAAATGGCATTTTCAAAGCATGAAGAATTATTACTGAGGTCAAAACTGAAGCTGTTCCAGGAGTTTGTGATTAATTCCTGCTTTGTTCCAAACTGCTGACGTGCCGAAATCCAAGTGATTTGGGGAGTGTATCAATCTGATAGGACTTGTTCCTATGGGGTCATTTGCCTACTTGTTTTCCTAGAAACCTTGGCTCCCAGACAGCTGCTCAGATGGGCTATTGGGAAAGCCAGATTCCCAGGCTCCCCAGAAAGTCGGCATTAAAGGAAATTAATTATTGATACAAGTCTCTGCTATGCACGTTTGCCTTATCAAATTATCTGTAGCTGTGCCTGTGGCATGGGAGCAGCAACATCTGATGGGCTTGCAGGAGGCAAAAAGCTCAGCTGAGCAATGCTCCTGCCCTTGGCTCCCTCTCCCAAAAAGAAAGGAGAGAAATAACAAGTGCAAACATTCTATGGAAGTTTTAAACAGTTAAAACTTCCCTCTTTCTATCAGGGAAATCAGTTGAGCCCAGCCTGCTCCAATGAATGCTGGTTTTTAAGATAATTACCTGGTGAAATCATAAAATCCTGGGTATTTTGGGCTGGCTTAGGCTACAAAATGTAACTCCAGCTCCCTGCAGCTATCACAGTTTGGGACTGGGATTTGATCCCTGAAGTCCTGCAGCTTTTGGTGCTCAGAGCAGGTGGCAGCTGTCACGCAGGGATGAGGGATGGGAGATGTAGGGAGGCAGGGATGCTCTGCACTGTGCACCGATGCCATTAGGTGGTGCTTGAAACAGAAGATTGCAAGAGAGAAAAGTAAGAGCTTGGGTGCTGCCCAGGCAGCTGCTTGGTGAGTATTTTATTCTGAAATTTAAAAAAGAAAAAAAAATTAAATTAAAAAAAAAAAAGCTTGAGAGAGAAATATTTTTTTAAAAATGAAGTAAAAAGCTCATTGTAGGATTCAGCTTCCACTTTAAAATTCTGATTTCTAAGCCTTGTGAGAGCTGAGTAATTAAATAAATAACTAGTCAACTCTTCCTCCTGCCTCGAGCATCTCTGCTCTCACACACACACACACACACACACACACACTCCTTTGAATAGCCTTAAATGAGCCTCTGACACTTCAGTGCTCAGCCAAACTTCTCCTCTCATGCCCAGATCTTTATCTCTCTCCAAAGGTTGGTAACTGGATTTCCAGTAAGTTTTGAGTCAAGAGAGTGAAATACTGTTTAATGCACCATCTCTGGCACGGGTTTCCAGGAAAATCTGTCCAAGGAAAATCTCACCAGCAAATAAGAAAGTCTTGGTTCTGCATGGAAAGCAATAGATGATCCCCTGTCTCCTTCAGCCAAAACCTACAGGCAGCAGGTTTTAATTCTATATTTATATATTTACACATTTTCACAGTTACCCTGTGAAGTTACATTCATGGAAAGTGGCCTGTGATAAGCACTAAGAAGAGTTCAGCAATAAATAACTGCATCCTATTAGATTTAGTAGCCACAAATAATTTTGTCACTCCAATCTTATCTAAATCTTTAGGCAACTCCTGACTTCCACCCTGTTGCACTGAGATCCAGGAGCTGAACTGGATGATCCTGTGGGTCTCTTCCAACTCAGGATATTCCATATTCTATGAAGAATCAGTCCTTTTATTTCTTTTTTATCCATCTCCCTTGTAATTTCAATTCTTGCATTATTGAATTATCATGAAATAATGAGCAATCATTCCTTATTCATGTTCTCTGTGCCACTCTCAGTTTTATAGCAACTATATTTTAACAACTCTCACAGCAAAGGACAAAATGGCTGAAGATCAAAAAAATACAGACTCAGAGATCATGGGATGTTTGAGGCTGGAAAAGGCCTCAAAGACCATCAAGTCCAACCATTCCCCAGCACTGCCAAGGCCACCACTGTCCCATGTCCCCAAGTGCCACATCCACATGTTTTTTTAACATTTCCAGGGATGGAGATTCCACCACTGTCCTGGGCAGCCTATTCCAGCTCTCGACCACCCTTTCCATGTCACCCTCCCCTAGTCCAACTGAAGGCTGTTTCCACTTGTCCTGTGATACACACACATCCTCTAGTAACTGTTTATGAAGCTATTTATAAACATATAATTTGCTTAGGTGCTGCAAGGAATAATTAAAATAGAAATACTGAGAGAACTTTGAAGTCAAGCACTGTGCTTAGCAAGGGAAGAACTGCTTGTCATGTCTGTATGAGGACTCAGAGATCATAAATCCCTGGAAGTGGACTAAGCAGCATTCTCACCTCTCCATGAGTTATCTCAAACACCAGGAGGTGGGAGGGAGTTGGACAAAAGATACAAAGGGAGGCAGCTGGTCCATTTTAAAGCCTCTCTCCTTCCTTTTAGGCTTTAGATTTCACATAAATATTTCTTTAAATGCACACATCTATGTACCAAAACTACCATTTGAGAAGCTTCCAAAACTTGGCTTTTAATTAAACCCATGAAAGTATAATGCTCATACTGAATAAGTATCAAAAATAGAGGCAAAACTGAGAAAATATGCAGGCATTTTTCTTGGGTTTTGTCAGGCACTGCAAAGACAATTAAGTTTCTTTTCTTCACTGTACATATAATGCTCAGAAGTGAAAGCTTAATTAACTTGTCAGAAACTCTGGCATCTCTTTTCTTGAGCTGCTGAACCCACCTTCCCCAAAGACTTGAAGGGAAAATAAAAAACTGAGCGCTGGAGCTGAAATACCTGCTCATGCATGACATTCCTGCCCTGCACCACGGCCTGTCTGTCATCACCAGGGGGATTTTTATCCATCTGGGTGAGCACACTCCTTTCCCATTTGTGTGGGAACATCTCAGAGTCGCAGCAGCTCCGAGCCGATGGCTGAAGGAGTGGGACGCCCTGGCACTCCTTCCAGCACACACATTTATCAGGCAAATCCTGGAGCTTTGGGCACAATATCCTCCATCACGTGGCTTTTCGTGGCAGTCTAAGGCCCTGAGCTCTGCTGGCAGCACCAGCTGGGAAAGTAAAACTTGTTTTGTCCCCTGACAACACAATACCCTGTCCTTGGGGGCATGTAAAGCTGTGGGGATGTAGCACTTGGGGACGTGGTTAGAGGTGGCACTTGGGGACATGGTTAGAGGTGGTACTTGGGGACGTGGTTAGAGGTGGTACTTGGGGACATGGTTAGAGGTGGTACTTGGGGACATGGTTAGAGGTGGTACTTGGGGACATGGTTAGAGGTGGCCGTGGCAGTGCTGAGGTTGGACTCGATCTCAGAGGGCTTTTCCAACCTTAATGATTCCATGAATCTATAGCCTCGCTTTGCTGGGGGACAGGGCGGGTTTATGCTGCTGGAAAAGGCAGAAGCCAAAAATCGAGACCTCTTTTTGCTGCAGAGCCAAGGCAGCAGCCCTGGGGCTGCTCCCTTCCCCTCTGGCTGGGTGGGCCCTGCTTTCTGGAGGTATTTCACATTTCTTCCCGCTGAGTCCAGAGGCAGCTGTGGCCAATAAGTCCCTGACAGCAAGCACTGCCTGGAATTGTCCTCTCAGCAGCTGGAGGAGCTGCTGCTGGCCCTGCTTCCAAGAACCAGGAGAGCTTTGGTTGAGAGTTTTAGTGAGAAGGACTTTCCTTTCCCAAAGGTTAAGCTAACAAACCTAACGCTACCACTTCAATTTGGCAAGCGCAACAAGTGGCTTCCACATTTTTAGAGCTTTTTTAATGCAGTCTTTCAACCTGAGCTCACTTAAGTCTGAAAAATATTATACTTTATCCTCCCTTAATCTCCTCTCCAAGATGTGCACGTTTAACCAAAGAGCAAAGGTCCAGGTGCTTCACTGCATTAGTAATGACCCAACGTCTCCTCTTCAATAATGCAAAGCAGAAAGGAGCACAGCAGCTTTGTGCTTCCTCATTTTAAACATGGATTCAAACTTTCCCTTGTGGGGCCAGGCGACAGCACAAGGGAGCAGAAATTGGTGGGGTTTTCTCAAGGTGAGCTATTCAAGGGATAATTTTTCACCTCTCATATATATCATTATCTTTACTTCTCTACTAACTTTGCTGCTCTCTGTTTCCAGCTCTATGTCAAGTTTTACTGAGCTCTGGGGTTTGGTGCATGGCAATGTCTGTTCAATAGACCTGAAGCCTGTGTGAGTGATTCCAAGCCCAAGCAATCCTAAATAAAACATCATATTGCAAAACCCTCTGTCTTCTGATAGGTATTAAACACTCACAATTCTTAATCACTCCACGTGAACTCATGCTTTGGGTGTTTCTCTCTTCCTTAAAAATAAAAGTAAATTAAGGTTTCACACTTTCCCTGTGACAGAGCACTCCAGAGTTTCACTCAGCCCCAACATGTGTGTTCTCAGAAAATCTTCATTATTTCTCCTGCTACAAAAGGAAGCTTTTGTGCAATGCATCATTATACCACCAGGGCTCTTTGGGCACTCCCGGTGACTTGAGGAATACATAAGCCCTTGTCTCTGTTTTTCGTCTCTGCAATGAATTATAATTCTTTGGTTTGATGTGTAGCTGCTCTGGAAATACCTTATTCCTGGTCCCATCCACCAGCAGATCCAGCAGCTGATGCACATCTGTATTTATCACCTTAAACCAAACCCAGTCAATGGGATGAACTGACCACTGGGAGAATCAGTGGGAATAAAACACATGGAGCACCACTCCCAGCGTGTTTGGAGGTAGAAGGGCTGCAGGAACAGAGCAGCCCCTTCAACTCCTATTCATGGGCTCCTGGTATAAAAACCTGCCTCCACACCTTTACCATGTGCACACCTCTCTAAACTCCCATTTTATCTGCTCTCTGCAAAATCCAAACAGGAAAATGAGCCAGTTTCCCAGAGGAACATAAACACTAAGCCCTGGCTGTTAGTTGGGGTGTTAGTTGCTCTTACCTGCCAGCATAGGACAAGAATCCTTCTCCCCATAACAGATTTAGATTAGTAAAGCCAGCAGTATGAACAGGGGCCTTTGGAGCAGGGAAACATGTGCTGGCAGTGTGGGAAGGGTGTTTAGAACGTGTTTTGCAGCTATTAATGCTCATGGTTTGTGAAGGCAGAACAGGCCCTGCCATTTCCCCAGGGCCACCACTCTGCTGCCACCTCCCTGTCCCGTCCCTCCCTCCAGAGGCGCTTGGGAATTCTTAATTTTGCTGCAGGTACCGACACAGCCATAAAATACACCAGTTGGGACACAATTAGTGCTCTAAAAGACGGGAAAACCACATCTGGCAAACCAGGGAGCGCTTTCTTCCAAACCAAACTCTCCAAGAGGGAAGCAATATGTTCCTAAGAGTGTCTGAGCTTTCCAGCCGTGTTTGGGGCTCTCCCCCTCCCTGCCAGGCTGCTCTGGTTTGTCTGATAAAACAAGTAAATCTCTCCCTACCAAGATGTTCCATAAATCCTGGTCAGATTAGGGCTGGCCCTCATCCCACATGGACAAATTCCAGCACCAGTGAGGTGGTTGTGGTCACCATCAAGGCTTTTCCGAACCAGCCTGGCGGTGTTTGTCCAGCAAAGCTGAAAGCCTCAGCCAGGCCCTGCTGTAGCACTGGAAATACAGGGTTCCTGGCATTTAGTCTACCCAAAACATGGAAACTTAAAGTAAACTTGGAGGTGGAAAGGGAAAATGTTCCTGGTTTGATACTGGAATGAACTGTCCTGAAATTCCTGCTTCGTATTTCACGGAGATGGAGATTGTCCTGTGTGTTGACTCTGCAATTATACCACTGGCAGCCATGTATATATTTCATAAAACTCTCCTGTTCCTATCTAGACCTTCCAGAGTTTGCTTTAACCTCCAAGGATACACTTGGCCCAGAAAATATGTGGAATCAAAGGGCTGGATATCGAAATGAGCTGACAGACTTGTGTGGCAAAGAGCTCCTGCTCACCCTGTACTGTGTTGGCCACCAAACTCCAGGAATTCGAGCTCCAAACATTAGATTTCTGCACTTGTGCAGAATTTGAAAATTGAAAATTCCAAGGTTTGCACTTATCATTTGAAATTTTGCTAAAAGTAATAATACACACACACCTAAAGAGCAGCTTATGTGGGTCCAGGGTTAGGAAGGCTGTAAAAAGATGTGCCAATGGAAATAACTGATACCTGGGGGCCCAGGGAATGGAGTTTGGTTGATTTTCAAACTCAGAGAAGGAACAGGAAGTTTTTTATAAGAATGATGCAAAGCCCATTTTCACCAAATCATCCTTGGAGTTCTGTGCTGCTAATTTTTAAGCTCATATTTAATTAAATGCACCACCAATAAGCAGAATCATGGAATCATTTAGGCTGGAAAAGCCCTTTAATTGCCTGTAGAAAACCTGAAATCTCCCTCCTAACAACCCATTGGGGAAACACCACGTTTATGTTACTTTCCCACATGAAACTTGCCTATCAGAGCTTTAAAACCATATAACCTGTGAGACCCACACTAAACTGGGGGGGGAAAACCCAACAACAAACCTTTAAACCTCATAATTATTTTAAATGATGTGTTTTCATACACAAATAAATAATTTCAAATGAAGTTATCCATTTTAATGAATCTGGGCTATGGTTATTTATTGACGTGGCCTCGTGGATGTGGTGAGGGAGAACACAAAAAGCTGTGGTAGGATTTAGAGCTTTCACTGCTGGGATTGACAGCAACAGGAAAGCCCAAAGTCTAGAAATGGCTTTTGTCTTTTTTCCCCCCCATTCTTTCACAAATATGTCACCAAGATTCATCCTTATGCTTCAAACAGCTACACTTGGTCTTTCTGTGGTTAATTAGAACAGCAGAAATCTTGCAAAACACACTGGCAAGTATCTAAAAAATGCTGGTGACTCACAAAGTTTGACCAGTTTCTTTCATTTACTGATTCATTAAAAACAACAGTTACAAAAAAAAAATTAAAAAATGGACTGGAATAGTTCTGAGCAGCAAAAAAAATAGTTTAAGGATGACTTTGCTGAAATTGTTCAAAGTGATGAGTGCACCCAAGAGCTCAGAAATGCTGGTGATAAGAGGTTTGACATTGCCTCCCACAAAACACGTACCAGCCACAGAGACACCAAGCTGGTGCCAGGGGAGATTTAGGATAAACAATCAATCCACAGAGTTAAGGGTGTGAAAGGACCATCTCCTCATTTTTTTCACTGGTGACATGCAAGGCTTTGGTGTCCAGCAGTTCCACGTTCCTCATTTTCTTTGTATACCTTTATAATCCTTATAAACATCTGTTTATATTATATCTAAAAATACATATTATATATAGCATATATATATTTCATATACACACAGTTTGTCTCTTACAGTTAGTACTGCACAGGACTAATTTTTCTGCAATTTTTCTCCCTTATAAATAAATATATTTGAATGGAATGTGCAAGAAAATAAACACCTCTTTTGTAAAAATTTATCTATTTTGCTTCAGAGGCTGTTCCTAAAATTCTCTGGTTTTTCAGGGATTTTTTTTTTTTCTGGGACAAAGGCCAAAACCTTTTGGCCAAAGGTTGGACTTGATTCTGGAGTTCTTCTCCAGTCTTAATGCTTCTAAGGTTTGATTCCTTTTTCTATCCTGTCCAAGATGTTAGTGGGAATGCATGGATTAGCCCTGGATGAGTTGTGTGTGAGGGAAGGGAGATCAGCTTGCAGAAATATCTCTTCGTAAAGAAATCAGTCGAGGAATTCTCAGTAAAGAACTTCAAGCAATACATTTTCTCTGAAATCAAAGCCCTTTGACCAAGTTGGTAGAAACAAGAATTCCAAGCAGCACACACTGTATGGATAAATAAGGATATTGCTCACATTTGTCTAGAAAACATGTTGCAAAAAGCATTTCAAATGCAATTTGGGTGTTGAAGGAACACCAGCAGTTTATGTTTGTTATTTCAGAAAATTCTGAATGAAAGTGTCAGTTCCAAGAGGAGGCTGAAGAAATCTGCTCCAGGCTCCCGGGAACGACTGAACCAACAGTTTTTAATTGAATCTCAAATGACTGAAGCGTGTTTCTCTCAGTAGTCAGCGCCCCTTTCCATGGAGATCCAGTTGGTTATAGGTAATAAGATTACTCTGGGTTAGTGCCTGTAGCCTCTCAAACCCTGCCAAGAGCGAACACGCAACATGTTGTAGGGTTAAGGAAGCCCAACACGGTGCCAACATCACACTGTGACATTGCCTGCGGAGTGTGAAAGGATTATATCCTGTCTTAACATACCATTTCAGCCATGCCAGAAAATGGGAAAGGCTCTAATCACTCAGTAACTATGCAAGTCACTAAATATAAACCTAAAGCGCTTTCTGCTGCTGGAATATCGAGTTTCCCTTAAGAGCAGCTCTGCTCTCAACGGTGCCTCTGAAATTTGGGGCTGCAGGTTCTCATATTTATGGCATCTTGGTAATTTCCAGATGAAATGAAACCAGACCAGAAGGAAAGAAGGAGAGGGTTGGAGTTGGGGTTTTTTTTAATACGAGCCGTGCAAACTTACTCCAGGTCTGGATTCTTTCCAAGTCACGCATTACTAAACAACAGAGATTTGGCAGCCAGATTTTACAGCTAATTTTTTTTTTATTCTGGCTGCTTGAGTCAGAACTGAATCCCAACTCTGCTCGCCTTCATCTGTACTGGGTCTGCAGCAGGAAAAGTAGGTCAGGAATGATATAAACAAGCAAAACCAGGACGAAACTGGGGCTCTACCAAAACAAAATGGCAAAGCACAAAGGTCCCAGGGGCAGAGGACTCACTGGTGATGCACAGGGACCTCATGACATGAAAGCAGCTCCAGTGAGCTACAGCAAGGCCATTTTTATGCATTGTATACATTTCAACCTGGAGTCATGGAGGTGTTTAGGTTGGGAAACACCTTCAGGATCATCGAGTCCAATCAATAAACCAGCACTGCCAAGGACACACATGTCCCCAAGTGCCACATTCACACAGATTTTAAATTCCTCCAGGGATGGAAACTCCAGCACTGCCCTGGGCAGCTGTGCCAGGGCTGGACAACCCTCTGGGGGAGGAAATATTCTTTGATATCCAATTGAAACTTCCCCTGGTGCAACTCTTAACCTGTCCTTTGTTCCCTGGCAGAAGACCCCGACCCTCACCTGGCCCCAACCTCTCCCAGGGGAGTTGGAGAGAGCCAGAAGGTGCCCCCTGAGCCTCCTCGGTGTTGTCCTCACTATCAAAAGTGTTAAATTTGGCATCCTGGGTCACACAGAGCTTCCTTTTCCCACCTCCCCAAGGGGTGATTCCCAGCACAGAGACCTCATGACCGACCGTGTCTAATTGTGCAGGCCCAGGGTGACTCCAGCAGATCCTGAACTCTGTCCCAAGGAGCTGGGCGGCTGCCCACCCCCAGGCTAAGCAGATAAGGCAGGATCATTCCAGACCTTCCCATGGAAGTGCAGGCACCACGGATTCACCACTCCAAAGGATTGAGGAATGGCAGCATCACGTGGGAAACCATAACTGAGCAGAAGGCATCAGCAGCTATTTGGGGGACTGAGGCTTTCCAACCTCACATCATTAAAAAAAATCATTATTAAAATAAGAGACCAAAAGAAACAGATTTTTTTTTAATGCCTTTTTAAACTGGGAAAAATATTTGGTCAGGGTATGTCATTCCTTGCATCTTGATTTACTTAAAGTGTAAATGTGGTGACCTTTAAAAACTGGAACAAAATGTGCCAGAGAGGTTTCATTCTTTTATTATAAAATAATCAAAAATACCACTGGTAAGAAGAAAGCAGGCATCTTTTTTTCTAAGTAACCACTAATGTTTGTGCCCTTTAGTTTTACTTATAATTTAAATTTAGTTATAATTAAAGTCTTTAATTTTCTCCTTAAACCCAGCTAATCAATGTTATACTTTCTTCTCTATTTTTTGTTTTCAAGAATTAATCAAGTTAATGTTCCTCTTGAACGTGCACATTTGTACTCAGTTATGCTGTAGCTGCTTCTGACAACATCATTTCATTTTCATCTGACCTCTGAGCAGGAAAACAATTTTAAACAATGCCAAGGAATATATATTATAGCACATTTGAAAAAAAAAAAAAAAAAACATAAAAATAAAAAACAACCATGATTAGAAACTAAAGATTTAAGACCTCCAAAATTGCATCAGACATTTTCCCATTTGACAGTAAATCAAAATAGTGATTTCAAATCCGACTTTCAAGTCAAGTTGAAATATCTTCAATAATTTGCACTTCTTCCCAGAAGGACTTAAGTCACCACAAAAGAAAGTCAAAAAAATCAAGAGCTGCAGCAGAACTCAAGGCCTGAAAAAGGCACCAGAATATGGAAGTGGAAAAGGCAAATTAGTGAACAGCCGAAATTAAAAAATGAAGATTATTGGCAATCTGAAAAGGCAAAGCTACAAGGACATCTCTTTGATATCTTTGATATTCTGCTGATGAAACTTGCTAGTAAATAGGGATTGTTGCTAAATAAAGATGTATCAGGGAAGGTGGTTTTAATCTTTTTGAGGTTTTTAAGGAGTCTGGAGAGTTTTCTTATGTGCAACTTCCACCTTTTCCTTGCACAACACTTGCAATCCAAACTCTGCTCTGATAATCCAAGTGAGGGATTTATGCACATGAACAAAAAGCTACAACTGTTAATTTTAGTCAGATTAAGCAAGATGATGTTCTGTGGACTAGGTCTGAAATGGATTTCAGATCTTTTGGTTCTGACCCAAAGGGCTGCTATTTCTTGCTTCAGAAGAGGTTTTCTAGATGTTCAAGCTGATCTTTGAGCAATTCCACCAGAAATGGACAGTCCTGTTCCCTTCCTCCTATTCCAGCTCCATGTCCCCACCACTTTCCCCCCCACAAACCAGTAACCTGGCAGTAAAAAACAGTAAAAAAGGACCCTTTTCTACCAGTTTCTGTCCTCAAGAATCAACTCATGATGTGGAAAAAAAGACAGTTTTCACACCAACTGGGGAAGGAGACACACTAGGGACAAGTCTTTGGTGATCCCTATAATTTACAGGTGATTTCACATTCATTTTCAGCAGTAGGTATTTTATCCTTGCATTGCAGTAAATCCGATTGATACTTGGCAGTTTTTGATTTCTGGTGACTTTTTTATCACAACCCAAAAATAGAGTTGTTGGACCAGCTCTTGCCACCCAAGTGAAACTTCCTCTCTGAAGCCACCCCTGAAACAAAGCCCTTTTCTCTTCAGAGACAGAGGCAGCTATTCTTTGATCTGAGTGAAACCTATGACTCAGGCACTGAAATACAAGCCAAACACAAACAAGAAATTCCATAGTAATTGAAATATCAATAGTAATCACAGCAACTTGAGGCCACATTCACCAATTTTCACGGATTTTTTTACACCTAAAGTCCTGCAGTTCTTTACAGCAACTCCCCAGGAATGTGAAGAACAGCCAGATCCTTGTGCAAAATTTGGGAGCTCACAAACACACAGGATGCCACAAAACTTAAAATCTAATTTCAGATATGAGCTGTAAGTGACTTTGGAATGAGTTAAGAGACATGAGAAGCGACACAGCTCGAAACTCAACGCTCACACAAGTCCTGCCAACGAGAGGAACAAGAACTGCACGTTGCTTGAGCTGTTTCCCTTTATGTCCACTATTAGCACTGACAGGTCGGCCTTAGAACTTGATTTTCCTTCCAGGTGATGGAAGAAAGAGTGTGGAAATGTGGCTGTAGTTTGGGATCCAGGAAACAGCAGGTGTTTGATCGGGGACAGCTTTGAGGTGGAAAAGGCAGATGGGGGGTGAGGGAAAGGAGTCATTCCTAGGAGCAGGTGGTCCCTGGGGCCTGTCAAGTGACTGGATGGATGTGGACGTGATTGACAGCTTCTGTGCTGGCTGTCAGGGGGGCTTGTTCAGCTCCAGGGAGTTGCCAGGGACATATGGCAGGAAAGGGATAGCCAAATTTTAGGAGCACATTGACAATGCAGGCTATAAAAATACCTTCTCCGGAATTTGTGGTGCCTGGGGGAGACACAGGAGGGGAGTGGAGAGGGCAGAATACCTGCCATCCCAGCAATGTGGGGCTCAGGTGGGCTCCCAAAAGAAGGAAAAACAAGCTGTGGGTTCTGTTCCCAGAGTCCCCTGATCTCGGGGCAGCCCACATACACCTACACCCCACCACCCATCTAAGTCTGTGAGATCTCCATCTCCTGGTCAGAAGCCACCTGAGATAAGCCTGTTGCTGCAGCAACACAGACACAGCAGAGGGTTTCCTACTCTTGGGGAGCTCGGAGAAACCGGCGCCACAGCTGGAAATTTCACCTCAAAGGGAAGGAGACTCTGGGAGGGCTGTGGGGCAGGGAACATGTGTAGGACACAGCGCCTGTGCAGGACACAGACCCAAATCCCAGGAAACGGGAATGCAGAACGCACCACCAAGCCCTGAGCCGAGGCTGTGCCGTGTTGGGAAGCTGGAATAGGGAAACCAAAAGAGTCCTGGCCAACCCCAGGGCAGCCCAGCACACCATCCCTTCACACCGCCCTCAACCATCTGCCCCACACACACTGAAACTCCCATGGAAGTGCGGACCCACAGAGTTTCCTTTTACTTTTAATTACTGGGATCTGCCCCCGGGCGTTTTGGAAGCGCTCAGACAGCTATTGCTGCCCGTGTTCCCACACTTTCCCTTCCTCCGCTGTTTCTTTGCTGTTGCAAAACTCAGTGGCAGCGACACCAACCAATGTAAGTTCAAAAAACCTCCAGGAATGTCATCCGTTGTCCCAGAAGCTGCTCGGGCTCCTGTCAGGCTCTGCACAGACGGCACCTCAAAGCTTGCAGAGGTCTCCACCGAGCTGGCTGCTGGCACATTCAAACGCCTGCTATTTCAATTTATATTCTGCATAGCTTTTGAATGCTTTATCAATCACGCAGGAGATAACATCCAAACAAACAAGAAACAGGTTTAATGATAAAGCCTATCAGGAGATATTCTCTTTCAGCTGTTAAATATCTCCATGTTTGGCCAAAGCAGGCGGAGACAGAGCCGAGATGCACATTTGGAAATGAAAAGGAACACTGACAGAAACCTGATTACAGTGATCTCAGTGGATGGCTTGCAACGGCTACAGCAATCCTGTGAACACACAGATTATCTTGCAGGGATGGATTATATATTATTACAGTCCATTAGGTTCATCTTCTAAGTCTCACCATTTTAATGGCACATTTAACATCATGAAAATACTGGGGGGGGAAATACCAGTTTCCTCACTCTTTTTCAGCACTGTGCATCCCTCAGTCTATATTTATCCAAGATCAGTGTCAGAAAATTTGTATTTAAGGTAAATGACACTCAGAAATTCATTTCCCCAGTGCACAGAAAGCTGTCACTTGTTCCTCCCAACCAAGCCCCTCACACATGTACTGGGATATTTCATCCCCAGAGCACAGAAGCTGATGGAGGAGCAGTGGCTCAGCCTGATAGATTTTCTATAATCCTGTTCTTGAAGAGCTGAAGGGTCTTTCCACCCATAAATACTGGTTAAAATACTAACTGCAGATAAGTGGAGAGAAGAGCACGACAAAGCTGCTGGCAGACAACTGGGAGCAAACCACCAAGTTTCTCCCTACAGGGTGTTGTAAAAATATTTCCTCCAGCTTCTCTCCATGAGAAAGTCAGTTAAGTCCTCAAGTCTCTCCTGATTTCTTGCCAAAGCCATGTGAAAACACAATGGTTGCCTGATTTCAACATATAATATGACACAGACTTGATTAATACTGGGCTCAAGTTCATAGGCTTTAGAGAGCTGGTTCCTTGCTTGTTTAAAGGGCTTGATCCTGGTCCAGCTGCACTCAATGGACATTCTCTCATTTACCACAGAATGAAGTCCCAAAGCCTTGAAGGAATCCAGCCGTGGAGTTATAAGACACTGTCTCTCATGGACAGAAATATTAAAAGCTCTTGTAAAAGCTGGTCTGGAACAATGCAAATCAGTTGCTTGGTGCAAGAGATCTAATTCCATTTTGATCTGGTTTGGTTTTGTCTCTCTTCTTGGATTAAGCATTCCCACATTTTCACTACTCTGTTTTTTAATGTCCTGCAGCTGGATCTGCTGGAAAGGACTATCCAGCTCTTGCACACAACCCTGAGACAGCAAAAGCAGCTTCTGAACATGGGCTCAGGGTATTTTGTAGTTTTAATGTTTAAAAAACCAGACACAATCCTGAACTGAAGCTACCTATAAAATAAAGATCTTATTCTGTTATAGAAACTTAAAAAAAATAGGCTGTGGAAATCCTTACGAAGGCTCCTCCTAATGGGATGTAAATTAAATAAAACTTTTCATGGGCCTGAACTTTTATGGCATCTATGTCAAATTAGTACAAATTCAGAGGTTACTGTACTGTGTTCTCTTAATTAAGAGACAGAAAAATTAGGATTGCTGCTAACATGTGATGAGTACCTAAGTGGTGCATTCTAAATGCAGCTCTTCATATGCCATGAAGGCCACAGCAGCCTTTGGAAATGCAGAAGGAGAGGTAGAGCTTTATCCCATGTCTGCTGAAATAAGACATGAAATTAGGACCATCTTGTTCATTAGGATACTTTTGTTAAAAGTGGGTCCACTAAAAATAAACATTTATGTTCCAAATTCTGACATCTCATTTCTACCTTTTCTTGTAAGTCATACCACAAAATTTAGGAACTTCTTTCCAGTAACAGAGGCATGATCTGCTCTCCAAGAGTAAAAGTGCAGCATCCAGATGTTGAAAGGTCAGCACATCGTCATTTGGAAGTTACTCAGCAGTATCCCAATTTCTATTCCTTCTTTAATCAGAAGTCCAACAAAATCCAAATTTCCGATAACAAATGTCATCACTTGGGATAAATCTCTTCCTACTGCCCCTGTACAATCCATAAATTTGACAGGAAATCAATCACCACTGCTGCAAGAGCATTTTAAAGAAAATCTCTATTGAATTCTGAGAGAAACTAAAGTGAATACCAAAAGAATCAAAAATCCCTATCCTGAATTCCTTTGAAATGTACAATGTTCCAATGGTTTCTTTCCAAAATCAGAAGCATATTTGGTAATGACTCAGGTATTTCTCACATTTAGCACAGCCTTCTCCCAGTAACAACAAGGACATGCAGCATTATGGAGATAAACCTTGATTTTTTAAAATCCTCCAGATTCTCAGAGACCCAAAAGATGATGGCAAGGACACAACTTCAGCCACATGATTTAGGGAAGTAGCAAGAATCAAGAGTTTTAAAATAATAACCAGGTCGCCAGATCCTCTACATATGATGTAGATGTTGATGGTCAAAGTCCTTCTTGGCCTTCAAACAAGGTTGAGAGTTGGGATTGTTCAGCTGGAGAAGAGAAGGCTTTGGGGTGACCTAGTTGTGGCCTTCCAGTGCCTGAAGGGAGCCTGCAAGAAACATGGAGAGGGACTATTTACAAGGGCTTGGAATGACAGGACAAGGGGGAATGGCTTTAAACTGAGAGAGAGTAAATTTAGATGGGATATTAGGAAGGAATTCCTGGCTGGGAGAGTGGAGTGGCCCTGGCACAGGTTGGGCAGAGAAGTTGTGGCTGCTTCATCCCTGGAAGTGTCCAAGGCCAGGTTGAAGCCACCTGGGGTAGAGGAAGGTGTCCCTGCCCATGGCAGGGTATTAGAACGGGATAATCTTTCAGGTCCCTTCAACCCAAACCATTCTGGGATTCCATGAAAGCCAAGTTCAGTCTGCAGGATTCACTGTTGTGCCCACACATGGTACAGATGAATCTCTGGTGAAATGTATCTTGCATCAATCCCCACACAGTGGTAAAATCCCAACAAAAGCTTTAGGAGATGAAGAAAAGCTACATCTCACAGCTCCAACTGCTCATCCTGAGCTGGGCAGTGGGGTGGTGACCTCCATGAGGATGAGAACAAGCTGCTTCTTGGCCAAATTCCTCTAAAATCCTGGCTGTAGGGAATGGAGAAGGGGGTATCACAACCAGTTCCATCAGCAACATTTGGGAAAAAGAAGAGTTACGGCAACCGAGCTGTGCGTGTGGGAGGATGTGCTGGGAGGATCTACGTGCCGTTCCTCTTCCTTTCTGGCTTCCAGGGAGAGCCAGACATGTCCCCGTCAGGCTGAGGCAGCTGGGCACACAGGGAAGCTGAAATCCAGAGATTTCTGAGCACAGGGGGACGGCCAGTACATTTTCCTTCCTTCCACAGCCGAGCTGACGATATTTTGGTCGTGCAGTTTTGGATTTAGGCACTGGAGTCTGCCTCACTGCTGAATCCTTTTTTGGATTTGGCCTTAAAACCTTATGTTCAGCAGCATTTGTTTTATCTTTGAGACTTAGAACACAAGGAGAATTTGGCTTGAGTATTTTTCTTTCTTCATTCGCACTAGGAATCCTGTGAATTCATGTGGCTGGAAATATGATGATAATCTCTCCTTTAAATTCATCCCATAATAGGACAGTGAGACTGCAGAGCACAAAGGGAGCGATTTGCAGTTCAGGATGTCAAATGTATCTCCAGATTTCTTGGGTTTCGCTGTAATACTGAACTAGACTTTTTGGTAGCAGACTGTGAGCTCTTTTAAAAATAGTTTAGACAAGACATTTGGTAGAAAATGTTAAAGCATATTAACTAGTGAATAAAAACTAACACAGAAAATTGTATTTTCTAAGCTGTGGAGCTGCTGAAGTCAAGGCTGTGAGACCTGTAACTGTCTCAAAAGACTTCAGCAAATTACACATAATGGGCCAGCAAATTTTACATAATGGGGACATTTCTGTTCTGTTTTACACTTTTCTTTTTAATTCATTGCATAAATGTAACAGAGCAGAAGTCGATGCTATGTGCTGATTTTATTTGTGTCTATCAAAAAGTAAGAAAATTCAGACGAAAACTACATTTCTAAAAGTAATTTTACCGTCAATATTTACTGGCAGAGCTTTATTTAGTCTGCTGGGATAACAGACATGAAATTAAGACCACCTTGTTGATTAGAAGACTTTTGTTCAAGGCTTTGGAGTAAAGTAAGGAATTCTAAATGTGTGAGTGTTTGCATTTAGTCGCTGTATATAAAAACACACAGTTTTCTCCAGCAGGGAGCTGCAATCAGAACACGCTTCCAATTGTGACTGTTATTCTGCAGGAATCTACATTCTACAGGGACAGGCAGAATATACATTTTTAGTGAATTCAAATGATTTTTGTTTTTAGAAAAACTGTCATAGATTTTCACCAAAGCAGAGACAGGACAAAACAGACATGGAATGTTCAGCCCTCTCATAAAACACAGCAATTCAGTGCCCTGAGACACATAAAGGGAACGGGGAAAGGTAATTTGGAGATGAGCAGACAAATCCTGGAAGAGATGGGTAAAGATAAAACAAGTTTGTGGAGTGCCATGGAAAGTCTCTTCAGTGAAGTGATGTCGTACAAGAAGAGAGGACCAGATGGCAAACTGGCAGAGTGTGCTCCTCTGCCAAAACCAGTGTGTCAGGAGAGGGAGAAAAGTGGAATTAGACGAACGGAAAGAGATAAGAAGTGATTGGATTTGGAACCACAAGAGCTGTCAGAAGATGAGGAGGAGTTTGGCTGAACTTTGTGGAAGTGAGAAGCTTCCTGCAAAGCAGGGCAACGAGTTTGTGCTCCCTCAGTGAAATCTAGTGCTCTGTGTGCTCCCAAGGTGGTGTGAATGTGCTCAGCCACCAGGATTACGTCTGTTAGAGGGGCGTGAGAGAGACACTTCTGCCTCATAACGTGGTTAATCAGCTCCAGTGTGCTCTGAATGAACGTGGGCCCCTCACCCAAACCCCTCCTGTGCTGCCAAGCTGGGAAAGGCACCGTGGAAATAAAGGTTTCCCTGAAGGCAGCAGGAAATGGGGATGTAAAGGAAAATGCCAGGGAGACACAGGGCTGGACAATTCTGGGAGAAGTGATCCCTGCACTTGGGAGCTGAGGTCTCACATCAGTCACTTAATTTGCTATAGATAGAAACCAGATCTTTCATTGCCCTCGTTGCTGATCTAAATACACAGGTTAAGTCTGGTACAGAGAAGGTTAAATCTGGTGCAGAGAACAAAATCATTGAGTCCAACACAGTTTTTTAATGTTCTGCATCAATTCAGTTCAACAAATGTGGTGCCACCTTGTCAGTTCTCACAGAAGCCACCTCAAGAGCCATCACCAACACACCCTGTCTTCCCTCATCCCCAGTTATGAACAGCCTGTGATGTATACACTTTATCCCACATGACAACCTCCTTCCAACGTTGGATGGCATTGGGCATTTAATGAGCACATTAAAAGACAAAGTGGACATTTATGGACATGAACAGGCATTAAGAGACATCCATGGACTGTGTGTTTGTGAAGCTGATGAAGTCAGACCAAAGGAAGGTCCTAAATGAGGTTTACTGGCAGAAAGTACAGGCTAAGGATATTAAACATTAAAAACAATTAAAAGATTGGCCTAAATTCTCAACTGTTTCAAATAAGCACACATGCAGGGTTTAGAAATCTAACTTCTGTTCATATTTAGGACCACAGAAACACAGAATTGTTTAGGGTGGAAAGCCCCTTAAGATCATCAAGTCCATCCATTAACCCAGCACTGCCAACCCCACCACTCACCATGTCCTTAAGTGCCACAAAATTCACATTTTCTTAAGCTTCTCAATGGTGATTATTTATTCTAAATAAAAGGTAGTTCAAAGCACTTTTTTTTAAAGAAATAGAAAAATCCTTTTGGAGATGTCATGAATGAGCAAACTGCCTTGTAACAGCAATATGATGACAAAGTCTGCTTAGAAAGGGAATGAGAACAATGGTGCAAGTGTAATAAATAAGATTTAGACTTAATTTTGACAGCTGTTAATAGAAATTATGCCTGAAATACAATAAAATCTCCTTCATGCTCTATGCTGGTAGATATGCCTGGTCTTCCTAAAAACTGTAACTCTTACCCAAAAAAAATCCACTTTACTTTTCTCTTTTTACCCTGTTTATTTGGGCTTAGTTTACACTCTGTCTCTCTCCAGTCAAGCTTTACTTTGACCTTCTGGCCTTTGCCAAGGGCTTTTATTTTTGCAGCAGCTCTGCAGGAGGACTCATCTCTCAAGCACCTCTTCCCAGCTTTTTGTGCAGGCAGCTGCTCCCTCCTACCCTGCCTGAAAAAATGCCCCTTGGCTGGGGGAGAGCTGCTGGCCTGAGGGTTCTGCAGACCTTGGGAAGGCCCTTCTCAGTGGGAATAGACAGAGGAAAATGGCAAGAGGAGAATAAAGCCAAACAGTGCTCAATGTTTAACCATTTAGAACAGGTTTGGTGCACCAGAACCAAATCCTCACTTGAAACCAGCCCAGTTTTCATGCTTAAAGAAATAACAAATTCTCTAGGACAGAAATAAGCAAAATATGCCTGATTTTAGTTAGTACAGAGCTGAAGTGTGCACATGCCATATTAACTACTGATTTAGGAGCCAACAGCCCCTGGTTCACTTAATCTGTTACTAATGCAATGTTCCAAATTTCATTTCACATGGAAAACAATCCTGTGAGGCAACAAGGACTCTTTGGGATAAATACCAGTGTGTGCATCCCTGTGGCTTCTGCTTCCCTGCAGCCATTCATGTCACAAGGTTTGAAGGTGGATCTCAGCTCAGAGGAATTTTTAAAAGGTGAAAAATATCCCTTCTCTCCCCTTAGAAAAACCTCAGGTTGTTCTCTCAGCGCTGTTTTAGATGGTGCAAGTTCATACACAGTGTGTATCTGAAAGATCTAGAAGGAAAAAAACCTTTAATCAGTATTATTACAGATGACAGAGTAAAGATTTCTTTAATTAATGGTCCTCTCTGGCAACCGGTGCCACTGTAAAATTAGCTCCAAATTTGTTCTGCCATGTTTATGGGCTCCAGTTCAAAAATCTATGGAGTGTGGAGTGTTTTACAAGCTCCTCCAGCAATGCAGGAAAGCAGGTGGTTGGACACAGTATGGGGAGAAAACAAATGCAGCCATTTATCTAGAACAATTTGGAACCCACCAGGAGAGCTCAGATACCAAAGCAGTGACAACTTCAGGACATCTTTGGAGCAGCACAGCCAGGGAGTGATTGGATTTCCACCCAAAATCTGCAAAACAATCCCAGTGCCAAGGAAAAGAAACGTGCATTGCACACCCTCCACTGCTCCAGCGCTCCCAGCTCTGTACCTACATGGATTTACGTGTCTCATAACCTCAGTTTTCCTGCCAGGTTTTTATCAACTCCCTGCTTCTGACATCGTTCATCAAGTCTGTCAGTAACTCTGCAATAATTAATTAACTAATTAATCGCTTTGCACGCAAGGAGAGAAGGGCCAAGGCTGACTTTGTTTGTCACAGAATCCCAGAGTGGTTTGGGTTGGAAGGGACCTTAAAGCCCATCCAGTTCCACTCCCTGCCATGGGCAGGGACACCTCCCACTGTCCCAGGTTGTTCCACCCTGGCCTTGGACACTCCCAGGGATCCAGGGGCAGCCACAGCTTCTCTGCCCAACCTGTGCCAGGGCCTTCCCACCCTCCCAGCCAGGAATTCCTTCCCCATATCCCATCTAAAGTGCTGAACAGGAATGGTGGCACTTATTTTAGGGCAGAAGCTTGTTTTGGCATGATCCTGAATTTTCCTGTATTGTGTAGGGGATTCTTCACAAAAGTTTGGCTTCTCTGGGCAACCTTTTCCTTGATCTCCAGGAATGCCAAGGTTGTAGGGCAGGATGAGAATTATATTCCTGTGCCTGTCCTCCAACTCTTAGACTGATAACAGGTGCTGCCAGTCTTCCCATCACAGCCAGAATTTTTGTGGATTTAGGTTTTCCTGTTTCAAACAACGCAGCTGCCTGGAGCTTGTTCTGATGCTTTCCTCCAATATTACATTTTCCCCCGTGAAATAAAGCATTTTTCTTGCTTCAAATAGTACTTTGAAGCTAAATAGAAGGTAACTCCAGGCCACCCCAACAGGATGGGACCCCAAAGCAGCTGTTGGAAACCTGTGGCACCATTCTCCAGGAATCACTGGCTACAGATGCAGGTGCAGATGCAAAATCATCAGGCACAACTGCAAAGTCCTTCAAGGCTTGTAAAACATGCAGTGCATCTGTTCCCATCACGGCTCCCTTTGTTGTTGTTGGGTTGCAATCTTTTTTCTTCTTTTCTCCTTTTCTTTTTTCCTAAGCACTTCTGAACACAAAATCGATTTACACTGATCTGTTGTTTGGTCTCCTAAGCAGCTTGGCTTGACAATTTGGTGCAACTTGTAAGAGCCCGAGGTCAGATTGTTCTCAGACAATTTAAAACTCAATCCATGAGGAAGGAGGGCTACTCCTCACTTTCTCCAAGGGGAAGGTGCCCATGGAAGTTAAGCCTTTGGACTTCTGTATTTCTCTTATGATAATGGAACATTGCAGGTGGAGTTGAGGCAGAATGGTCATGTCATTCCAGCCCCTTGGAAAGGTCAGCCATCCCTGCTTTGCTCTTTTGTGCCTTATGAAGAAAGGCTGAGGGAAATGCAGAAGAGAAGCTTTGGGGTGACCTCACTGTGGCCTTGCAGGAGCCAACACAAAGGGTGACGAGAGACTATTTACAAGGGCCTGGAGGGACAGGACACAGGGAATGGCTTCCTACTGCCAGAGGGCAGGGAGAGATGGGATCTTGGGAAGGAATTCCTGGCTGGGAGGGTGGGCAGGCCCTGGCACAGGTTGGGCAGAGAAACTGTGGCTGCTCCATCCCTGGAAACGTCCAAGGCCAGGTTGGAGCAGCCTGGGACAGTGGGAGGTGTCCCTGCCCATGGCAGGGATGGAACCAGATAATCATTAATGTTCTTTCCCACCCAAACCATCCCAGGATTCTTCTTAGGCTCCAACTATTCCAAGCTGTCCTCTCTCTGCTGTGCTGGTTTTTTGTTTTAATTCAACAGTTTGTTGCTGGGCACATACTGAAATTCGGGAGTCACAACACCACGTTTTGACCTCACCACCTATCCATTGTCCTGGGTGTGTCATTCCACCTCTGTATTCCTCATTTCATGCATCTGTAATAACACAGGGAACGACTCTCACACTGCTCTGCAAACACAGCCAAGAAGCAGCACGTGGGAGTTAAAGGTTATTCCAGTGAGTTTCTGCCCTGAGCAGAGAACAATATTTCTCTGTCACTCCAAAGCCCCTCCCCAGGCTGGCTCTCAGCAGCAGGGACAGCAGATTTCTTGTGTTCTGGGACACGTTCCCTGAAGGATATCTCGGAAAAGTTCAGTGAACACAAACTTCAACAGGTTCATTAATATTTAGTCAGTTCAATGTCCTTTACATCCTAAATGAACAAGTGGGTCATTGATACAGCCTCGAGTGACTGACTTGGCATAAGCAAACAACATTCATTGCAGCACAATGAAATTTGGGGTGTGCTTCTAGGAACAAAGAACACAGCCCATATTTATAGGATGGGGATTCCTAGGAAACAGGGACTCTGGGAACAGTCCGTGGGTGGAAAGTTGAATAGGAGCTCCCAGCTCAGTGCTCTCTCTGAAAAGACCATCCCTCTGTTTCTGAATGCATAAGAAGAGAACGTTCTTTGTGAACCAGGACTCTTTCCCACCATCAGGTCTGACCTGGCCATGTCTCCTGGAGAAATTACAGAGTGAAACAACTGGCACAATAAATGAGTCAAGAGCAAGACTTGCATGTGCTTGGGTTTTTTTAAACCACCTTCTAGAGGCTATTCTTATCACAGCTTCAAAAAAAAAGGCTTTACTAATATAAAAGCAGCTTATAAAATGAGACTAGCAGATAAAAAATCATGGAAAGGGAGTAATGATACAACTTATCTATAATTAGAAAGACTTGGGCTCACACTTTTTTATGTATCTGGAGGAATAACAGAAATTGTCATCAACAATCTGGTTAAAATGAAAATGGCCTTGTGTTGGCTGTGATTTTTCTAACTTTCTCTCTATTCCATACTTTGAGATAATTTCTTTACTTCAACAAACTCAGTTCTTTTTTCACTCAGGATTTAAGCCTGATCTTTTCCAACTCCATATCAGAGGATGAAAAAGCATCCAGATCATACTTAGTGATTACTAATGTTTAGAAATCTGAATATACATCCTTGGAGTTGATGAACGGGTTTTTCTCTGCATTGGTAAACAGACCACGATCTCAGCCATGAAAGAGTAAGAAACCAAGGATTAAATATGTTCTGTATCCAGATGTATCTATCAAACCCATCTCCAAACATATGCACTCACTGAGAGCGTCATTCAGATCACACGAGTGTGAACAAGTTCTGTAGCCAGGCCACATTCCACTTAAAGAGTTAATTTGCTAGATCCCCATTCAGTGTCCCCTCTTAAGAATTTAGTTTTCAGTTAAATCCAAGTACTTTGAGCCTTCTCAAAAAAAACCAACTAACTTTTTTATTAAAAAAAAAAACTTTTTCTAAGACTCCTACCAGCCTTCTTTGCACGGCTGACATGAAATGGCACACTGGGGACTCTTTAAGGCCTTGGGTGGGGAAAGGAGGGACTGGGAGCCAAAATAATGTACTGGGGGAGTTTGGCAGGATGCAAAGGTGTAGGAGAAATGGAGCAGATGAGGGGGATGTGGGATAACACTGACACAGGGTCTGGTTGTTTAATCTTGATATTGTTTTCAAACAAAATTTGCCATCTGCCTTCAAGAGCAAACTCCTTAGTTTGGGTACCCCATGCCAGTGAAAAGGAAAAATAAAAGCACAATATCCAGTACACATTGCTCACAAAAGCTTATAAATTACTCCAGTTATTAATTATGTTCAGTGTTTAAAGAGAAAAGGCACTTGGACCATTTCCTTAGTTCTGGTAATACTCTAGTTATTATATTCTTATGTATTTATGTTTCATTTCAAGAGGGAAAAATTGTTATAATACTAAAGAAATCACTTCAAAGGCTTGCAAAGATTGCTAACTTGGACTCACATGAGAGCACACCATTTTTCCAGTCCCTTATTAAAAATACTTTTTAACACAAACCTAAAAAAAACCCTCCAAAATAAATAAAAAATCCCTTAAGAAAACGCATTGTTCAACATTCAGAAAATGAAAAATCTCTCTGGCATTAAAAATCCAACATCTTTACTTGATGAAACTCCATTTGTGCTCTCTGCTCCTCAGAACAAACCAGTGGATGGAGAATATAAATATTGCATTGATTTCCATCCACGTTCAACTTGTAGAGCTTTTTTTTTTTTTCCCTTGGAGCTAAAGGAAAATTCTCTCTTTTTAGATTTGGGGCATCACACAGGTAACAGCTCCCTCCCTTTGCCTGGAAGTGCCCCCCACTCCTAGATAGTCCTGGAATCCAATATTGGTCCCAGCTGCTGCACAGACACCGAGTGTCCGCCGTCCACCCCGGGCTGAAACCAAAGCCCAGCCACTGCGCTGGGCACACGTTCCAACTGGGATTTTGCCATCTGTCATTGTGTTTGCAGAGCTATTTAGATTTCCAGCCCATACCAAACAAATTCCACCTCCAGGACCAGGAAGACTTCAAAAGGCGGCTGGAGAGATCATGTGGAAGGGGGAACGTGCCCGGGGGTCGGGGGACCTGCATCTGTTCCCAGCTTTAAATATGGTTTGGCTGAATGGTATTAAAGGCTCCTGATGTTACTGGATCCTGCAGGGCCATAAATGCCCAAAAAACCCCATTCCAAGATTTCCTGGACCATTAGCACCCAACTCTCTGTTTAGGTGTGTTCAGTTGTGACAGATCCCAGCTTTCCATGCTGTGTAAAAGGCTAATGAAAACATAAATACCATTAGTTGAAGGTATTTCTAGTTAATTACGGCTGGAAACGGAGAATCTCCAAACGCTTTTCAGACATCTGAATTCTCTAGGGGATTTAGTGTGAAAGAGATTAGGAAAGTGAGGTTTGTTTTTTTCTTTTCTATGGCTGTCTCAACAGTATTTCATTTTCTAGATGTTGCCTGTGGACCCGAGCAGAGGGGAATTCACCTTTTTTTTGGTGACAAAAAGCAAACCAGAGGCTGATTTGACAAGTTCTTAATCTCACCAACATTCACTGAAGGGGGAACTTCAGCCCTTGGTGGTTCCTCCCCCCCCCCCCCCCCAAAAAAAAAGCAAAGCCTGTGCAAAAGCTGCCAACTCTCATTCCTTGGGAATGAGACACTCTCATTTATTGTCTCAATTTCAATCTGCCTGAGGCCAAAAACAAAGGCAGCCACCATTGATTTCAGGAGGATATTTAGAAACATTCCAACTCTTTCTAAGTCAATTAGATGACTGTAAATTGGCAACTCAATAAATTTCCTGCTGGGGATTTGGTTGTTGTTCCTACTCCTTTCACCCAAACTTTCCCTTTTTTGACGAAATAGTATGAAAAATGAGGTGGAAGTGAGAGGCAAATGACAAAAAAAAAAAGCTCCCTGCCCTTGAGCAAAACCCAAAATTTTCCACCACGTAATGGGAATGACCCAAAAAATATAAAATATTCCTAATTATATTTTGGACCTATTTTCTCTGCAAAGAGCTTGGCCTTGCAAGTCATCAGGAAGAAAAAGCAGAACAAAATAATAAATTCAGATACCCCAGAGACAGAACTTCTGACCATTTAAGCACTTTGATGTGTACACAAACAAGTGGAATGCAGATGCTTGGCTTTTCCACTTGCCAGCAACTCGGAGCAGATGGGTTTGAGAGAGGATTCCAAAACTGCTGCACATAAGGACAGAGATCCCCAGAGGTGCTAATAATATTAATTTCCCTCTGTAAGATGCTGTGCTTCAACCCCAGCTACCTCTCCTGAGGCTGTTTGATCAATAACTTCACATCTGAGGAACACTTAAAATGTAGGATGCAAAGCAGCTTCTGCCACTGGCTTTGTGTTTAAAATATACCAGGAATAAATGCATTGGTACAACAGGACTGAAGAGCTCTGTGCTGTCAGACAAAGTCAGCTTTGAGACACCATCACTTGGGCAAACAAAGTCAAAAAACGACAAGAAAACAGATTTTTTTTAAAAACAAGTGACAAAACCATATTTTTTCATCTATTAGGAGTGCATGGGTTTGCAGGCACAGATATCCCACATGATACACAAATGGGAGGGCACATTTCTCTTTATACAGTGCTGCTGATTAGAGGGAAGGGCTGGAAAATTACTATAAAGCACCTTAGGATCATGAAAAGGTTTGGGTTGGTTCATCCAGTTCCAATCCCTGCCATGGGCAGGGACACCTCCCACTGTCCCAGGTGGCTCCAACCTGGCCTTGGACACTTCCAGGGATGGGGCAGCCACAGCTTCTCTGCCCAACCTGTGCCAGGGCCTCCTTCAGCAGTCCATAAAATCACAGAATGTTTGAGGTCATTGAAGACCAGTCCAACCATTAACCTGGCCATGCCATTGTCTCCTCTGTCTCATGTTCCCAAGTGCCACATTTAGATGCTATTTGGACATTTACAGGCAGTTTGCAAGGCATTGTATCCACTGTCCCTCAACAGGGAGCTGTGGGGAAGGATGTTGTGGGAAGAGCAGGTTTTACATCCAGCTCACATCCCACTGCTCTCTAGGACACTTGGGAACATTGAGTTCACCAAAGTGATCCAACTTCTGATTCCAGAGTATCAACTGAGCACTTAAATGTGGACACAACTCCTAAAAACTCATGTGGTCACTCCACATATCAAGGAAGGAAAAGAAAAAAGCTGTTTCAGGTGTTGTTCAGGCACCACCAGCACTTTCTTTGCTATTTTAATCCTGTTTACTCCAGCAATGCCTGAACAGCCATGTCGAAACTCACTTGATCATATCAAGGCACAGATAGGCCCTGCTTATTTTCTAAGCAGATGCTGCTCATGATTCTCCTGCTCATATTTGATCATTTCTTCAAATAACAGCTATAACTGAGAAAAGAATTGAGAAAACATTCTGTGACAGATTTTCGTGTTCTGGATTAACTGAAAAGCATAATCTGATATTTGAGTTGTGCTGTCGAGGAGTGATTTGACACATCACTTGCATCTAAGGGGTTTATTTCCTGCCTGGATGGGTGAGCAAACATTTCTAAGTGTATATAATCACATATGAATGTGATCCACTGCTGTGCAAGGGCTAAATTGCATTTTGCTTCTTGTGGCACTGCTGGTTCTCACCCAAGGACGTATTTAAAATGCAGCACACCTAAATAAATGCGAGTTAATTTTCCACCAGCATTTACACTTGTACATTTTGAAAGTATTAGGGCACATGGAAAGGAGTTGAAAAGGTGCCCAGAGCTCCAGGTAAATTATGCATCAGACCTTTTTGGTATTTATTCAAACAAAACTCTGCTGATGACAGTAGCAGGGAAGATCTGATTTCAACCTATTCCAAAAGGGCTGATACTATGATTAAAATAGCTCTTAAAATAAATAAATTGCTAAAAAAAATCCAACCCAAAAATTAGCTTAAGATTTATGTTACATCTTCCTCTGAGCTTTCTCCTTCAGTGCATTAATCAAGCTAAAAGCAGGGCAAGGACCGTTGTTTGCATAAACCCAGTCAAATATATTTGAGCTGTTGCTGTTGAAAGCCAAAAGAATTATTTTGCAGGAGGCTAAAACATTATAATACATGCAAACAAAAACCCCAACTCCAATTAGATTCCTTTATCCTGAGCATATGGCACAGAGGTACATGCTATGTACTAATGTCTTTTCAGTGCTATTTTCGGATGGAATGAGGCTGCAATCCGAGAGGAGCAGTGACAGATCCACAGGCACAACTGGGTTACATTCATCATGTATGCGACTCCATAGCTCCTCATAGCCAGGAACTTCAGGGGAAGGATCACAAACTTCCCTCCTCAGCCCTAATAACTGTATCCCTAACATTTTCTGGAGAAATGTTGAGTGGGCAGAGGAGTTCACAGTGACCAGTCCAGTGGCTCCTCATGAACTGGGGTGTGACACCAGTGACAAAGGATGTTATGAGATGCCTCTTTATCTCTTTATAGACTTTTTTTCTGTAATGACTTGATGTATTCAGGTTTAAATATTCAACTTTTTCGTGCATTAATGCACCTGCTTTGGTCTAAACTTAGTTGAAACTTTAATCAGCACAGAGAACACGTTGAGCCCTCTCAGCATCAGTGGTGCTTCTACTCACTGGCACCAGTTTGACAGTACAGCAACATAAACATCTGAGGTATGGATATTCCTCTTGCACAAGAGTAAACAGGTTATTTTGGAGAAGCAACTTCAAAGCCTGGCAAAAAACTGCAAAGAAATCAGAGTTCTTCTGAAAACAATGGCAAAACTCCCAGTGATTTCAACAGGAGGGTTGGAACTTAGGTGATCTTTAAGGTCCCTTCCATCCCAAAGCATTCCATGATTTTATGATTTCAGCAGCCAAACTCTGAGGCTGACAAGTATTTTCTGTCAGTTAATTATCTGCTGGACAGACCTAATTTTGTTATTTTGGATGAGAAGGAGAGGTCAGGTCCCCAGGCAGGAGGAGGACTGGAAGCAATAATGGGCTTGTTGGTCTTTTCTTTAGGATGGACACTACAAAGAACCTTGTTCTACATTATTCTTGTACCTTGTTCTTATCTAAATTCTGCAGCACCTTTATAGAACCTTGTTCTATATTGTTCCTTAGAAAAGACAGACCTTTCCCGTTCTCCCTCATTACCTTTTCCCATAGGGGAAGTCAGACCCCATCACAGGTCTCCATCTCTTTGGTGAGGAACACCAAAAGCAAAATAACTAGATCCCATTTCATCCTGAAATGTTTGGGTTTAAATACAGTTAGACCTCAGAGCACTGGAATGTCATCCAGCTTACTGGAGCTTTCAGGGAGAGAGGGAGAGGATCTGGAGCTTGGGGGTGATCAAGTAACAGAGGGGGTAAGAGCAGAGCCTCATCCAATACCTGACTGCAGCCAGGGTTGGGGAACCAAATCCTGGCCTTTCCCTGTGTCTTCCCAAGGTCTGGAAGCAAGGATTGTTTACAGAACAGGTTCTGTCCCTCCCAGAGCAGCAGCTGCACTCAAACACATTCCTATGGGATTGTGTAGCCCATGGACAAGGTTATAGAGGGGAGCACAAGGAGAAAGGGTTGCTGAGCACTGCCTGCTCCTGTTGGGTTCAGGATGAGATGGGAATATCAGCTGGACTGTCTTTAAAACATTAGTAACATTCACAGATAAAAGTGTATAATATTTCATAAACAGTAAGAACACATAAATCCCATTTGCTTCTATTAAACGTGATCATTATCCTCTCAAATACAAGAGAACATTATCCCTGGGGAACAGCCACTACCAGCCATGGTGCCCCTACACTGTGTCATGAGCCTTTTTCAGACTTGTAAGCAAATATGGGAACAAGTTAAAATGTGAATTGATACTTTATATGTGAGTTCAGAGGAACACAATTGCTCTTTTAATTGTAAACCCTACTTCATCTGTTACTGATGCCAAGGAATCGCTCTCTGCGCATCCACTTGATAAAAACATCCCAACTTTAATTGCAAAATAATCTTTTACAAGGCAGGGTTATTCCTAGTGCTGAGTTATCTCTCTCACTTCAGCTCCTCAGAGGGTACTTTCTGGAAGGATTTGCATGGCAGTCAAAGCATGCAAAAATTTATAAATACCAACACAGATGCCAACATGTCGGGAGAAATGTAGTTATAACATTTGAAAGCTGGGAAGAAATTAATGTTGATCCTGATTGGAACAGTCACTGTATTTGCCGTGCCTAGTGATTTTTTTTTAAGGAAACAACAACATGAATTCAGTTTGTAGAAAATGCTCCGTGTCCCAAACTCCACTTCTTGGCCCCAGCATGGCAGTGTTACAGGAAGAGGAGAACAGTTTATTTAAAACAGTTCCAGGATTTAAGGCTGAGCTGACATAACTAATTTTTCCATTCCAACATAGGCATGGGCTCCAAATCAGTGATGCTGGAAGTTGGGCCCTGTCTGGGATTAGCTCTGGTGGAATTGCACAAATAACCACATGCTGAAGAAAAGCAGATTCTCTCCCCAGGACTAAAGGCTGTGGCTGCCTTGGTTGTTTCAGACTTTAAATAAGACCCGGAGTACCTGAGGCTACGGAAACTCCCTGGTGTATAAACAAAAGTCTGAGTGTGCAGGTTAAAGGAAAGGGAAATTTTCTGAAGATTTAAAATGCTTCATGTGTACTACTTAATTAATTTCCTAACAGAGCACTTAGTGGTGGGGAAAGAGATGAAGGGATGAAGTTATGGAATTTGCTCAGAGAGCCCAAGGCTAACTTCTGTGAAGAATCCCCACATGGCACAGAGAAATGCAGCATCATGCCAAAACAAGCTTATGCCCCAAAATCAGTGCAGCCATTCCTGTTCAGCACTTTAGATGGGATCTTGGGAAGGGATTCCTGGCTGGGAGGGTGGGCAGGCCCTGGCACAGGTTGGGCAGAGAAGCTGTGGCTGCCCCTGGATCCCTGGGAGTGTCCAAGGGCAGGTTGGAGCAGCCTGGGAAGTGTCTCTCCCCGTGGACCAGATGGCTTTTAAAGGTCCTGTCCAACCCAAACTACTCAAGGATTCTCTGAACTAAGTTTTACCTCAGCATTTCTAAACCCTTCCTCATGTAATCAGAGAACAGTTCACTTCACATCAAAAAATGCCTATGTAGAGTAACAGAGAAAAGAACTGGGAATCTTCACCCCCAATTCTCTCCCCAGATACAAGAGGTGCCCCCACTGGCAGTGGGAATGTCACCAAAGGCCACCAATGCCACACTGCTCTGCCAGCACCACAGCACCAGAGGCAGGGTAGAGACAGCCAGATCATCCCCCCTAAACATCACAAACACAGGGCAACAATAGTTTGCCTTTTTTCATTAATTCAAGCTCATTGTCTGTAAAAGGGGTACAAGTGAAGGACAGCTGAGCCAGAGCAGTGTCAGGACACATCAGGACTCATTGGGGCTGCTCAGACTACGAGCCTTCAGGACTTTGTTGTGCTGAGTGGGTGGAAAAGGTGAAAACTTTGTTTGGCTTCTAATCACTTATTACCCATCCACAGAATTTCCTGGGTTAAACAACAAAACCAGAAATGCCCAAACTAGAAATGTAGGAGGTTTCTTTTCCTTTATCCATTTCATCTTTGAACTGTCAACAGTCCCTCTACCATCTTAAACCCAGCTTTCATGGCACATGCTGAGGCAATTCTGATCCATTGGATTAAAGCAAACAATCATCACAACCTCTCTGC
This sequence comes from Serilophus lunatus, assembly GCA_013399895.1. NCBI lineage: Eukaryota > Metazoa > Chordata > Aves > Passeriformes > Eurylaimidae > Serilophus > Serilophus lunatus. Next base: position 316,369 of record VXBA01002417.1, on the reverse strand, counting down.
TTTCAGAAATAGCTTCACTCATTTTGGAAAACCTGGAAGGTTAGGTGTAAATACTTTAAAACCACTCTGATGAGCAGCTTTAGGTGACACACCATTCTGCAAAGTAGGCTGAGATATAGTAACTACTTTCTCTTGCATCTGCGAGAACTGTTAACAAGTTAAATAAAAAAGAAAAACCTGATAAACAGCTTAACTAAAATGCCATTTCCATGGGTGCTGCCAGGCTGCAGGGACAGGGGGCAGTTCTAGTCCCTCCTTCCAGACCCAGTCCACCAAAGAGCTTTTTCAGCAGCTCAGTTAGTCCAAAAACATGGAAACCTAAAGACTCTTCACTAACTCAAACAAGCAAATAAATCCAGAGATTTCTGATAAATGAGTTCCAAAAGGCATTCATAAAGATTATGACTTGCACGTTTTCGTCAATACATAAATTGCTGTGTTTAATATATAAAGCATGTGAGGTAATGGACTCTATGTCTTACTTTGAAGATGTGGCAAAACAGAAATGAACTCTGGTATGTGAGATCAAGGGTTTATATATTGATTTTGGAAGCCAGTCTATATACATTTTTCTCCAAACGCCACATATTTCACAAAGCAAGTGCTTAATGCTATTTACATTGCATCAGAGGGGGACAAATTGGGCTGGACAACATGTGCCAAAGCTGAAACAAGTTTAAGGTCTGAAAAAAGTTCAGTTAACTTTTACCACACACATTTGTTGCCTGTCTCTGGGTCCAGGTGTAACCCAGAACGGGGAAATACCATGGAGATCTGTGTCTCCCTCACCAAATCCAGAAGAGGAAAGTCACAAAGCCCAGACTTGGTCCTGAGCCTGAGCTTCAGAGACTCTTTGGGTCTAGATCCATTTTTGGGTGACAGCTCTGTAAATATCTTGAGAAAACACATCTTAGGAAATGCTCAGCCCCTTCTGGCTGCCCTGGGAAGTTTAGTCAGTTTGAAAAGGCAGCCAAACTTTTGGGATCTTGTCCATGTCACAGAAGTTAGCGACGATCTGCTGGATGAAGTCCATCCTTATGATCACACAGTGCTTCCCTTTAAAGAGCATCATCACACCCCTAAGCCACTGAACATTTTCTTGCTGCCAAATAGTCAAAGGCACACACTCTAAAAAGGAATCAGAAAATCTCGCCACCCCCTTTTGCTTTAGTTTTCCAAATGGCTTTTTTTTTTTTTTTTGATAAATCTCTTTGAAGTTCAGCTTTTTCTCAGAACATCCCTAGTGCTCAGAGGATGGAGACATGTCACACATCTGACTGTCAGCTCTTTGCTCTGAACTCACAACATGGTTTAATATGACTATGAATTCCCTGATACCCCCCAAAGAAAGTTTTCCTCTCGACAGTTCAAACCCGTAGTTCCATATGCTGAATGACACGAATAGCTGGCTCATCTTTATAATTAACTGGAACTCTCTTGCCTCCTCTGCCTGCTTGTGTTTGGCTGCTCCTCTCCAGCCTTGTGTGCTCAGAACTGTGCAAAAACTCTTGGAAATTTCACCTTCACCAAGGTCATCCACAGCCAGGATTGAGCAGGACACAGGCCCACAGCACTGACCCCACTTATTTCCCTTCCTCACTCTGAGTTTTCTCCTTCACTGACACCCTGGGTTTCACCTCCATGAGTCAGTTCTTAATCCATTTCAGTGGCTCTTCTAAACTATTTTTAATCTCAAAATGAGTCTGTTGTGTCTATTGCGCCTCTGAAATAAGGACTGAAACGAGGCATTTCCTCCCCTCTTATCTGACAGTTGTTGGTATTTTTACAGATATTTAGGCGGCATTAATTAATTATTCAGAGGTTTTTCCCTCCCTTTCACTCAACTGAGGCCCCTCACAAACGCCTAATTTATGCCTTTTAGTCTTTCAAAGAATCACAGAATGCTAAAATGGTTGGGGTTAGAAGGGATCTTAAAGTTCATCCAGTTCAAATCCCTGCCCTGGGCAGGGACACCTCCCACTGTCCCAGGCTGCTCCAACCTGCCCTTGGACACTCCCAGGGATGGGGCAGCCACAGCTTCTCTGCCCAACCTGTGCCAGGGTCTTCCCACCCTCCCAGCCAGGAATTCCTTCCCAATATCCATCATAACCCTGACCTTTGTTTTCTTTTTCTCTCTCCCCCTGATTTACCCCAGGGAAGGTTCTCATTCCCTGAACTATATTCTCTTTTCAGCAGCAAATGTAAGAAAAGGGAGAAAAACAGGTGAAGCAGCAACAAAACCAAACATTTGGAATATTCTCCCTTTAAATGCATGAATCTAAAGGCATTCTCCCCATTCAGCAAGAACAACAGAAGGAAAAGCAATTGAAAATAGTCAAGAACTGTCACAATTTCCTCATTTTTACCCATCCCTAGAAAATAAACGGGAGCTATTCAACCACAAGTACATTTCACTGAAGTGACTCTTAACAATCCAAAAATATGGCTTTTGGGTTTGCATTTCTCTCTGAGCAGGAGATAATTTTATGGGTGGCTGCTGCAGCAGCTGCACTGGCCCACAAAAATTCATTGTTTGAGAGGAAAAGGGGGGTTCATCGTCCTAGATTGATGGGCCTGGGGTGTTTTTTCTGTTTTTTCAAAGTCAGACTTTGATGTTAAAAAATTAATTTTCCCAGACACACATTAAATGCCATTTTCTTTGTACACCTGAGACTGAAGATGGATTATATTGACACAAAACTGGAATGTGTTGCCTCCCACAGCTCGGAAATTGCTCAGTAGGTGCTGGACACTGATCATTTTTGCTGACTCTGCACTCAGAGGTTCAGATCCAAGTTTAATCAATCCCCTGAACACAAAGACTGGATCCAAGTTCAGGGGTTGCTCTGCCAGGGGCAGGAGTCATTCCACCTGTTCCACGGGAGGATTTGCATTACAATCAATCCTCTTTTCATCCCAACACTTTTGCTGGCAAAGAAGGGAAAGACAAGGAAAATCTCAAAGCAGGCACAGAAAGGGGTGGATTTGTGGGCTGAACATAGAATTATTTAGGTTAGAAAGAACTTTTTAAATCATCTAATCCAAGCTTTGGGAAAAAAATTCACCTCTTCGAACCCTTAAAATTGCACGAATAACGTGATTATTCTCAAGATCTTTTACAGAAATAAAAGCTGCAAATATAAGTTAAAAAATCCCATCTAAGCAAAAAAATCCTCTTCCTTATTTATTAAAGCTTAATAAATTGTATGTAGTATAAACACCAATCTCAGTGCCACAAGCATCAAGGTTAGATAGAATCTGTAGCTGTAACTGTCTTTTGTGCTAAAAAATATCCCCCTTTAACTCTGGAAAACATTTTCTTTTAATAACACAAGAGATCAGTCATAAAGTTTTGCTTTAACCTTGTTCCCTCACATAAGGTTTTTTAGTTACTTAGATAATATTAAATATTTGATGTCATAAAATGTGTTCTTGACCCAACAGATCTTTAAATATCTCCCTTTTCTGACCAATAGATGTATCCCAGTGTATTGGCTGAATTCAAAGCCAGTCTAAACAACTTCCTGCCTTCCCTGTGCATTAAGACAGCTGCCAACCCTGGTCTTTTTTGCTCTATTTTTCAGCTCCAACTGCTTCAAAAGCACTAAATTTCCACTCATGTTGTAGCTGGGATGTAAAGAGTAAAATGTTCCATACTATGGAGCCACCTCTCTATTTTTTTTGTCCCTTTTTGTTTAAATACTTTGCTAAACAGAGCAATACACTCAATTTCCAGTAGAAAGTGGCAAAAATGTGCATTATTTGGGGGGAAGGGTATAATAATATGGGATATTTAATATGGGATATTTAAGCAAAGATGGCTGCATGAAGATTATTTCCTGGTAATCAATATTCCACCAGGGAAATCTGATGGTCTCACATACAGGGGATAGACATTGACCTCAGCTGCATATGACACAGAAAACAGGGTACATGGAGACTGGTAGGGCCAGAAATAAAAGTCCAGGAATATGGGTCATTATATCCATTATGGAGCTCACAACTGCAATGCACTGCATGAGACAATACCAGGAAATTAATGCCCTATATATTACTCACATGGCTCCATATCTATTCCATAGAATCACAGAATCACTGAGGTTGGAAAATCCCTCCCAGCCCATGGAGTCCAACCTTGTCCCCCAGCCCAGAGCACCGAGTGCCACGGCCAGTCCTTCCTTGGACACCTCCAATGGGGACTCCAAAGTTTTCTGGGCAGCCCCTGCCAAGGCCTGACCACCCCTTTCCATGGAGAAATTCCTCCTCCTGTCCCCCTGCCCTGGCCCAGCCTTAGGCCATTCCCTCTCCTCCTGGCCCTTGTTCCCTGGGAGCAGAGCCTGACCCCTCCTGTCAGAGACTGCAGAGAATTCCAGGGGCCCCCTGAGCCTCCTTTGCTCCAGGATGAGCCCCCCCCAGCTTCCTCAGCTGCTCCTGGTGCTCCAGCCCCTTCTCCAGCTCTGTTCCCTTCCCTGGACACCTCCAGCCCCTCCACGTCCTGGGTGAGGGTCCCAGAGCTGCCCCAGCCCTGGAGGTGCCCCAGCAGTGCCAGCACAGGGCTGGGACACACCAGGGCTGCCACAGCCCAGGGCCAGTGGCCTCCTGCCCCCCTGGGCACCCCTGGGCTGGTGCCCAGCCCCTGTCACCAGCATCTCCAGAGCCTTTCCCAGCTTTCCAGCCCCCCTATCCCAGCCTGGAGCTGCAGGGGATTGTTGTGACCCAAGGGTAGGACCAAGCACTGGGCCACTGAGCGGGTTACTTGGTCAAGAGCACATGTGCTATGGCTCAATCCATTGTATTTCCAAAAGATATTGGGAAAATTCACCAATATTTACCATGGGATGAGAGCTTAAAATAGAGCAGTAGGTGGGAGCAAACTGCCAGGTCATTCTCCTCTCTGCCATTTGCATCACACACTGAAAGAGTGGCTGAGGCAGTGACCAGAGTCAGGAATTTAATGGAACAGCCCAAGGCCAACTCTAAATTACACACTAATTTTTTTCTTTTTGTTAATTACCAATGTTTCTGTATTGGGAAAGTGGGACTCAGCACGTGTAATTAACTTGTTTGGGCAAGTTACAGACCTTGGCTAAAAACTCCACCTCCTTTTATCTGATGTGTCCACACCCTGGAGTGCCTGCAACGCTGCATGGGATGCGTGGGATTGCTCTGATGGCAGATTCCCAACTTTACATAATGTAAACAAAACAGCTGCATTCAGCAACTCTTTACCTCCCCTGTAAAAATCCTTTAAGACCCAGGAGTGCAAGAAAAATCAAGCTGTGGCCTATAAGGCAGAGAAAAAGGAATTAAATCCCTCTTAAAAGAAGAATGTCTCTGGGGTGAGGGCAACACCTAAACAGAGCAAATTCCAAGAAATGGGTTTTATGCCGTTTGAAAAGAACAACAAACTCAACCAGCTGAACCCAAAGCTTCACAGTGCCATGGGCAGTGCTGGGAAGTCTGAACCCACAACTGGTTTACCACCAGTGGAAACAACGTCTGTCCCTCGCTCTCCAGCCAAGCAGGAAATTACACTTGGGATATCACTCAGGAACCTGAAAGTTTTTAAAGCTGTAATTAGGTATTTGGAATCCCTGCTGCCAGCAAGGACCCTCCGTGCACTGAAATGGGGATTTGCAAAGGCAGAAGTCCAGAAATTCCAGGCACAAAGTTAATTTAATGTCTCCATAGCCACTCAGCAGCTCCAAGGCTGGCACAGCAAAGGTAATAATGGAATTCCGGGGAGGATCCATGATGCTGAAGGGCCGAAAATGAGGGATACTCCCTGTGCAAAGCCAGGCTGGTTTAATTATTGAGGTGTTAAGGCACCTGAGTAGGAAACACAGTCACTTCTCCTGGCCATTCCCAGGAGCAAAACTGGGGGGGTCTTCATCCCTTCCCCCCATTCCCAGACTAAGGAGTTAAAGCCAGGTGAAGCAGCTCCTTATTAAACCAGCCAAGAGCAGATGGCTTGGCACCTGGCTGGAGCTGGGCTTGGGGACCTTCTGAGTGACAGCAGGTTGAGCTATTTGAAGGGAAAATCTTTGGGGGAGATGCAGTGGGACACAAAGGATTCCGTGCAGCAGTTGGAGGTGATTTGGTGTCATTTCCTGCAAATGGGAGCTGATTTGCTCTGCTGAACCTCTCAGAGCCAGTGTGTGTAGGCTTCCTGCTGCTCCAATCTTTACAAAACATTATTAGGAATTATGTGGAATCTCCAAATGACAGGAGGGAATGTCCACAGCCACTCGCTTATCCTACAGAATCGAGCCCCTGGTACTGCTTCCATGTTTTCATGTCACCACTCTGGCACTCTTCACATTTGTCTTTGGCACCTCAGATATTTCTGAACTGCTTTCTCAGCCTCTAGTGCTGGAAGAATTTTACCTAAAAAGTGGAGAGAAATTCATTTTTTCTTTCCTTTTTTAACTTTCCATAGTCTTGGCAGCAAACTGTGTCATGATGATGTTGGCAACAACATATTTGTGGCAGAAGGAAGAAAGAGAATCATAAAATATATGAAAGAAAAAGTTGACATTTTAATGAAATACCTTGTAACTTCTTGGAAAAAAGTTATTAAAATGCAGTCAGTTTATGGCTGTTTGTACAGATAGGAGGAGAATAGTTGCTCCTCAAGCCTTTAATAAAAATCCCCTGTTAACCAAAAGCAATAGTGGCTACAAATGATTTTCAAAATTCATTGCTGGAGAGAATTGTAGATTTGGGGCATTCTGGGCTTTTCTGAGTACTTGGAGAATGTTGGCACATGCCTGAAGTTTTGGGAGAGCAGCATGACTTGTTCCTCAGAAGAAGGAGCAGAATGATGGAGCATCCAGTGTTCCCTTCCAACAGTTACCAAAGCTGGCACTTACTCCTCATGCAGCTACAAATGGATTAGTTTATCTTAAATGCTTCTCTGCCAGATTACAGAACCAGAGAATATCCCACATCCAGTCCAACTCCGCTAATGGCCAATATTCCCAGTCCCTGCAAAGCTTTTTGCTGCCTCTGAAGAAGGAAGGATGCAGCTCTGCAGACACTCAAACCTAAGGATTCTTCCTGTCCTTCTTCATGCATCCAACCTCTGGAGTCACACATCTCATTTTAATACATCATAAATCCAAGGAAAAGCCTCTTACTGCAAAGCTCAACAAAGCCAGTGGCTCTGGGATCAGCTGCACACTGTGAGGAGAAGAGCAGCCACACCTGGGTGTTCTTCACAGAACAAGGGAGAACATAAGAATGAGAGAGAGAACATTCTCAGACAGCCGTGGATTTATCCAGGGGTGAGAAGAAGGAGTTGAGGACTGTTGGAACTTTGCTCCCCTGTCTTTTCCCCCCCCCCAAACTGAGCTGTATATAAAGTTAAAGGGGAAAGATTGATGGAATACATTGGTCATTGACCAATTAATCAAAGCAGGACCTCAGGATAGGAATCTCAGACCTAAAAGTGACTTCCAGCCCCAAAAAATCTGCCTGGTTTGGTGCCTCCTGTCTCACTTTTTCCAAATGCATACTTGAATTAAAGGTAAATCTTGGGGAAATTACACTTCCCCTTGGTTTCATCTACAGTCGTAGGAAGGACAGGTGTCACATTTCTGGAAGGATTCTGACATTGATTTAGTTCCAAACCAAATAAATCTCCCCCTGGGTTTATCCAGACTCCATGATGAAAAAACGAATCTTCTTTTTAGGAAGAGATGAGAATTTTCTTACATAGTTTGATATCATAAAGCAAAAAAAAGAGTTTCACATGGAAAAGTCATTTCATGAGAGAACAGCCTGAACTACTGGGAAAAAAAATTGTAGAAATGGTTTCTATCACAGCTGAAAGTTCTGTTCTTCTCCAAAATGAGCCTTCAGCCTCTGTATGAGCCCTCACATTTGTGTGACATTTGTCTGCCCCTCAGACAGGGTCTGGATTTAAAGTTCTCCAGGACAGGGATTGCCCCTCATTGTGGTTTGCTCAGTGGTGAGTAGAAAAGGTCCCCAACCTCACCTGGGGTACCAAGGTCCCCATAACTGTGTTGGCTTCTGCCACAACACTGATGTACAATTGAATCGTGGAATCCCAGCACGGCTGGAGTCTGAAGGGGCCTTAAAGCCCATCCAGTCCCACCTTCTGACATGGGCAGGGACACCTCCCACTATCCCAGGTTGCTCCAGCCCGGCCTTGGACACTTCCAGGGATGGGGCAGCCACAGCTTCTCTGCCCAACCTGTGTTTCACCACTGTTGTTATTGGGAAATAGTCATTCCAAAAATCACCCTTGAAGATTTCCAGGATACTCCTTCTCCAGTCAGTGCAATGGAATTCTCTGTACCTGAGAATAACATGCACTGCACACCAGAGCACCAAAGTGGACACCAGCCCAGAGGCTCTTACGGGATTGTGTTGGTTGTGTTCCTGCCTGGAGTCGTAAAAGCAGAGCAGAAATAGAGCATAAAAAGCAGAAGACAACTCGGATCAATTATTGGCTCTCAGAACAGAAACTGCTTTGGCAGATCATCTGAAAAAAGCCTCGGTAACCAAATAAATTTTCTTTTCTTGGCAGCTGCTGATAAAGATTTCCAACACTGGCCTGGATAGATGAGGATTTAAATGCATATTCACAATTAAAACTCTGGGTCACCATCACGGTGTAATGATGCCAATTTGGGAAAGTTTATGTTATTTTTATGTTATTTATGTTTTGTTCAAGAAGTTTGTTATTAATTCTCATACAAACTTCAGTTAATAATCAATTATTGTATCACATATATTGGCTAATTAAGAACTGGTGAGTGATCAGAATTCCAAGATGGTGATGCAGGCACAGGCTGCAATCCTAAACAAATACAAGCGTGGAGTTACTGAACAAAAGATTATCTAAGATTTAATATCAACTGGCAAAACTCTTTCACTCTGGACCATTAGCTTCCAGCCCTATTATTACATACAAATACCCAATTTCTGCTAATTCCTAACGTCAATTCCTTCAAATCATTATTTTGTATACATTGTGTTAAGGCTTTTCACTTGTTTAAATTTGCATAATTACAGCAATTGTCTTCTAAGCTTTGCTCTACTGAAATCATTCTAATTTGGATTTAGCCCATTTTTAAAGACTAGGCGACTCGTGTAGAGCAGCATATCTGGAAGTGGCATTGCCTAGATCTTCTGTGATTCATCCCAAGCACAGGGAGGCAGTTTGGTGGAACATCCATGTGGACAGTGTTCAGCAGAAGAGCTGTGAGCAGAAGCTAAGGAACAAAGCATCTCCAGGATAACCTTTCTTTTCTAGATGTACAACCCTTGGGACTGTAAGGAAGGAAATCCTGAAGCAGCAGTTGCTGCCCAGGTGCCCTCTCTGATGAAGAGGCAGCACTTCTGGTCCTGTTTGGAAATCTTGGTGCTTTGCCCATCTCTCCTCAGGGGACACAGGACGAGTCAGGTGCAGCTGTGGCGCTCTGCATAAGGTGAGGATGGGCAAATCCAAGGAGTTCTGGAGCTCTGGAGGGACCAGACCACAGGCTGTCCCTGTGGGAAGGGGTCCCCGAGTCTCTGTCCTGACCTCCCACCTTGGCAGGGTCAGCGGTGAGCTCTGCCACCTGAGATCATCCCATAACGGCAGCTCCAGCCCGGAGCTATTCCCAGAGAACAGCAGCACGAGCTCATCCCACTCCCCTGCCACGGCCTTATCTTCCCTTAATGCTCCTGTTAAGCCTTGATCATCCATCAGCCTCACTTGTTCCCTGGCAAGCTTCCTGCCTCTGATCTGCTCACAAAAGTTTTTCTTAGGAGCTTTTCCACATCCAGTAAGTGCTCAGAGTCTGCTTGGCTTGCCTTTCACTTTTAAACTGAGAGCTTGAATTTTTTTCCTTCGGAAAAAAACAACTCCAACCCAAAACTAATAACACCTTTGTGTGTTGGTTTATATTTTCTTGTTGCCAGATCTTCATTAAAATGATTATGTTGTGCATATTTGGGTTGAAGAGTAAAAGGAGTTCTTGCCCTTAAAGCATCTGAGCCACCTACAAACATATTCCCTCTTAGGTGCTCCTTTAATTTCCTTTTAATTATCTTCCTCATTATTAGGCAGTTCCTACATAGGTGTATTGGGTTTTTCATGTATTTTTTCCCTCTCCTTCAAGGATCCTCAGTGTCTTGACTGTTCTGGACTGGTTTTTTTCACACACTGGTTGCAGTAGATGAAGAACTGCAGTGCTCAAGAGGAATTAAACAATTATTCTTCCTCATGCCAACAGTTTCATTGTCACCAAGTGTCTCTGGGAGAAGGGACCTGGTCGGGGTATTGTCCACCAACCTACTCTTCCTGGGATTTTTATCAGTCCAGGGCTATGTACTCTCCCATTGCTGGGGAACTGAAGTCCCATATTTTGGCCATTACTTTCTTTCTATCATTATTATTTTATTTCTATCATTCTACTATAATTTCTGTCATGGGACTTCCATGATCCTTGTGGGTCCCTTCTAACCCAGGGTGTTCTGTGATTCATGGATTCTGCCTCCTGAGCTTCCAGACTTCTGCATTTCATGTAAAGGCGCTCACAGGGCTGCGTTTCATCTCTTTGTCCCCGAGTTTGTCACAAACATTTCACATTCTTAATGATTTCCAGCCTAAGCTTCATCTGACTTTCTTCCAGCAGAAAATTTCCCTGTCTTCATCCTTCCAGGATGGTTTATGCTGAACTTTGTCCATATCTCCTGGCTTCCTTTCACTTTACCCTCTTATCTGCCTAATTATTAGTGCTGGGAGAGCAGGGCTCATCTCTGCTGTAGGTTATCTATATTTCAAAAGCTTCTCATCCAATACCTACCAGACCCTCTTCTCTGCCTTCTGCCTCTGTCTACCCTTTGAAGCATCTCAGCTACTTTCATCTCTTGCCAATGCAACTTACTCCTTCCATACCTATGCTCTGAAATATGCTGCTGTACACACACAGATGAGATAATCTGCTGCTTATTAAAACCAGGCCTATCAAAAGACAATCAGCAGCTCAATAACACAAGGCAGAGTCCCTAAAATTTTATGCAAAGGAGATAGTAAGAAGTTCTTCCTTTGAGAAAAAGGGTGAACTGATGTTTAGGTTAGGATCTGTTCTGTGTATATATAAAAACCCTGCAAAATAAAAACCCAAACCAAAGTTATATAAGTATGAAACCCCATCTTGTTGCCTAAAAACTCATAGCCATGTAAAGAGCCATTTTCTTCATAATCACTACTAGAGATAAGTGTCACTTTCCCTTCATATGCTGTAACAAGCAGGAGCATTAAACTGGCTTGTATTTGTGTCCTGACTACGTTTGCTTTGGTGATTTCTCCTTCAGCAAAAGAGATGAAAAATTGTTATTGCCCATTTCAGTGACCTGTCTCTTGCCAAAACATCTGCTAGATGTTTTAGGCTACTAGAAAGAGACTAAAATGGACTATATCCACATTAAGTGTATTTTATCTTATTTCAAGAGAAGGGCAAGAGGGGATTTAACTCTTTGCTGGCTGCCCAAGTCTACAGTGAGTAAATCAAAACAATTGGCTTTTCACAGCACAGACAAACCCTCCTGGGCAATGCTCTGTGTTCTCTCCACATGTCCCATCACTTTTTTAAGCAACTCTACAACATCCAAAGGTAGAAGCCCAGATAAGCATAATTTCAGTTATCTGGGTCTCAGGCAATAAAAAAAGACTCCAACTCTTTTCACACACAAAACAGTGCTCAGTAGTTTTATTCCAAATAAAACATCAAATAATTCTGTTCCTTCAGATGTTGAGGATGAATGGAGCTTGTCACACTGCCAGGGTGGGAGTATCTTCTCCCCAAGCCTCTGCACAGGCACAACAAGGGGATTCACCCTCTGCAGCCACCTGGAAACAACTCTGCTGTTTGTGTTGTCCCAGGTTGGCTGATCAGAGGATCTGTCCCCTTTCTTCTATCCCTGCAGGGCCATAGGATATCAGGCTTTCAAAGCCATGATATTTGTCATTCATCCAGCTTTTTTGCTTCTCTTCAGCTTCAGGCAGTGGCAATTTGTGGAGGTGAGGGAGGAATAAAAACCCTCTAATGGATTTCTGCAGTGGGTTATTTTTTTTTAAATGAGTAACTTTGGAAAGCGAGTGGCTGCGGGAGATCGATAATGGGTGGAGCACAAGGAAGTGCTCCAAGGGACAGGGCAGGATGTGTCCCACACAACCCCAATGTCTGAGATCGCTCCCATATGGGGAAAAAAAAAAAAAAAGAAAAACACAAATAAAACCGGCCAAATAATTTGTTCTTTCTGATTTTTTCCAGGTGAAATAATAAAAGAAGAATTTACATGCACAGGTTGGGCAGAGAAGCTGTGGCTGCCCCATCCCTGGAAGTGTCCAAGGCCAGGCTGGAGCCACCTGGGATAGTGGGAGGTATCCCTGCCCATGGCAGGGGGTGGGAACCCAAACCATTCTAGGACTCCTTGAAAATTTTCTACTATATTCTCTCCCTGTCATAAAAATCACATTTTGAACATGAGATAAAGTGGGGAAAAAACAAAACTTAGTAACTTATTTTGTTTCTTTTTTAGTTTCTTCAGCTCTAAAGATGAGTTGTAGGAATTAGCTCCCTGATTCTGCCAGAAGTCTATTCCTCACGATGAGAAAATTATTTCTGAAAGAGTATATAATGATGCAAATGATCCAATTTGCAAAAGGTCTGCTCTGATACAGAACATACATAAAATATACATGAGGTACTCTGAATAGTAACTGTGCAGTTAAAGAAGCAATAAGTATAATTATCATCCTGGATTACTTAAAATACAAATTGGCACCAAATTCCAGTAGCCAATACAAGTGTAATGACAATTTTGGTTAGACACAATACATTTTTGCCTTTGAAAGGAAGATAACAAATAAATGCAAAATGCAATCTATCCTGAGATGAAGCACATTTTAAGTACTATATGTGGAACTTCAGCTCCTGTTACTTTTAGATTAAGAGACTGTTCACACTCCTATTGCTTTTGGGGAAGAAGAGGAAGGGAAATAAAGAATTAATTTGTGTTGATTTTGTTAGCTCTCTACTTTGATATTTATTTGTATAAAATATCTTAGGACAGTTACAATCATTTCCATGACAAGCAGTTAAATAGAATCGTGGAATGGTTTGGGTTGGAAGGGACCTTAAAGTTCATTTTTTGCCCACACCCTGCCATGGGCAGGCACACCTTCCACTGTCCCAGTGGCTCCAACCTGCCCTTGGACACTCCCAGGGATCCAGGGGCAGCCACAGCTGCTCTGCCCAACCTGTGCCAGAGCCTGCCCACCCTCCCAGGCAGGAATCCCTTCCCAATATCCCACCTAAACCTTTCAGGTCCTGTAAACCTCCAAGGATGGAGATGACACAACCTGGAGGCACAACTCCCACACAGTCTGGACATCCCTAATTCCAAACCAGGAAACTGTTGCTAAGTTTCCTTTCACCCCACCCTGCACTGACTAAAGAAGGATAACTTTGTCCCTCATCCTCCTGACCATATCCCTGCTCCAGCACTTGCCCCTTTTCCCTGGGGCTGTTCCCAACCAGCTCCACATCCCTGTGATTCATTTCTGGAGCAGCCAAACCCCACGTGCTGCCCTTGGCCACCTGAGCCTTCAGGGCTGAGCTGCCTCCAGGGACTCCTGGAATGGGCAACCATCCTCTGTGACCACTGGTGATGTTCCTCACAGAGCCACTCACTCGCTTGCCAGCCCAGTACAGTTTAGCTGTAATTAAAAGAAGCTGGATTTCTCATTTAAAAATAGACTGGAGAGTCCTGCTGGCATTTTCAGGATGACAAACAACAGCAGTGTGGACTAGAGGAGGAGGAAGTGCTGGGGCTCTGTCACTGAGGGCAGTGCTGACCATGGGCATCCTCAAAATTCCAGCCACAGAAAGTGGCTGCCATCAATAATTAACAGATGTTAAAATGGCAGGATAAAGTAGGATTTGCTCTGCAACAGTCATGTTTCAGATTCCAAATGCCAGCAGCTCTCTCCTATGGATGGCTGTTACTGGAGAGAAATATTATGATCTGTAAATATTATTATTTGTTGCACACCTCTACAGTTATAAAATCTGCACAGTTTGTACTTCCATGTGATTCCTCCGAGTTGGGGAGAAAATATTACTGTGACAATAATTACTTGCAAATTGCACTGAGAAAACAGTTTACCTTCCAAACACAAATCAAATATAAACGGGCTGTGCCTGGAACAGGGGGGTGTTTGTAACCAGAACCAAGCACGAGTTGTATAAAGCCAAAGCTGGAGAGGTTCTGTCAACTCAAAAATACACAAAGAACTTCCTGCTCTGAAAGGACTTTCCCTTGAGTTACAATTTAAATGATAATCCTTCCCACAGCTCAGCAAGGCTGCAGCAGTTGCACAGATTTGAAGCCATCAGGCTGATCTCAATTTAGGAAAGCTCTGCCTCTCCCACCTCAGGGTGAAATACAAGCGTGTGAAAATGGGAAGGATTGGAGATAGTGACTGCAGGTCTTGGATTTCTGAACAGCAGCAACACAAGGTTGTAGGCACTGAGGCTTTCTGGAGACATGGGACAATCACCTCTATTCCCACCTTTGGAATGATGGACTCACTGGGTTATTGGCTTTAACCTGCCCACAGGTCACTCAGGAACCCCAGGGGATCCCATTGGGAATGTGCACAGGGACATTCCAGCTGTACCTCTAAAACCCCAGACACCTCAAACCAGAGGCACTCACACAACTAAACTTCACATCTACCCAAGGTTTACGTTCAGGATCCGCAGCAACTCCAAGCAAACATGACATTTTGGGAGGACTAAATATGGCACCACTGACAGGGCTGGGAGGTGACAATGAGCTCAGGAGGGAACATTCCTTTCTGAGGTTCCTCAAAGGGAATGTTTTTGCCCCAGAAAGAAAATCCCTCCTTGGCACCAATGGCCTGAAGCTCTTTTAATTACCCCCGTTCAGTTTGGGTTTGGGACAGCAAAGGACACAAATAGAACAATTCTGAGATGCAGGATGATCATTTCTTTGGGATTTCTGCTGCTGTTCTTTCTGCTTGTCCCTGTGTCTCAGCAATACTGAAACTCCAATGGGAAAAGGATGAAATTCATTAAATGTCTTGTATAAATCATGTATTGTTTTGCTCCCTGGCTGACTGTGCTAAAGAAGTTAAAAAATAAATGAGTGTACTTTGGCAGCACCACACACGGGTATCAGCTAATTCTGAATAATATTTCCAAGATTTAAGAACAGCCGTTCCCTTGAACTGAAAATGAGAGTTTATTGTTGAATTAAAGAGGACTGGAAATAATTAAACATCCCAAAACAATGGGATGAAGGGCTAATCCTGATGCATTTGGAATTATAAAAATCTAAATCATTTCATGTAGCTGCCAAACTGGTTTACTCTGGAGACTGAAAGAAATGTTGGGGTTTTTTCTATCAGTTCTATGCTTTTCATTTGAATATAGATCAGAGCTTTGAGTGCTCAATATGAGGTGATCAGATAAAATCCAGACAGTAGGAGTGGTTAGAAAACTTCCTTCACTGTCTATTCTCAGCTTCAGCATCTGGAGCACAAAAGCACTGGAAGTACAGAATTTGGATAATTTTTTTATATTGTTCTCAACATTAACTCAAACAAATACTATTATTAACAAATATTATTTGGGTTCTTACTAGGACCTCCCAGATGACTCTGGGAATATATGGAGCAAATTCCCTGCTCTTGTCAGCAATTCCCAAATCCCCACTGATCTCTGGGCCCTTGTGCAGTTCCCATTGGTGCTGATGTTGCAAATTCGGGCCTGGGGATGATTTTTGCCATTAGCAGAAATATTTTCTACCAGCTCTATGATGGTTTTGGTCGTGATGCTCCCTCCTGGAAGTGTCCAAGGCCAGGTTGGAGCACCTGGGATAGTGGCAGGTGTCCCTGCCATGGAACTTTAGTATCCCTTCCAATACAAAATATTCCAGGATTATATCATTCTATAATTGGCCTAAATGGGAATGATCTATTACATATATTTTTTTTATTCCAAGGTCATTGAAAAAAAAGATAAGCAAAGTGATAGGAAATCTTTCATTTTGCAAGAAATGGAGATTTTTCTGATTGGGCAGGTAACTCCAATTGCCAGCTTGTTTCATCTTGGGAAATAAAACCAGTTTCACCCACCACAAAGAGGCAATGTTTGTTCTCTGTCAAGTAAGTTTTCAGAAGGCTGCCATCCTCCCAAGTCACCACGAGAATCTCAGATTTACACCCAAATTCTCCCACAATGTGATGAAATTGTGCCAGGTGGGAGCCAGGTGACACTCTGAGTATGAAGCCAAAGGCAAAGCCCTGCTTTGCACAGGACAACAGATCATTTGGGATGAACTGTCAAACCCCACCATCAATGGGATATTATTCATCCAGAAACATAAAATGCAAACTTATTCCATCTGGCACTGGAGTGAGCACATGCTGCAGCTGGGGAACACAGAGAGGGAGCCAATTGTCATCACCTGAGTTGCCAACTTGTAGAAAAACCCAGTGGTGCTCTTTCCAGCCAGCAGATATATTTGTACATCATAAGGAAGGGAAAACATAACAAGAAATCTCTGAGAAAAGCCTAAAACAGGAAATTAAGAACCCCCTTTAACTACACACATGTATTGCAAAGGAGGGAACACAAGACTCAGCACATAAAACTCTTTCATAAAGGAGTGTGTGCACATGACATGAAGAATAAATATCTGTCTTGTGTTGGTAATGGAGAAATGTAATGGGAGCTGTAACCCAAAGTCTCACCATACAGTAAGTCAAGTGTTGCAGCTGCAGTTTGCCTTAAAAAAATTAAATTGCTCACTGCAGGGGTGCAAGGTTTCAGGTTCTCCTGCAATCCCTGAGCTGCTTGGTCAGGGATCTGTAGGAACCACAAAGAGAAGCACTTGTTTCCTGAGGAAATACAACCCAGTTCTTAACACAAGGACATTCAACACTTACTGAAATGAGCAGTAAAAAAGAAAAAGGCAAATGAAAAGTGAGAACTAAAAAATGAATGTGGTAGCCCAGGGCTTGTTGACAGTATGGTAAAAAAATAAAAAAAGAAAAAAATGGGAAATACCACACTGTGTTTTGTGTAAATGTGGAAACATTTCCAAACACAGAAAATGATCCCATTTTGATGCCATAAAAGTCACCAACAGAGAGAGGGAAGGAGATTGCTAAAAGATACGTTTTTTAAGATGCTGTTTATGTTTCTGCCCATCTAAAATGATCTCCCTTGATTTATTGGCCCAGAATATATTGCTGCAGCAGCTGAAGGGATGATAATAGCCCAGGAAAAATGTTGATGCTGTTACTTGGTGATGGATTGAGGCACTACTGAACCAGTGAGGGGATTTATCAATGTGCCTCTGAACTCTGTAAATGATGCTCCTGGAAGTCTGTGAAGAAATTGAAGTGGAGGAGAACTGCCAGTGCCTCCCACTGCTGGGATGCACAAGGACTCCTTTGGAGTGTTGTTTTAATTAGGGATGATTAATTATAGGAATGATCCATGCACTGCTATGTGGAGGCAGCTGGGGCTGGTCCCCACCACCAGCCCAGCCCCAAATGCCACATAATCCCAACACCCCCATTCCAGTCTCTCATTTACCAGACAATTGCCATTATCATGAGATTTTTCTAGTTATTTATTCTCCCAGTTTACTTGATTTCCTAAAAATATTTGGTGCCTTTGCATCTCTCAAAGAAAATTCCTCAGTCTGCATAGCTGCTTATTTTTTGTGTCTTAAATGTTGTATGAAGGAGCAAAAAGCTCTAAAAAATTACTAAAGGAAGACTATTATTAAGGAAAGACCATTGTCTTGCCAGTACATGGAGTGGGATCTATGATTTTACCCAGTATCCATAGAAATGTCACACAATTATAGAGCTTTTTACTAGAGGTACAGAAATGACAAAACAATGACAAAACACCATGTTTGCCAAGAGAAAAGTAAAAAACTGCAGCCATGTGACAATCCTTGAGGACTCAGAAGCTGAGGCACTTGTCAATCTGCATTTCTGAAATGTTTTGCCCTTTCTTCTCAATTATGGAGCAAGGATTGAAACTCCAGAGCTTGTGTCTCTGCTGGTGGTGATCACTCCACTGAGCACCAGGATAGAGGGAGGGACAACTCCCAGCTCCCACACTCACGTCAGAACGTGTGAATCTCAGCTTTTGTTTTTATTGATACTGGCAGACAAAGGGATAAAAATAATCATCAGAAGTGCTAGAACAAGACAACAAATAAAAGATTCCCAGAAATTTTATAATTGTGGGTAGACCTGTCAGATGGATGCTTGAGCTGACAACAGATGAATGTTGTATTTTGATATACAGAGACCCTCTGTATGTTGCCAAACTTCACAACAGTGCAGATTAAAACAAATTAATGAGGCAATTGAACTTGTAACTGCTCCTATGGTGCTTTGTTTTAAACTTCTGTGTTCCAGGAAGAAAAGGAAAAGCATCAGGGTATTTTCTGGGTGCCACGAGAGCCCCACCACTGACCTGTGCAAATGACTCTGCATCAGAAGGCAGCAAAACCTTTGCACACAAGCTCGGGTCTCAGGAGCAACAGGCAGCAATTGCTCCTTCCTCAGCTGCTGGGTCCTGCTGGGAGGTAGGAGCAAAGCTGATCCAGCAGATTTGTGGTGCTGAAGTACCCCAGTCCTCCTCTTCCCTCCCTTCTTTCCTGCAGCCTCCTGGACATGTCCCAGGAACCAGGTCAAAGCACGAGCCAGTGGAGAACTAAAGAGGAAAGAGGTCTCTGCCAGGTTAAAACCACAACAGAAGGATCTGAACAGGGAAGGTGGAGAGGAGAGAGCCAGGGAAGAGGAAGAAACCAGGACCTTTTCTTCCTGTGGGGACAAGCTGCAGGATTCACATTCCTTTTACCTGGGCAGAGCACAGGGCTGACCTGCCCTGCTCTGACACAGCTCATCCAAGATTTTCCTGTTTGGTACAACTCGGGTGTCTCTAAATAGTGCTCAGTGCACAGTAAAGACAAATCATCTGATGAGGAAAATTCAACTGACCCATCTACACCCACCCCAGGTGTCCCTACCCAGGGCAGGGGCTGGAACAAGATGATCCTTAAGGTCCCTTCTGACCCAAACCAGCCTGTGGTTCTGTGATTCCAGGGTGTGTATCTCATCTTAGCAGGCAGACAAATACATTTCATCTCCTTCAAAGGAGCAATCTTTACAGTACCAGTAGTTTTTAAGCAATGACAAATGGATTAGCAGAATGAACAGCAGAAAGCCCCAAGATGGATTTTCTGGGATGGAGAGGAGAACAGGAGAATCAGCAGAAATTATTCTGTAGCTCAACTAAAACTTTACATTCAGATAACTGAAACAGAGCAATCTGTAAGAACTTGGGAAGGCAGCGCAGAGGAGCTCTGTCTGTCACACCCCGGGAGGATGGGAAACAACCTGCTCTGCGATTTTTTTGCTCCCCAAATGTTTGTTCTTCCATTAGCAAAAGGGAAAAGCTTTGCAGCTTGGCATAAAGTGATCTGTCGGGTCACATCGTGCTGCACTGGAACACGTTGTATGGGACATGACAGGACAAGTGCCAGGACATAACACAACCAAACACTCCCGGGATCCGGCTCTGCTGCCCGGCCCACCCAGGATTGTCACTGCGGGCAGGAAACAGCTCACCTGCCTCTCAAAGCACTGTTGACTACAAAGTGCTGGGAGGTTGGCTGGTGGAGCTGCTGCCCACAGACTGTCAGAATGCCCTGTTCACTCCCAGCACCCAAAGGGCCCTGGGCAGAAGGGCAAACTCAGGCTGGTGACCCCCACTCCCCCCAACAAAAACCCCTCTTTGCAGGTTTAAACTGCTACGGAGTCACTCCAAGATTTTCCTAGGCGCTGATAGCAATCTTTTGCTTCTATTTTAGAAAAATCAAATGAAAATAACGCTGACTTAATTTGAAAGGAAAAGCAGCCATTTACATATTACCTGCCATTCAGGAAACGGCTGTTCTTACTGCAGGGAGCTGAGAGCCTGAGGACAAATAAACAAAAACACAAGGAAAGAGGGGAGATTAAACACCCGGGGTTTGCTGTATATACATACAAATTATGTAAAGGAGGCGCCATGGGAGAGTTGTGCCTTTGAGTTTGGGAGCACGATTAACCCAGATGACTGGCACCCCAATTACTGCAGCGGGGTTACCCAGGGCAGGCACCCGGAGCCTCCCTGCTCCCATCTCCGCATCCTCCCGGAGGCATCTCGGAGGCATCTGCACTCCCTTTCTGTGCCAAATGCCTTGGCATTCCCCTGCGAATCGATGGCAAGAAAAGGCTGGAAGAGAAGAACCGAGGGGGCGGAAGGAACCTGAGGTGAAGAGGAGGAGATGAAAGAAAAATGGGATTCAAGCACGGCTCAGATAAGAAAAAGTCCAGGAAAAACCAAAAGAGGCTTTCCAGGTGTCTTATGAGGCTTCTCCCACTGGCAGAAATCTCCCTAGTGGTTTCTCCCTGGAGATTTTTTTGTTGGTTCATTAAAAGGTTCGGAATTTTTATTGGTTTTCTGCTTATTTTTTGGCCAGAGCTCATGGGACGGAAGGCAGCACAAAGTAGACAGCACTTTTTAAGATGTCCATAAAGAAAAGAGGGATCTGGGGGCTCAGTTTCAAGGGTGATGGAATTAGTCATGGCCTAAGGCACTCCCTGTATCTGCCACTTATAGAATCACAGAATATCCACAAGGATCATCGAAGTCCAACTCCACCCCAGGCTTTTTGTCTTTAGGGCCTGGCTCCCTAATGCTGTTCAGGTTCTTCACAGGTCACTTTATCTGCAAAGTAACAACGGTGTTTGGTTCTTTAAAAGTGGTTTAGCACTGAAAAATGTTGCATTTCTGAATGCACTGAAATCTAACTTTTAGATTTCGTGCCTAGAAGTGAAAAGCTCTTTGCCATCTGGAGGTCAAACATTAACACACTTGTTCATACTTTGCAACAGACTTGCATGAGAATTAAGAAGTTAAGACTTGATATGCATGAGAGTAAAGCACATAAGATTTTTTTAAGGTTCTGCCCTGATTTCTTTGGGATGTGGAATTTCAGAGCTTGCTCAGGCAGAACTTTAATCTTAGACTCCCAGAATGGTTTGGGTTGGAAAGGACCTTAAAGCCCATCCAGTGCCACTCCCTGCCATGGGCACCTTCCACTATCCCAGGCTGCTCCAAACTGGCCTTGGACACTCCCAGGGATGGGGCAGCCACAGCTGCTCTGGGCATCTTCACAGACTCCCTATCCTCACAGGGAGCAATTCCTTCCCAATATCCCATCTAACCCTGCCTACTGGCAGTGAGAAGCCATTCCCTGTGTCCTCTCAATGCAAGACCTCCATATAGAAGGAAATATTAGTGGCTGGAACAGCATTTTCACTGGAAAAAGAAAATATATTTCCTGTTAGAATAAGGTAATTAACTTAAGTAAACACATTAAGTAAATACATTAAACTCAATTCTCCAGATTTTTGTATAATCTCAATTTGAGAACATTAAAAGCCTCAAAGAAATTCAAAGTCATTGTCAGAAACCCTCCCTGACAGGTGCAAAGTCGAGTCAAAAAGTCGTGCGATTTTGCAGAATGACTTTCCCGAGTCCCGAAGTTCCAGAGCATCTCTTCCCAACCTGGCACTTCCCAGGCACTCCAGGTTGTGTCTTTTCCCTGCTGCACTGTGCCAGAGCCCACAGAGGCACCGTGCCCTCCACACCAGGGCTCCCAAGGGGTTAAAGAAACACGGCTGAACTTGTCAAGATATTTTTGTCTCGTCTGGCAAAGTTGTTTGTTGTGTCGTCGGTGCTGCAGGGGATCAGTCACTCTGGAGGAGAGGATGTCCAGGAGTCCCACAGTCAGACAGTGACTGGCACTGTCAGTAAATCATTTTGTCAAGGATTTCTTTTGCAGGAAGGCGAAGGGAATTGTGTGACTGTTTGAAAGGAACTGGAGCATTTTGTGTTTCTGGGCTGCTGAGCCCACAATAAAATGGTCGATTACAGCTCGTTAATACCGCTGTTGATACATTTCATAGAGTTAATACCGCTCAGGAGCAGTTTGGATGTGACTTGCTTTGCTCTGGGTGCTTTCATAGCCCAGCAGATCCTCCCTCAGTTTTAAGTGGAACAGTGGGATCGTTTCTGCTCTGTGTTGGTTTCGGTGCAAAGCAGGGAAATAAACTGGTTTTCCACATACTGAGGATAACTGAGAGATTGTTCAGCCTGGAGAAGGGAAGGATCCAGGGACACCTTGGAGCTCCTTCCAGAGTCTAAAGGGGCTCCAGAAGAGCTGGAGAGGGACTGGGGACAAGGGATGGGGGGACAGGACACAGGGAATGGCTTCCCACTGCCAGAGGGCAGGAGAGATGGGATCTTGGGAAGGGATTCCTGGCTGGGAGGGTGGGCAGGCCCTGGCACAGGTTGGGCAGAGAAGCTATGGCTGCCCCTGGATCCCTGGGAGTGTCCAAGGGCAGGTTGGAGCAACCTGGGACAGTGGGAGGTGTCCCTGGCAGAGCTTTCAGTCCTGAATTAGCAATTCCCTATCACTGTTGGTAAACATTCTTCCATACTGTCTACACACTTATTTCTAATTTCCTGACTGTGGGACTGGAGCTGTGCTAGGACTGTGGGAGAAGTTGTGCTGCCTGACAGGCCTTGATCCCAGCTTGATCCCTGCTCTCCAGCTTCCCTCTGACAAGGCTTGGTAAAGCCAATGGAATATACAGGGCGGGTGAACAATGACAACAAAGTAAGTCTTCATGTAATTGGCTTTAGACAGCAGTGAGGAAACCTTTCTAGATCTCCTTCTAGGCAAAGAGGGAAAAGAGGAATATCAGATCAAAAATCAGCTTAACATGTAGAAGCTGGAGCTGTGGCTAATGCTGCAGGGTGGCAGTGGTTCAAACTGTATTAGGAGAGAGATTCCAACCCACTTTGAAATCTTTCAGTGAAAGCCTTTAGTTTTAGCCCATAAACACTCCAAATGACAACCCACAGACAAGCCAGAAGATTAGGGAAACAGGATAATTATTTCTGATAGACACCAAAGCTCTGCAAGAATTTAGCAAACTAATGATTAGTTCATGTTGATGTGGCCTCCTTCCCTTGTTCTGATTTTCCCAAAACTTGGGAACAGAAAACACTTTCGGAAATAATTTTAACCAGCAAGTTACTGCAAACCAGGCACGGAAAATAAAAGTAGAAGAAAAACAGCAGGGGCCACAGAGGTGGATATGGGTGGAATAATTAGAAGCATTTCAATTAAATACACATAGTCAAGCCAAGCAATACCTATGGGCAATATGTCTGTCAACACACACAGGAGGGATGTAAACAAAAAGAAAGGAAAGATTTAACACAACTCACTGGGCATAGCTAGGAGTGATGTGATTAAATTAAGAAAGATAATTCAGGTTGAATCTGAAGAACAACTTCCTGACAGTGAAATGTTTCAGCTTCAAACAATCTCCCAAGTAAGCAGTTAATCCCCACTCTTTAAAACATGACTGGGCAAGAGCCCTCATCCTGTACAATGAGAATGGGACTGCTCTGCCAAAGGATGGATTGGAAAATGAAGCAAGCTTTTCATTTCTTTAGTGTCTGGGAATCTACTGTCCCAATGGGGATGAGGAAAATGAGAGAAACAGAGCTAGGGGAAAGGCAAATCCATCCTAAAGTCATAGTGGACCAGATTTCATGGAGAAAATAGTTTAATGTTAATAGAGAAGAAATAAAAACTGATGCCAGGGAGAGGGGGTGAAAGTCCTGGGTGAGACCTCAGCATAACCCTGGAAATTTATTATCAGAGAACCATGGAATCATTTGGGTTGGAAAAGCTCTCTGAGATCATCAAGTCCAACCATTCTCCAGCACTGCCAAGCCCACCACTGTTCCATGTCCCCAAGTGCCACATCCACACGTATTTTTGAACAGTTCCAGGGATGGTCACCTCACCTCTCCCCTGGGCAGCCTCTGCCACTGCCTGACCACCCTTTCAGCAAAGAAACTTTCCCCAATATCTAATCCCAACCTCTCATGGCACAATTTAAGGCTGTTTCCTCTTGTCCTGAGGACAAGTTCTCTTCCTCAGGATTTCCAAGTCCCTGTGCCTCAGCCCATGGCAGCACCCATGGATCTCTGCCTGGATCACGCTCTACTGGATGCTGGTGTTTCACATATTTTACTCATCAAGTGACTCTCAAACACAGGCTCAAGCAGCTCAGTCTGCCCAAGAATCAATCCAGAGTCAATCTAGCAGTGAGGTGTGGAGCTTTTCTCCTGCCCTGCTCCCCTCTCCATCCCACAGCCCCCTTCTCCCAGTCCTCTCCACCCTCCCTCCACTGCCATCCTAGCCAAAAAAAAAAGCATGAGACTAGTTAAGCCTCATTATCCTGCTACACAAATTAAATCAACTAAGGAGAGGCAAACTTAAGAGCTTTGCCCAAGGTTACAATCATATTCAGAGGCAAAGCCAAGACTAGATCTGGAATCCTGCTTTCTCCTGTAATGTTTAGACTGCAGCTCCTGCAGCAAATGCTTTCACACTTTATAGTGTTTACTAACTTCATAATGTGTGCTCACATACTGCTCTGCCTGAAGGAGCTACACCAGAGAGAATTTAATCAATGGAAAATAAATGTGGATATCAGGAAGTGGGCAAGGCAGAGCTTTGGGGACAGTTGGACAATTCCTGTTGTTTCAGGGAAAGGCCAGCAGGTTTGGTGTTGCTGTAAGGGGGGAGGGAAAAACACAGGGATTGTTCAGGCTTCACTTGGAAGGTCCTGGAAGTGCAAAGCACCATCCATCATCTTTATGGTGCATCACATCACCTGAGGCATGAAGTAATCATCTAAAAATGCACTGCCTGACGTGACCATCCTCACAATCAATAGCCTCCTCCAGTGGAGAATATTAAGGAAAATCTTTTATTCCATCGATGGCTTGTTTTTGTACAAAGAGGTCCATTATCAGAATGGCACAAATGAGAACTTACCTGACATGGATTGAAAAGTGCTCATTTTAGAAATAAAAGTGCATGGCTCAATAAATCTGTAAATCATCGCCCAGAACCTCGGACTGGCTCTGGATTAACTCTTGGAATATAAAAGAGCTAGTTTCAAATATGAGCCCTCTCTGGCTGCATATAGAGTTTGCCAAGTTCATATTTATAGATATGCATTCAAAAACAGAGAGGAAAAGGAAAATCAGTGCTGCATTCCTGCACTACAAACCCAGGGATCCCAAGTGCCAGCTTCTGCCCACTTGGAGATGATTCCAGCCATTCAACACAGCCCAGGAAGGACAGGGAACTGCACAGGCTGGAACAACAACTAATGCTGAAGATTAAACATGTATTTTTGTGTCTTTAATTCAGCTCACACAAACCAGAAGCTGTTTCTCAAATGGAGTCTCAGAAACTGATAGTTTTGAGGGACACAAAGCACTGCCCTAACCACCCATTCAGTGCAGGTCCTTGGGAACACCACGTGCAAACGTCCAGCATTCCTCAGGTTCATGACTGAATTGCCACAGGCTGGGACTTCAGGAGAAAAACTGAGTATTTTGGAATGTACATAGAAAAATATTCTCCACGTAGGACTAACACATTTGCAATTCAGGCCCCACATGGGATTTGAAACCACTGAAGGACTAATGCCTCTTCTATCTGAGTTATATGTGATATATATGTATATATATATGGGTGTGTATGTGTGAGAGATGATTTTTTTAGGGGAGGAGCCTTCCCTGCTGCCCTTTGAGAAATGAGGAAGGCAGGAGGGGAGACAAAATTGGCTTGAAATGTGCTACAGGACTCTACAGGCTGTGGAAACATGGACTGGGACTGGGATGGAAGGCTGTGGGTCCCCTCTCACCTATTTGTGGTTCCTAAAGGTAAGAGTCACTTCATGGAATCATAGAGTTACAGAGTCCTGGAATATCCTGAGCTGGAAGGGACCCACAAGGACCATCCAGTCCAACCCCAGGCCCTACACAAACACCCCAGCAATCCCAACCTGTCCCTGAGAGCGTTGTCCAAACACTGTTGGAGCTCTTGACAGCCTTAGAAATGTGCCCAAACCCTTGGGGAGCCTGTTCAGTGCACAGCTACCCTCTGGGGGAAGAACCTTTTCCTAAAATCCAACCTAAACTGGAGCCCTTTGCACAATTAACTGGGAACAGGACATTTCTCAGTGACAATTCCATGGGGACAAGAGCAAAGCCCTTCAGGGTAAACTGGAGTGAGTGTAAAAGGCCAGAGGATGAAAACCTGCTCCTTCTATTACACTGACCTTCCAGAAGTGAAATTAGCAGGATGTGATAATGGAAAATGGCTCCTTTTTAGGCCTCAGCAGCTGACAGGGCCGTTACCTGGCCAGCAGGTAACAGATGTCCAGGCTCATGTCTGGTGCAGGTTCACAAGCAAAGTTTCCTGAGTAGGACCATGCCATGCTCTTACCTGCTGCTACAAAGGGGATAGCAGCCATTCCATGTCCCATCCAGTCTGGAAAACTCTTTGTCCCTCTGAACTTCTTTACATTCAGCTACAGCTCATCACAGAGCATCCAAACACAGGTCTCCTGATCCAGGCTGCATAAAACCACATAAAATCCCAGAATCCCACAATAGTTTGGGTTGGAAGAGACATTAAAGCTTATCCTGTTCCACACCCTGCCCTGGGCAGGGACACCTTCCACTATCCCAGGTTGCTCCAAGCCCCGTCCAACCTGGCCTTGCAATCATCAGCCCAGAAATCCCCTGAACATCCCAGGATGGTGTTTCCCTCCTGTTTCCCACTTTTTCACACGTGATCAGACTCTCTCTCTCTCTCTCTCTCTCTCTCATTCTCTTTTCACTCTTGCAAAATCCTCCCAGCTCAAATTGCAGCCGTTGGAGCCAACACGTCTGGCTGTAGCTGCTCTGTCATTCATAGTCTTATTATGCAAATAAAACATAGACAAGCTGTAAGTTCCAATTGAATCCAAACACCCCGAAGCATCCAATAAATGGAGATGTCTCAAAAACACAACTTCATGGGTGACACGCATTTGTCATCCAGCTGAGAAATCTTAGATAGAAAGATGAATAAGAGTGAATTTACAAATGTCAAGAAGCTCCAGGATCCTTTCCCCTGTTTCTCTTGCTCCAGGGAAGAGTTGAGACCCGGGGAAAAAAAAAAAAAAAAAGCCCCTCATGGAATGGCAAGCTCTGTTTGCTCTTCTTTCTTTCCCTGAAAGTTGATCTGGGTAACAACAGGCTTCACTTGGGAGTTATTATTTTTGCAACTATTTCTTAGATTCTTAAATCAGAGATGAACCTCAACAGCTCCATTTCAAACTACACTTCAGCTGCTTTACAAACAGAAAAAAAAATTTTAAAAAGTTAAATATTAAACATTTTCTTAATGTTTTGAAAGTGTGATTACTATTAGATCATGGACTGAGACTTGTGTAAGAATAACTAATAATTTAAACAATGCATTTTGCTGATCATAAGTTAATTAAGAAAGAACGTAAGCCACGAAATATCAATTAATGTTAATGGACAATGGAAGATATTCTAATTAATATTCTTAATTTAGCAATAGCCTAATATTAATATTGGCCATATTAACACAGAAACCCCCAGTTTCTAATTGGTAATATTAATGAGGTCACAAGGCTTACAAACAATAAAAAACACTGATGAAGCAAGTCAACGTTTTCAATGGAAAACTCAGGCTGGATTTCTGGATCTATTTACCCTCTCTCCAGCATTTCTATTACCATAACAAGGGTGAAATGAATATTGAGAAGCCCAGTGAAACAATTTAAGCTTTGATATGCAGCCTTTTCATATTGCAACAGGTTTGAAAATCATTGGGATGTGTTGCTGGTCCAGACCGGTCCCTGAACACCATCGATTACCATCAGTCGGGTGTGATTCCAAAGCAGCTGTGGAAAACCAGGAGGCTCTGGAGTGGGTAAGGATGTGGTGCTGGGAAGTGATGGTGATGATGTCTGCCATGAAGTGAGTGTTTGTAGAGGCCTGCAAGTGCTTTGGGATCAAGATCAGTGGATCTGTGGATGGAACATTTGTGCCTCGTACGGAGACTAAATAGCAGTGGAGATGAGCAAGCCCAGGACTAACACAGGAGTGTCGAAAGACTTCCCTCAAATTCAGGGATTTCTTTGTTATTAGGACATATTCCCTGTGGTGTTGGGGGCTGGGTTAGCCCAACTGGGGTGTGAGTAGCCTCAGTCCCAGGGCTGTGGAACTGGAAGAGCCCCCAGGATCCCGGGACACTGGGGCTCCTCACGTTCCAGGAGCCTCCCTTATGCTCCCACAAAAAACTCATATCCATTAGTTTGTTTCTGCTGGTCAGAATAAGGTTATAAATTACTAAAAACATTAAGAATTACAAGGTCCAGCTCCTCAGCTGCTCCAATAAATCAGCAGAGCTCCAAGTGCTTTAGTCCCCCCGGATCAGTTTACACCAGATGATGGCATGGCTTTGTCTCACTTTCCTTCAGCGCCTGCAAGGCTCTTCCACTGGAAAATTCCCAGGGCAGCAATTAGCTGAGGGAATTTTTTGGCACATCTGTTGTCAGTGTACACTGTCACAATTCCCAAGTTGTCCTTATTGCTGCTTCCTACAACTGCAGGAAGAGGGCTATAATGTAAACACAGAGGTGAGATAAATCAGATTAGGAGATTATTTACTGTCTCCAGTGGTTTACAGTGGTTTTACCACTGAAACAAGTCTGTTGAGATCCACTCAGCAGGGCTGGTGTGCATTTCAGTGGCAGCAGTGACCTCAGAACAGGTGGTGCTCAGCAGTATTACTTAGAACAAATATCCATAATAATCATTTCAAAACAAGATTTTTTTTATTTTTTTTTTCCCAAGCATATTCCCCCATGACAAGAGGCAGGAAGGGAAGTCTTCTGGATTTGCTTTTACTGGAAAAGCATGATGGACTGGTCCTGACATCACTTTGTTTTGCAAAGGCTCAGCTTAGATATAATTACAGTGACAAAGAGAGTTACCATCCCTTGGAGAGGCACCGGGGCAGTGCCAGGGAATTCAGGGATGCCTGCACTCAGACAAGAGGTTTTTATGGATTCCAGAGCAGTCTAAGCCTGCAACCAGTGCAGGGCATAACTATCTACAAGGGCTGATGAGATCCCTACAGGTGTCAGTGTTGGGAAGAACCTCCAGACTGTTTCTTTGGAAGTGACCTAGGGATTTGGAGTCAGTGGGACATCCCGGGAACGTATAACTGGATGTTTGATTGCAGTCACTTACCTTCTGACAAAGTTAATTCAAACAATCAGTGGCTGAGTAATAACCTGTAGTGAAACTGCTCATACCAGCAAGTGACACTGGAATGAGGGTGAGTTGTTCCTTTCAGCAATGGCAATTACAAGTAAATTTAATCAATTTTATCAGCTCAAAGAAGGGATGGATTGAAGAATGGGATTGAAACGGGCATCTCGTGGAGCATCATGGAGAAAACCGCTCATATCCCCCTCAAGAGAGAAGGATACTCTCCCTTTCCTCCCCTTCAGCCTCTTCTAAGTAAGGGACAGGACAACATGAAATAGACTCAAGTTCACAGAATCACAGAATTACTAGGTTGGAAGAGACCTCCAAGATCATCTAGTCCAAACAAGTTGTGCCAAGGGAGGTTTAGGTTGGATTTTAGGGAAAAATTTCCTCATGGAAAGGGTAGTTAGGCATTGGCACAGATCCCAGCAAGCAGAGACCTCCTTATGTAGGTTATTGTAACAAAAAGAACATTAAGAAACTGTGATATCATTAGGTGTCAGCTCAGGGAAGCCTCACTGGGATAGGGCTTCATGCTGTCCCCGTTTTGTTCATTATCTCCACAGAACATCAAATAATATCCTTGGAAAAAAAAAGGAACCAGAAAGTTCAAGAAAAAGGTGTAAAAGGTGGAATGAAAATCATTAAACATGTGGGGTTTAAAAATCTTTTGATTTCACCACTATGTCATTTAATGAACCCAGAGCATCTCCCAAAGCAGCTGGTGAATTTTAGCTCCCTGAGATTCTTCAGCCACAAAGAGAAAACCTACCTGGAATTAACAAAACCTGAACTTCACTGGATCCTTGAAGGTTTGTGCTATTGTGTAGAGGACAGCCCTGAGCTTTTAGGCTTTCTCTCTAATTTATTTTTATTTTCTCCCCAGGAATGCTGACTTCCATGAATATTAAACCACATTTCCCAAAAGCAGTTTTTTATTGAGCCTGTTTGCCCTTTATTACACAAAAAACAGAAAGCTTGTATTTTCCTTCGCTGGCTGAAGATGCTTCACAAGTAATCTAAGCCTCCACTTTCATGTTTGTTCAATAAGTATTTCAAGATGCTGCTATTTTGATAATGTGCTGACTGATACATAATTCACGGCAATGCAAAGTTTAATAATATCTCCAAACTCCAAGAGAAAATGAGCTCTCCATCCTGACATGCTAAATCTTGCTCTGGAGCAAAACTGTTTCTTATTTGTTTTGTAAAATGATCCAGAATCTTTATTACTCGATGTAACGTGTTGGTTTCTTACACTGATGCCTTAAAAAAATAAATCCTTTAATTCCTGGACATGGACAAACATCCCCCTGAGGAAGGAGGGGGAGGAATGATGATCCCTCATGGAGAAGATCTCTGGCAATCACACAGTGAACACTCACTGAGGGATGAGTTGCTCAAAACATCAACCCTTCCCACAAATCCCTTCAACCATTCATTCTCCCATCAGGAAGAATTTTGACAAGGAAGCCTGACCTCACCTCCACGAGGAAAGGACAAGGATCACAAATGACCATGTAAATTCCAAGATTTCTTGAAGACTGTGCACTCAGGAGATGCTTGTCTTTCATCATCAGTTATGGTTCTTAATTCTGCTGGAAGTTTCCATAGAATCCTGGAATGGGTTGGGTTGGAAGGGACCTATCCCAGGTTGCTCCAAGCTCCGTCCAACGTGGCTTTGGACACTTCCAGGGATGTAGAGTTCACAACCTCCGTTTGTTCACTGATGAAAGACAGAAGTGATTTATCTGCCTTTAAACACTGCCATTAGCTGGACCCTAATTAAATATCTCAGGATCTGCCCCCTCTCCCCTATTACTTCAATTTCTGGGATCTCTGGAGCCCTTCATGGATTTTTCTCCCAGTGTGGCAGGAAGGTATCGCTTTCCACATTTAAAAGGCAAAAAGCAGAAATTTGTGAAATTTTGTCACTTCTACAAAATCATTTGACAGGCAAGGTTCAAATTTTGCCAAGTACAACCAGAACCCAGGAGGATTTCCAAAGGAAACCTCCCTCATTCCCAACCATCTCCTTTCTCCTCCTGGAGATTCAACAGCTATCTCCAGGATGAGGGAACTCTGTAGGAGAACAAAACACATTTCAGTATCCAATGCTTTTCTACAAGGGGAGAAAATTCCTGCAGGAAAAAGGTGAAAAGCTGTGTGATGTCAAGGATTCCTTGCCAGCCCCTCGGCCCTGTCACCCCCTGCCCTCCCCACTGGAGTCACACACGCTTCCCAGCAGGAATCACTCCACGGAGCAGCAGCAGCCACAGGCATGACTTCATCCTTTCCCTGACTTGGCTCCTCCCTGACACGTGTGCTGGAGCATCAGAACAGGGCTGGTAAAGATCTGGGAGAGACGAGATGTTCCCAGTTCCATGGCTTTTGCCTCCCTGCTCCAGTCATGGAGCCCCATCTGTGCCTCCCAGTCCCATCTGTTGAGCGGAGACGGCTCCTCACGCAGATCCTGGAGACGAGGACCCACCCTTTGCACACAGAGATATTTCCACTGGGGAGATTTATTTTCCAATATGCATTTGTGAAAAAAAATATATATTCACTTGGAAGGTGAAGGTGGAGGAAGAAATGAAGAACTAAACCTGGAATCTCGCTGCTCTCCTTGTTCCTGTCCATAATTCATCTCAAGGGAGTGGGATGTCTTGCATTTACCCTCAGATTAAATATTTTCATTTGTGGGCAGAGAAATAAATCAGAGGGGGGTTTGCCTGCTGCTACAGCTCTTTTCTCCTTATCCCAATTGCCTCCTCTCGAATCTTCCAACTGGTTTTTATCAATCTCACTCTAACAGAGCTTAAATGAAACAGAATTTGGACAACTCCACAGCAGGGATCCCTTCCTTCACCCATTCCATGCACAGTACTTTACCTTTCTAGTACTAAGTAGTGCATCATTTCTGGGGCTACAAACCCAAGTTCAACACACTGCAGGAGGTTTGCAGAAAGTGCAAATGCTGTAGAAGTATGAAAATTTGGATTGGATATTAGGAAAAAATTCTTCACTGGACGGGCGGTCAAGCATTGGAACAAGTTGCCCAGGGAAGTGTTGGAATCACATCCCTTGGAGGGATTTAACATATTTAGATGTGGCATTTGGGGCCATGCTTTAGGGGTGGCACTGGCAGTGCTGAGGGATGGTTGGACTCAATGATTTTGGAGGGCTTTTCCAACCTAAGTGATTCTGTGATTCCAATTGACATGAGCAAAAAATCTGCTCCACCAAACACAATTTTTTTTCCCCCATTTTAAACTCATAGCTCTGTAAACCCCCAGTTGTTCAATCATGACCTAAAACATGACAGTCTCCCACACTCCTCACCCAGGAGCCTCCAAAACCATTTATATGGTGCCAATCCCTCCCCAACTGTACATTGTGAGATGTAACAAATTACAGAGCGGTTTAAGAACATTAAAATGCCAAACATATTGAAAAATGCTAAACAAAAAATCTGGGGCTTCTGCCTCTCTACATGTATCACTGCCAACAACTACAACCTGATCTGTAACACCCGAAAATTACAACCAGGAGAGAGAAAAACAACAAAACCTGCCTTGAATGAGTGAGATGCGCTCTCACTCTGCTGCCTCACGAATAAGCACATTAAAAATGTAAGTGGGACTAAGCATAAGGACAGGGTTATGAGGCAAACAAATGGTGACTGAGACTTCAATCATTCATAGAACAAATATTTCAGTGTCACAGCTCAATGAAATCTGGTTTTCCAGCCATTCCAGTGATCGCCTGCATGAAACAAACCGTGGTTTTTAGCCCAAAGTGTACGAAACTCCCTAATTCTCCTGCTAGAGACAGAACCTATGTATAGCAGGAAGGAGCAGGAGAGCCCTGTGTGCCCTCAGCAGACTGTGCTCCGTTGGCAGTGTTGTGTGGGATAAATCTCTCCTCCTCAGAGCTCTCCCTCTGCTTCCTGTGCTTCTCTTATGCAATGAGCACTAAAATAAGAGTTCGCTTGCCCTTTCCCAGCTGTCTTCTCCCAAAGACACTGAACTATTGGGTGATACCATAAACCTCATTAAAAGCAAAGAAATGGAAAGGGAAAAGGTTTGTTACCCCTGTGTGAGGATCAGAGAGGGGTGTGCCTGGTCAGGTACTGCTCACCTGACTCCCGGCGCTCCGTCTGCCGGCACAGATGGATCGTGCCAGGGAGCAGCAGAGATGGAGCTGCTGCTGTAGAGCAAACAAAAAAATAAAAACCCCAGGGACAGGATTTTCAGGCAAGGGAAGAACCCGGAGCTTTCATTGGAAAACTAAAATGGTTTGGACATAGACAGACAGGAAATCTCAGGCAGCAGCAAATGGATCCGAACCCTTGGCCAACATCTGATCGCTTCTTCACTCGTGTAACATCCATGTGGATGCCTGGGGAAGAGAAGGATCCAGGAAGACCTTAGAGTCCTTTCCAGTGCCTAAAGGGGCTCCAAAGAGATGGAGAGGGACTTTGGAAAAGGATCAGGATGGGCAGGACACAGGGAATGGATTCCCACTGCCAGAGTGGATTGTAAAGCCTACCCAGTGCCACCCCCTTCCATGGGCAGGGACACCTCCCACTGTCCCCAGGCTGCTCCAGTTCTGCTCTTGGACACTTCCAGGGATGGGGCAGCCACAGCTTCTCTGCCCAACCTGCACCAGGGCCTCTCCACCCTCCCAGCCAGGAATCCCTTCCCAATATCCCATCTAACCCTACTCTCTCCATTTGGATCCATTCTCCCTTTCCTGTCCCTCCATGTCCTTGCCTTTGACAAACCACACACCTCACAGCACCACATGCTTCTGACTGTCCAAAGAAAGATGCTGTAAACGTGCTCCTTTTGGCCTTTAATACCATCAGGGTGAGCAATTCTTGGCTCATTTAGGAAGGAAGCACTTTAGGTGCTGAGCAGCACAGAGTGTATCAGGACAGACCCCGTCACCACAAAGGGACAGAATGAACAAACAGCAGCTTTTGGTAGAAGCAAATTAATCCTGATGGACTTTGAGGTGCTTCATTCAGAAATCCTCTTTATATTCCAGAGATGGAACGCTCTGAGCAATCCTACAGTGCAGGCTAATGCTCCACAGGACTCACTGAGCATTTGGGGTCTCTGGAGCTAAAGCTGCATCCTGGTGCTCAGCTCTTCCCTCCAGGATTAGGAATTCTTGAGACAAATGTGAATGGCTCAAACCAGCCTGTTACACAGACATCAGCTCTGGATCTAAATCCTTTGGGTGCATAGTGAGTCATGATACAAATATGCTCCCTAGAGACCTGTGGTTGCTTCAAGGAAGATGAGGGGGAGCATAAGACATTCAATTTAGTAAAAAATTCACTTTGTGTAGTGAATTTTCTGTCTTGTTTTCCTTTCCCATTTTTATTACTCAGTAAGCATTCAGGAAAAAGTGGATCTTTGCTTTTGAGATATTCTGCACCTGCTGTCTAGCCTATAAAAATGCTGTTTTCAATTCAAAGCAATAAAACACTGCAATTAATCTAAATCACATCATTACGGTTGGAGCCGAGACTCACAAAATTGGCTCCTCTACCTCCGTGTGCACCACTTATCTTAGTTTCCAAAATATTTTCAGAGCACATTTTGCTGTTCTTGCCTCTTTTAATGTGATGGAATTACTCTTTAATTCATTGTTGTGTGAGGACTCACAGACTCCATCCAGGATTAGGTGGCCCAGAGTGTGTGGGACAGAGACCCTGGTGTGTAGGTTGGGATGGAGACACATTCCTGTGCCCAGGAAAGGAGCAGCCAGTTGGAAAAGGAAAATCTGGAAACAATATCATGGAAACCCAATTCCTACAAGAGTGTGATGGTCAAAAATGTCACGATAGGGACCTCCAGACACTTGTGGAGGGTGAATATCATATTCCAAGAGCTCCAAAGACGTAATAAATCTCCACCACGTTGAGAATGCAACAACCACTGTAAGCACTGACAGGGGACAATCAGGAATAGCTGGATGTAGCTGGCAAGAAAGGCCACAGCACTCCCACTGCCATGGATTCTCCCAATCTCATGGATTCAGTTCTGTGCTACAAACCCAAAATATCAGCAGCTGCATCCAAACGGGTGATCCCAAAGTGCTGTTCCACAGGCACGTTCCATCATTTTCCATTTAGAAATACACATGCCAAATAAAATGACCTTTTTTAGCCATTCTCCCTTGGTAATTCCACACAAAAATCAGATCTGAGGTGGCTCTCACATTTACTAGCTCTGGAATTTCATGGGTAACAGCTTTGCTTTTTCCCAATAAATTAATTTATTGACCATCACCTTCTCCACTCATCCAGTTGCGAAACAATATTTACAAATTCCAGTTCTTGCTGTTATTAAGATACAAAAACATGGACAAACAATGCACAGTGACAGAAAGGAAATATGAAAAGTATGCCCAGGGATTTCCATTTTTCTTCCCAAGCAGGATTTCTCTCCAGAGTTTTACAGAGCCACACGACATCTGAAGTGACACAAAAGAATAGAAAACAAAAATACTACTTGTGGCCACAATGGAGGATGAGTCATTCCTTTTATCAGATTTCCAGTCCTCGCTTTGAATAAACTTTGCCAGATTGTCTGGACTCAAACACACGGTCAAATTTTTATTCTGACATGGGGAATGAAGAAGCTGAAAATCTGCATTAATGAGCTTGGAAGCAGAAGCAAGGGAGTGACTATTCAGTGGAAGGTCAATTTGAGTAATATCCAAGGAAAATAATTCAGTTCCTCTTTTCTCAGTCCATGCAGGATTAAGGCAGAGCTGTGCCCCAAGTGATGACTTTTATTAATTAATTAATAAGCTGAACACTAAAATATGCTTTGTGGCAAAAACCCCCTCACCCCCACAAATCAGGAATATTTTTCAGATTTCATCTCTTAAATATTGGTAAAAGCTTCAGAATTGTGCCTGTATCTCAGGTGGTAGTTCCCAAAATTCCTCAGGTGGTAACACCCTGTCTCCCAAGGCAATTCTGCCCTGGTTTTGGATCCCAGACCTTTGCCAAGGGATTTTAAAAGGCTGTTACACTTCTCCCATCACTGTGACAACTCTGATACTTGTTATTTCCAGTGCCTTCTGTGGTCCCTTTTCCAGGCATGGGACATCCTTGCACTGTTTCCCATGATGAATAGGGATGATTCCCAGTTTGGACATAAAGAGCTCTCACTCCTGAGGAAACTGCTGCCCGTGCATTGCTAGAAGAGGGTATAAATAAAGTGCTGGGATGTCAGAGATGAGACACCTCAGTGGCACAGAGGAAATTAGCTCCTCTCACTTGCCCTTATTTTGTTCAGCAGCCTGTGCTGACCCCTTGTCCTGAGACCCCCACACTGTCCCTCATTTTGTCTCCACTTCCATCCCTTAATGACATCAACACTCTTCTATTTCCTGTTTCCAAATTATCTCCTTTCCCTGCCACCTCAGGACTCCGAACAGAGCCTCTCCTGCTCCAAGGAAAGTTGATATCCAGGTCAGACTCAGCTGTCCAGACTCTGGTACCCCCTATGGTGACTTTTCCAGAATATTAGAGAAGTTTCCCTGGCCCAGGGGCTGCAGAAGGCCTTTGATAGGAGGACTTGCATCCTGCTTGGAAGAGGAAGGCTGGAGTCCTGCCTGGCAGTCAGCATTCCTAAGGTACAAATGTAACACTTACAGGACACGTTTGGAACTCTGGAGGTGAATCCAAGGCCCTTTGATGTCAAAAATCAGGACATGAGTCAGTCCACCAGAGCTGGGACCAGAGCAGTTCCCCGAGCAGTCAGGAAAGAACAGGTTGTTTAAACTCCAACTTTCCATTTAAACCCAGAATTTATTGGTCTACCGACTCCACAGAAAAATAGTTCGTGGTCCTATTTTGGGGAGAAAATATGTTGTAGAAGCCAAAACTCTAACAAGAAGCCTTTAGCTACATTTTTATAGAGCTTGCAGGTTTTCTGGAGTGAGATGATATTGAAGTGGAACATGGGGATTTTTTATTTTTTTTTAATACCACAGTCCTATTTAATTTTTCATGAGATCTTTATATCATCAAAACCAAGAAATCACAGAATCCCAGAATTTTTTAGGTTGGGAGGGATCTTAAAGATCATTTAATTCCACCCCCTGCCCTGGGCAGGGACACCTCCCACTGCCCCAGGTTGCTCCATCCTGCCCTTGGACACTCCCAGGGATCCAGGGGCAGCCACAGCTTCTCTGCCCAACCTGTGCCAGGGCCTCCCCACCCTCCCTGCCAGGAATTCCTTTCCAATATCCCATCTCTCCCAGTGGGAAGCCATTCCCTGTGTCATGTCCCTCCAGCCCTTGTCCCCAGTCCCTCTCCAGCTCTCCTGGAGCCCCTTCAGGCTCTGGAAGGGGCTCCAAGGTGTCCCTGGATCCTTCCCTTCTCCAGGGGAACATTCCCAGCTCTCCCACCCTGGCTCCAGGGCAGAGGGGCTCCATCCTTGGAGCATCTCCGTGGCCTCCTTTGGACTCATGTCCAAAATAATCATGTTTCTCTTGATTATGAACTAAGAAGTCAAAAGTTTTTATAAAACAAATCCACCTGAGGACCGAAGTCTAAAGCTTTTCTTTCCTGTCACACCTGGGCCAGCTCAGGACATTCCCAAATGGATTTTATACACTTGCATCTGGTCCCTGGGATTTTTTTCTGACTGAACTCTCCTTGGCACAAGATGAGAGGATGGAAACTCAGACCAGGTGGCTTTAAAGTACCTGTTTCTCTGCAGTCTCAGGAGCACTAACAGTTGCCATGTGGCCTCCATATTCCAGGGAATTGGGGACAGAATGGATTAAACTGCTTTGATGGATGTCAGGGACACTAAAATAATCCAGTCACAAGTTCTCTCAAGCTTGAGCTCAACTCAGAAGACAAGGAGAGAAGCAAACTGGATTCAAGTATTTTGGTATTAATGTTCCTTTTTTTGTTCAAAATGTAGATCAGGAGCAGAAATAGGAGGTGTGAGAAACTGGAATATTTTTAAAAGAATAGAAGCAACAATTAAAAATAAATTAAAAATAAAAATTAATAAAATGGAATTATTCCCATATTTAGTTTATAAACCCATGAGTGACAGCCTGATATGGGATGGGTTTTTTTTTTAAATCTGTTACATCTCAGTGTTGCAAAAGGGCTTTTCAGAAATCCAAACTCTCACAAACAGAGTGATGCCAGCTTGAGTTTCTTGGCATTTAGCAACACTAATTGTCCCTTTTTTCCTTGCTGCTCTTTGCCACATTTCTTGGAAAACAACAGCTGTGTTTATTCAAATAGCAGCATCCTGATGACTTGATGATAGGCTAATCTGATGGAATTTCAAGTGTGACTGTCCTGTAGGAATCTCTGCAGAGCACTACACAATTGCCTTGGGATGACACAAATCCTCGGAAAGACTTCCATACTTCTGGCTGGTTGGGAAGGTTACCCTTATCCCTGTTATCCCATTAATTTCTTGCAGCATGTACTGTATTTTTGAGGGGTTTGGGGAATAATTTCCTCATGCATCAATGTCAGGAAGTAATTACTCAGCATAAACAGTTCCTGTGCCACACAACCCAACCAGAGGGATGGAGTTGGGATGTTGAACTACAATGGAAACAGGAAATCAGGGCTGTAAATCCAGGGACTGGCAGAGTTCTCCATGAAACAACACAAGTACAGACCACACAATATCTCAGTGAGCAGGTTACACAACATTCCAAATGATCCAGGAGGAAAGGAACCAGATGAAGCTGAATGAATCCCATAGATTCAAGGAAGAAGTCTTCAGACAGACCTATGTCTGCTCCATACTGGAGAGGATTCCCAGTAATCTCTGATCCCAAAATGTTGGTTAGTCAACAGTAAAATAGTGAAAAAAAAGGGGGGGAAACCAGGATTAAATAGCATTTTCTCCCTACCTAAATCCTATGTTACTGAACTTCTAATTAAAAAATAAACTGTTAATACATGTAAAGGCTAGGATGGAACAACCTGATCTTGTGGAAGGTATCCCTGGGGGGTGGAATGGGATGAGATTTCCATATTCCAAATCCCAAAAAGAGCCTTTGTAAAACCCAGAGCACATTCAGACCCACTCCCAGGCCAAAAGCATCTTAGCTGTGGTTTAGGTAATGTGGGCAAATGCTCATTTATTCATCACTTATTGCAGTTGTTCCCTGATCTTTCCACTTGGATTATTGGTTCCTCTTCACCTGATACACTGAAAACTCCTTGGGGAACTCCAAAGGCTCCCTGAGCACAGTGGGAAGGAATAAAGATGTTGTACAGGTGTGCACTGGAGCCACTGTCCATACATAAAGTGTCCAGGGCTACTTGGAGCAAAGCTTCCCATCACATTTAATTTGATATATCCATACTCAGTCACCAAGAGGTCTGAGAAGAGCAGATTTACTGCTCTAAAACCAGACAGCATGAGATAAAAATCAAACCTCATGTGGCCCTGCACCCACAGCCCATGAGAATGATCATTAATCACATCCATTCTCAGCTTTGCTCCATTTCAGCTTCCACTCCTGGACTCCATCCACTACACCTTTACCTGCTAAATAGTGTTTTACACACCACATAATTTATTAAAGATGAGGCCTTTGCACAGTTTTGATAAGGCAAATGCATCGTATTCTCATAAGGAGAATATTCACTCTCCCAGTAAAGCCATTTCCCAGTGTTTTATTGATCATTTCCTGCTTCCTTCCAGGTCATGGATAGAAGCATCTAGAAGCAACCCAAAATTCTCTCTACTTGGAGTGTATTCTCAGTTATTATCTGTTTAAGCTCCCTTTGAAGCCAGTTGGCCAGCTCAGCTTGTTTAATATGTGCCAGATAATGATTTCTATTTTTTAATCACCATTTCAAATAAGACCCACTTGAAATGTTTTATTTAAGTTTTGGGTTATTGCAGCATCTTTTTCAGCCTAACCTGCAGCCCCAGAAAAACTGAAAATAGAATAAAAGATTGAGTTGGCTTGACCTCCTGTAATTCCAGAACACTCCATTGAGTGGCCTTTTATTGCTCCCATTTATTTCTGGATTTCTACCATTTTATATCCTTTCCTACAGTTTTTCTCTGGACTGAGGCAGAAATTTCATCTGTACTTTTGTCTGTAAGTACATATTGAATTATGCATCCTCAATCTGCAGAGAAATAGAGTCACTTCAGCATTGCCTTTCCCATCTTCAGGACATAATTCAGATTGTTTTCACAGTGAATCCACAACCAACAAAGCATTTTACAAAAGTTGAAGTACTTTTCTCGTTTTCCAGTATTACAGACCAGTCCTTATCTTACCTTGCCTAGAACAGCAGCAAAATTAAGCCCAAATACCCCCAAAAAAGCACAAATCTCCCCAAGTGGTCAATCAGGGAAAGAAAAGCTCCTGATTTACATGGAGTTGTACATAAATACAACCTCTCAGTGCAGATGGGTCTCTGCAAGTGCATTATCAGTGCTGATGGACTGAATAAAATCAGTGTCATTTTCCTTCACATGA
Organism: Serilophus lunatus; assembly: GCA_013399895.1. NCBI lineage: Eukaryota > Metazoa > Chordata > Aves > Passeriformes > Eurylaimidae > Serilophus > Serilophus lunatus. The sequence goes on along the minus strand of VXBA01002417.1, from coordinate 275,486 downwards.
CTGAGCTTCCCCTTGCTGGAAAGTTAACTACAAGTTAACTTTGAGCTTTGCAGATTGAAAAACAGGCAAGAGACTTCTTCTGCATTTAGAATAAGCAGCCAAAAATGGTTTAAAGGCTTAAAGAACCAAAGTGTAAAACACCTCAGCTCTTAAAAATATATGATGCCCTTAAAATCAATTAGAAGGTTTCTATGCTTGTGGTGCAACATGTGTCTAACTTAATTTTTTTCACAAAAGTTATTTTTAATAGTTTTACCATAAATTGCCTTAAATTAAATATAACCAGGACTGGTTTTTGTGAAAGTGAAAAAAAAAAAACATAGAAACGCTTCTTTCCTCAGATGTTTTCATCAGGTAGGAAGGGACTGTCAGCAACATAACCTGCTCTTAAAGGCAGGGTAAGTACTTAATTATTATTATATCCCTGAACATAGTTCTCAGAACTATGAGAAAGTTAAGACAGGTATTATCATGCTTTCATTCCTTTCTTACACTTTTTTTCCATATGCAACTCGCCTGCCCTCTGTCCAACCAGCAACTGGCTCTGAGCATCAGGGCTCCCCTGATCAGCATCCCTGTATCATAAAAGCATGAGCCCAAGTGTATTCCCTTTCCTGGAGAATCTATTTTCATCTAAATGGCTTTAAACTGAGCTGCTCTTTGGCTTTGAAGAATGAATTGTCTCATGAGAGCAGCAGCCCCAGTGCAGGGAGCAAATGCTCTGGCCTGGCCTCTGCTTTTAGGGAAGGACTGCCCTGCCAGCCACAGGATTTGGCTTAAAGCTCACCAGGGTAAAGGACATTTGGGAGCCCTCTGGGTACATAAATCAACCCAAAAGTTTCAATCCAGGCCAAAAGGGGAGCAGTTCCAAACTTACTGTGCAATCAGGGCCACAAGAACATGCACAAAGAGGAGCAGGATTCCCACAGCTCCGACCCCCATGGCTCTTCACTGCAAACCCCATCCCGCTCTCTGGGCTGGCTCCAGGCATCTCCTGGATCCCAGTGCCACTCCTACCCTGTGCCCACGCAGCTGATTCTGTCTCCACATGCCTTATTATCTAGAACCCCAGGATCCTGGAGGTTGGAAAAGCCCTTCCAGTCCATGGAATCCAAGCTGTGCCCCATCCCCATCTTGTCACCAAGGGCCACATCCATCATTCCTTGGACACTTCCAGGGATGGGGACTCCAACCCTCCCTGGGCAGCCCTTCCAAGGCCTGACCACCCTTACCAGGCACAAATTCCTCCTCCTGTCCAACCTGAGCCTCCCCTGGCCCAGCCTGAAGCCGGTCCCTCTCCTCCTGTCCCTTGCTCCCTGGGAACAAGGGGATCCCAACCCCTCCAGCTCCCCACTCCTGTCAGGGATTGCAGAGAATTCCAGGTCCCCTCTGAGCCTCCTTTTCTCCAGACTGAGCCCCCTCAGCTCTCTCAGCTGCCTCTCATAGGACTGATTCTCCAGACCCTCAGAAATCTGATGATTTCTGAAGTTTCCTTTTTCCTCCTGAAATCACCAGACAGGAATATCCAGGGAAACAAAGGATTTTAGCAGCCCCCTCAACTCCCATCTCCCACACCAGCCTAACACCAAGCCAAGATCAGCACCTCCATGCACAGAAGGTTCCTCACTCTCTCTCTAAAAGACAGAATGCAGATAATTAGATAATTTACAATCTACTCTATAATTAAAATACAGAATTACCTCAATGCCACGGTGCATGTTCACAGTCCATTATTCATCATCCAAATCATGTCACCCATCTATTTTTTATGTTTCCAGCCTATTCAGGGGTTCACTTCAGGCACTCTGTAGAGTCCAAAGTCTCCAGCTGAACTGCTGCTTCTCCTGAACAGGGATTTTTCCTGCTTTTCTCCAGATCCCTTCCTAAAGCAGGACACACTACAACTGGTCCAGCTGGATTTTTTTTCCAAGGGAATTAATCGTTGCAAAATTTTCAGGTGTTTGCCATCACTCATTGACCCAAAGCTCAGCTGGAGGAGCTGCCCCATTAGTTTCAACTGTGGTGGAGTCTGTAACAGCTTCAGAAGCTGAAATGGTTTTTGGAGGAGCCACATTAATGCCACAGGAACTCTGCTCCCTGGCAGGGATGTGAGCAAGACTAATCGAATGCCAGAACTGCTTGGTTGATAGGGACCTTAAAGATGATTCAGTCCCACCCTCTACCACGGGCAGGGACACCTCCCACTGTCCCAGGCTGCTCCAACCTGCCCTTGGACACTTCCAGGGACGGGGCAGCCACAGCTTCTCTGCCCAACCTGTGCCAGGGCCTCCCCACCCTCCCAGCCAGGAATGCCTTCCCAATATCCCATCTCTCCCAGTGGGAAGCCATTCCCTGTGTCCTGTCCCTCCAGCCCTTGTCCCAAGTCACTGTCAAGCTCTCTGTGCAAAAATCTGGGAGCTCTGCAACCCAGTGGCTGGAGACTGTGCCAGCCCTCTGAATCAATTAGCAAATCTTGGAGGACATCCTATGGATGTCAGAAATGGCCCTGGACAGTGTCTGCAAGGCCCCAAGGATATACCCTTGAATAACTTGGGTATCTCCTGCACAGGGGATGCATTACTTCAATGTGTGATCATTGCTGTTGCTGCAGGATGATTTTCACTTGCAAGTTTAACATTAATTAACATTCCAGTACTTGAGGGGGGCTTATAAAAGAGAGGGAGAGTGGCTTTTTTTGTGGGCAAAGAGTGACAGGACAAGGTGGAATGGATCCAAACTGAGAGAAAAGGATTAGATGGGATATTAGGAGGAAATTCCTGGCTGTGAGGGTGAGAAGGCCCTGGCACAATTTGGGCAGAGAAGCTGTGGCTGCCCCATCCCTGCAAGTGTCCAAGGCCAGGTTGGAGCCACCTGGGAGAGTGGGAAGTGTTAGGGTTGGAATTGGATGAGCTTTAAAGTCCCTCCCAACTCAATCCATTCCATAATTCTATGCCTCCTAAAACATTTTTTTCTCACCTTGATATTAAATCCCAACAAAAAGTCACATCAGTGAGCAGCAGAGCAGCTCAGGATGAGGGCATTCAAAACCTACATATAAAACTCTGCCAGCATCAGATTCCAAAAGCCTGTTGTTGTTTCCTAATGTCATCGAGGTCTGGACTTCCCACTGCTCCTGGCTAAAGCCTGCATGGATAAACTGACATCTCTGCAGCATTGTAATACAAATGAGAATAACCAGCAATACAATGTATAGTTATGCTGTAATTTGGATCATTAAATAAAATGTCATTCTATACACACAGCTGCTTTTTGGAGAGCAACAGTAATTTCCTGCTTTTCAACGACTTGAACAAATGTGGTGAGTTTTATTTTAAAAGTCTTTTTTCTTAATTGGCGAATTTTTGTGTCAAAGCACACAAACAATTCAGAGAATTGCGAGAAAAACTGAATTAACTTTCAAACACTTAGTGGCACAATATGTCTATAGGAGTTGGGAAACTATAAATATGGGCAATAATCTGTTTTTCTTCCTGTCAGGAATCCTGGGCTGGGTTGGAGAATATTCTTATACTTCCAGTGGAACAGCTGAGTAAAGCCCAGTTATCTGTGCACTGTCTTTAAGGTGCTGGAATCAGATTGTCTGTGCCAGAACAGACTTTCTCACATTGTTATATTTTTGTAATCCTAAAACACCTCTTTTCTTTGAAAAAAAAAAAAAAAAAGAATCCTTTATGGAAAGTGAGCACATTGAAAAAAAATTAACATTTCTTAGTGATACCTTCTAGTCCTGGCCCAGTTGGAATTCCCCAGGTGGGTGTAGCAGAGATCCAAACTGTTGCATGTTGTGTCCCAAGCCTTCAGAGCCACCTGAAATTTATACAGATCACAAGTTTGCAAATAAGACATGAGCATCTATTAATGCTCAAGAAAGGAACTTTCATACTTATTATTATTATTATTATAATATAAACTATTATCCTTGCCTTCTCCCTGCTTTACATGGAATGTTTGGCTCTGGGTTAATTCCATAATAGGTGACTTTCATGCTGTGTGGACATTTACTTCACCAGAATAGTACAAAGGATTTCACACAGATCTCCCTAATTTACTGTGGATACATCACTGCCATCAATCTTCCAAGCTACTATTTTGTCTGCTACTCTTGAGGTAACACATACATTTATATGTGTATATATATGTTAAATATGTGGAGTTCCTCAGCAGCTTCCTAAAAATAAAGCTCATTCAAATAAAGCTGGTCCTGTGGAAAATACACAGATATTTTTGGAAGAGGCAGATGGAAAGGAATATTTAATGTTATTTCTATTTGTCAAGGTAACATCTGGAATGATTGTCCAGGGCAGGTCACAACTGTCCAATGCCTGTGGCCTTGGAAATGGCTTCATTGTGTTTATTGGGTTTGAGATTTCAAAATGCTACATTTCAGATTCTGAAAGGTTTCATAGCCTTTGGGACTGGATTCATTTATAGGCCAGCCAATGGAATCTGGATTTGAGTGCAAATTAATCTTAGTGAACACTGACAAGAATGTTATGGATCTGGCCTGGCAAGGAGACCAAGGACTTGGACAGAAAATGTAGGTGTGAGAAAACCTACACTGCTTGTTTCCTACAGCATTTTGTTAGTGAGATCATTGGCAACAGAAAGGCTTCAATTAATTAAGGGCTGGTGCATCTGCTGGAACTGTAGGTTGAGGGTATCACAAAATACATCTGAGCAGCAAAAAAGGAGGGAGAAATGAAGGAAGAACCTGAGCCTCTTCCTCAGTGAAACATCAAATTGCTGCTGTCATTATTTGTGCTCATTTCTCTCCTTATTCTGATTCCTCAGTCCAGTAATAGAAATAACCTTATTAATTATGTACAGACAGTTTTTGTTGTTTCATTAATGTGTATTGAACCCTGTGTCTCCACACGAAGGCAAAATGGAAAAGGAATTATTTCCATTCTAGGAGTTCAGCACAGGGATGTGAGGAGGGATGTGGAAAGCAATGCCGTCTCTTTTTTCTGAGCAAAGACTGGGATTTAGGAACCAAATGCAAGTTAATGAAACTAATGTGCCATTAAATATGATCTAATGGGTGGCATGTTGGAACTATGGGGTTGGAATGAGATGAACTCCAAGGTCCCTTCCAACCCAAACCATTCTGGAATTCTATGATTCCATGAATATATCAATATAAGCAACAAGAACTACCTTTAACTGATATTTTCCAACTACCTTGAACTGATATTTTCAATCAGATGCAACAGGGGTGAAATCCTATCCCTGAAATCCCTCAGAGTCTGTGATTTCACCAGAATTTAACTCAAAGGTGTCTGTCTCATGACAGAGTCCACAATACAGGTGGTCAAGGATGGTCAGGGACACTTCCCAAAAAAACACACATCCCTTTGTGCTTTGTGCACAGTTGCTCCTTGGGAAAAGGGTGCTTTCTAGTTCTGCACCTGCAGCCTTTCCCACTCCCAAGCCTTGGGCAGCTGGCTCAGCTGACAGGAATTCACTTTTGCAGCTTTGCCAGTAAATTCACAGGAACACAGTAGGGGTTTCCTTTGGAAAAGGAGCTTCCCCACTGCCCTGGACCAGGCATGGAGCAAGGGCCCTTTGGTACCACCAGGTATTTCTCACTCACAGCAACCACTTTTCCAGTCTGGTAAAATGTTCTTTCCTGTCACCATGGTTTGGAGGAGAGAGGGAGGGAGAGGAACAAGAAAATAAAGGGATGACCAACCCCCTCTGAATTTTTTTTCTATTTATTGACTTTAGACAGCCATAATTTATTAAGTAAACTACCTGGCACCAGCAGACAAACTCCAAGTCTACCCTTTCCATTACCACTGTGAGGAGAAAGTCTCTAAGCTGTGTTCCAAATGCACAGAGGTAAAGTGATCGATGCAGGGGGAGGAGAGCACATTAATCACCAGTTGTGGGATGCTCTACCCAAAAGCTCTTCCATTTCATCTCCACCCCTTGCAGCTCCCTCTAATCTACTCCTGTCCAGGTGTTCCCAGGCAGTTTTGGACTCGCCTTGCATGACCTGAGCCCGGTTTTAATTGCTTAACAAACATAATTTTATTAGAGAGATAAAGATATGGCTCACACTAATAAGCTGCCTTCAAAACATAAAGAGCCTCTCAAGATTGGATTTTTAGCTCGCTTGCTGCTCTTTCTTTAGTATCTAATTGATTTTCTTGACATCTCTTTAGCCTGGCATCCTGCCTGCCTAAGTACTTTATCTGACCTTCGGGCTCCTTGCCAGGTATTGATCCAATCCCTACAATGGCTGCGTTGTAGCTGCTCTCCCAACTTTGATAAGGGATAATGTAGCAGGGCCAGCGAGACAGGAAGTCAATGGCCACCAATTTTCCATCATCCTGCTCTGCCTATCTGCTTCTGGGAGTATTCTGAGCAAGGCTGAAATCAGATCCTAAGGAGGGACATATGTGCTTGTATCCCAAATTTCTCTTCCAGGAAATATTTTACCAGCAAAGAAATATCCTTGAATGAAAGTGTTTAGATCGAATTTTCAACTCAGAGCTAAAATAAAGCTTTTCTGAAATAGAAGCAAACTTGAGCTGTTAAATAAAATATCAAAATGAAAAGAAGGGAGAAAAAAGAATTTGGGTTTTTCAGTAGCATCTCATGTACCTGAGTCAATGCAAATATTTTAAAATGAGAAGGAAGGTATTGGTATCTTTAATAACACTCTCAAGGCAGCAATTTATTACAGATTACTGATAGAAAAACACAGCACAAAAGTTAAATGGGAAAGAAAGGATGAACATAAAACTTGCTAAATTATAGCAAGGCCCCATTGTCACATTATTCGAGACATGAAACAATCTGAAGATAAGATGTTGTGATTTCAAAGGGCTACAACACCAGGCAGAAGGGAGTACCTGGATCATCTCCAGGATGCAGACTCCTTAAACCACCGCAGCTGATTAAAATGGCAGCATGTCATGCAAGATTTGGGGCTTAGACCTCCCCAAGAGCAGCAGCAAAGCCCTGAGATGGACAGTGAGTTTGCAAACTCCAAGGAATTGCTCAGATTTTTCCAGTAGTCTTTTAAGTGTATTTTGGTTGGGTTTATACCCACAGACACAGTAAAGAGCTGTGGTTTCGTGATGAAACTCAGGACTTGGGAGGTGCTGTTTGAATCCTAACACTGTCCTAAGATGCTCTGCACAGCTATTGAATCTTTCAGTCTCCCTAAAACATTGACAATGGATGCACAAGGAATGCTGACAGATAAATACATTAAAAATTGTATTAAAGGACAACTGTTACAGAGCAAGACAAATATTGCAGACAGACAAGAGCCATCTTTAGAAGCCACTGCTGCCCTGGGGCTCTTGCTGCTCCAGAAGAAAGTCCAGCCTAGACGTGACTGTCAGTACAAAGATGCAAAACATGCACTAAAATATTCTGCCTTTTTAAGCCACTTGTATTCACTCCAAACAGTTAAAATACACCTCATTTCAAAAGTTAGGCTTGCCAGTCCCCCATGGATAGGTAGGGATTAGCAGGAGAGTAAACAGAAGTCCTTAAATCACAAATTCTTGGGAAGATTTTTTTTTTTTCTCCTCTTTAAAGAGATAAAGTGAGGGAAATCAGCAGGGAAAATTAGGGATTTTTCAAGTGACAAACAGACCATCACACTAACGGCCTTTTTCAACCTACAGGAAAATCCCCTGGGTCATATCTTGACCTCAGATATTTAGCAAACATCCCCCATTTCACTTGCCCTGCAGAGTTTTGCGTCTCCCCACCTTGCTGGTGCCAACCTGGAAAGAGGCTCAAAAAAGTCCCATCATTTTATCAAGGACTCATCTGCTCCCCTCCAAAGAAAGACTTGAAGTTACAAATTAAGATTCTGTAGATTGATCCACTATTTAAATCCACTTGGCCTCCCATAAGTGCTGTGATGCTTCATATGGAAGCAGGACAGGAAGACGCCTGGCAGACGCTCTGGCACAGCCCCAGCAGCCCATCGGATCTGCTCCTGCAAAGAGCTCAGGGAAGCTTTGACTAAGACTGGCTCAAGTCCTGGATCATAAAACAAATGCCTCTGACAGTGAAGTCAGCAGGGAAGGGAAGGGAATCAGCAGAACTGGAACTCTGGTTCTGGTGCCACAACACCAGAGGGTTGAGCTGCAGGGTCACCTCTACCTCAGTGGGCTTGTGCTGCAGAACTTCCTGCTGTGCTTTCTCCCTTTCTGCCCAAAGGAATGAGTTGGAAATCAGGAAGGGCTGCTAAGTGCCCACTGCTCCACTTGGAACGGGAGAATCCCGCAGGAACTGCCATGGGAATGGTCCCCAGCTGACTGTGACCCCCCCCTAGCCTCCCCATGTGACTGCTGAAGTGCCCACTGCTCCACTGGGGATGAGAAAATCCCACAGGAACCGCCATGGGATGGTCCCCAGGTCACAGTTCAGTCGGCTGTGACCCCACAGCCTCCCTGTGGGAGTGACCAAGGAGCTGAGGGATGGAGGAGGACAGTGGACAGGGATGAATGGAAATCTAGAGGCTGCTCTGAAAAGTGGCCAAATAATGTACCTCGTGAGAAAGCTGGATCAAGGGACATAGATGAAGTGGGACATGGGGCCAGGGATGAGACAGCTATACAGGATCTGGTTTCTTTATCTTTAGGGGAAGGACTAATTTGCTTTAGTTGCAATCAGCCCTTTTCCCTTCTAAGTGCTGACATTTAGCCCAGATTTATGTTTCTGGAGGGTATCTGGGACCAGTCTGTGGATTTGGAGCCAGTGGTTTTCTCTATTAAAGACATGAGCTGAGGAAAGAGCCACTAAACCCTACAGAAACTTCAGTGGGGCTGGAAAAGTTCCGTATCATCAATGACCACGATATTTAGTGCCAAACCTTCGGCTACTTCAGAGATGGGGCTGGACAAGCTCCTGATTTTTTGTCCTTTCAGGAAAGGAACAATCTTAAGTTGTTTCATTGAGAGGTTTGAGAACCTACAGACTATTTCATTGGCAAATTCATATTAGATAGTCATATCCTAAAAGGGTTTTTTTCCTCTCCCTGATGACTTTTTACCTTTGGTTTAGTGAATTTTAAAGTTTAGGCCGAACTTGCTTTTTTAACAGAGAGATCACTTAAGGAAACGTAATATAATCAAACTGAAAATTTGGTTATTAACTCTACACCACTCAAATGTGGAGTGAGTTTTCAAAGTGGGACATCAGTTCTTAGACAAGCTGCTCCTTTTTCAATTATTTCTCTTCTCTGAGCAATTCCTGAATTTGCAGGTTTTGTTTTCATTGTGATCCCATCCCGTCTCAATTCCATGTTCTCACCAACCCTATTACACTATTTCCTGACCTCATATTCATTCTATGAATGTATAAATATAATATATAATATATAAAAATACTTGCTTTTCTGTATTTCTCATTCCTTAATTCCTGATCTCCTTTATTTCTGCTCCTTATGATCTTTTACACAACCTGCTCTATTGACATTATCCATAACCTGGAATTTTCTATATATTTTATTCTCAATAAAGGTCACAACCTACACAGAAACTCCTCAACAGGTAACTCAAAACACAAGTATCTCACAGCCATATTTAAATGTAGTTTTGAAATCCAACAACGTAAACTCATGAAAAATTCAGTATTTATTTTAGAGAGCAGAAGTTTACGACACAGAAAATTAAGCAGCTTAATACCACCATGAGAATACACTTAATAAGTTGATCACATCCTCATTTCTTTAGAATCTGGCTCAAACTGGGCTGAAAACACATGGGTGCAATAAGTCCCTTCTTCCCAAGTGTCGTGTAAATTCACAACAGAATTTTTCCACACTATCCAGTGTTGACTCTTGAGATGCCTAGGATTGAGTAAAGGGGGTTCCAATTTAAAAACAACAGCAGAGATTTATTGCAAAGCCTATTCTTCTATTGCAGCATCCTCAAAATCCATGTCTGTATCTCTTTCATGATGACTAAATTTCTCCCCAAAGAGACTTTGATCCATAAAAGTGCTGCTTTAATCATCGTTGACTTAATGATTCTTTTGCAATGTCAATTAAACGGGATGAAAAATTAAACCATTTACAGAACACGAGGACCTTTTAAATTACACATTTCAAAAATATTATTTAAAATTCTGGTTATATAACCCTTTTAGAACTGTCAAAGAATAATGCTGCTCTAACATTTGACTCATTACTCATGCCAATGCTTGTTGGAGCTCGGAGAGTTGGCAGATAGATATTTAAATACCAAACTCACTAGAAATGGAGAAATTAGAGAAATTAGGAGGGGGGGCACACACACCATTCAGGTGCTAAAGCCTTTTAAACATTAAGTTTTACACTGCTAATGTCCCAATTATATAACAATTTCAGATTTGTATAAATTAAACCATATACCCAACGTGGGTTTCTACTTTTGTTCTTTGAACACACGTTGAGCCTTTTGCTGGGAACATTTCTCCTCCTTTCAGCCAGTTTTACCCTTTTCCATCCGTCCCTCCCCACACCCACTCACAGAGCACCCCTGAATGGGTGTTTTACTCTTGCCTCCTCCATTTAATTCCCTTAGAAAGTTGCCTCCATCCTGATAACTCCCTTTATAAAGCCGTGTTTTCCATGAAATGTGCTGTGGATATTGATTTTAGCACTAACAGTCACCAGCTCTCTCTTCAAGGACTCTCTGATGGGAAAACGGGGATGAAAGGTTTTATCTGGGACCTGTAGGAATGTGGGATTTCCCCTCGAGGGGCAGTAAGCCCAACCACACACAAGAAAGGCTCCTTTGGCTTCTCCTCCCCACACTCCAGGTCACGGTGTTTGTCATGTGAGTGTCAGGGGGGAGTGTTACCATTGAGGAACTCAATCCAACCCCACAGTTACATTGGGGATAAAAGTCACCATTCAGGGAGCCAACTCTGTTCCCAACAGCCATCCCAGTCCTGGATATGAAGTAGCAGAAGGCAGCAAAAGAATGGCAGGCAGCCAAATTGCCAGGATAATTTCCAGCCTCGCTGTCCATCGCCGTCTCCAGTGGGTTTTAGCAGCGTGTGGAACACTCACTTCCAACCCTTACTGTTCTGTCAGGCCTCCTAAGTCATAAACACACCCTGCAAAGGAGCCTTCTCCTTCTCTCACTCAACCTTTTATATATAAATATTCACTTAAAATGATAAAAGATAAAATAGAAGAGCAGAGAGGCTCAAGAAACATTTAAAAACCCAAACCAACTCATCCTGAAACAGTTCCCTTTTAATGCACAGATTCCTCCAAAGGCCCCCACTGACAGATTCTTGTTGTCAGTCTGTCACCACAGGCTCCCTGGTTGTCAGGACTTTAGGAAAGGCCAATTTTTAACATGGAATCTCCTGAGCTGGAAGGGACCCACGAGAACCATCCAGTCCAGGTCTGGCCCTGCACAGACATTCCAACAATCCCACCCTGTCCCTGAGAGTGTTGTCCAAACACTCCTGGAGCTCTGGCAGCCCTGGAGCTGTGACCATTTCTCCATTCCAGCACCCAACCAGCCTCTGGGGGAAGAACACTTCCCTAATATCCAACCCAAGCTATTACATCCCAAAGATTTTCCAGTCAGGTTACAAACCTTTGTACGAATTACAAACTCCAAGTCAATGCACTTGTCCCCTTATTAATCACCACTGACAGAAGCAAACAGACTCCTTGGATTCTCCACATGGATTCCCACACTGAGGAATAGTGTGCTCACACCTGCACCACAGCACTCACAGTTCTCCATGGATAAATAGTTCACATCATCCCCTCTCCTCTACCAAGGAGGACCAAGGTTCGTGTGACCAGCCCTACAGCACAAAGATGCCAGTGCCCAAGCTGAGATGGTATTGTCTAAAAGTCAGCCAGCCCCACATTCCAAACCACACCACCCCTTCCCTCCCCAAGGAATAATTTCCCAGTGGCCATTTGCCCAGTCCTCTTTACCCAGCTGGTAATCTGGCCATATGATGTCACTGATAATGGCAAAAAAATTCTGGAAACACCATTTTTAAAGGTCTGTCCCCAACTCTGATGAACTTTAAATGAAGTTTTGAAGGTATTGGACTTTTGATTCTGTGGGATAGTGAGTTATTCAATGGCTGCCTGTGCCCCATGTACTCCTGATAACCTGGATGTGTAAATGCAGAGTATCTGTCCTGCCCAGGCCCCAGCAGTCATTAACTTTTTGTGTCTGAAAGGTTATTCTCAAAATGACCCTGCTTTGATTTTTGAAAGAGAATCTAATGAAAACTCCTCTCCTGTTAGTACCTTCCATTGTGCTTTCTCCTAGCAATGTCAGCTGAAGGAAGAAAGCAAAAACTGGGAAGCTTGGAGTTCTACACCAATTTTAATGTCATTTTGTGATCCCTCACCTCAATTTCCACACTTTCCACATTAGGCTAAGTAAACCACAACATCACTGAAATGTTGCAAAGCACAGAAGGTCGTGCAGAAAATGCCTCTTTTCTAGTTATAGCCTAACACTGTGTGGATCCTACTAATAGAAACAGAAGGAATCTGCCCTCTGTGATAAATCATTATCATTGATTCACTTGCAGCAAGATCTTGGTGAGAACACAAGTTTCTTGTGTCTTCAGGATATGGAAAACACCGGCTGTGAGGTGTCCCTGGACTTTGTCTTGAGGCTTCCAATAATTTAGGACCTGATTCCCTGAGATGCCATCTCCTAAGGACACCACAGGAGACACACAAGTACTTTGGAATTTATTTTCAGCTTCATCTTTGCCAAACTCACCTGTCTGACCTTCTGAACATCCTGTGAAACATCAGCAATGAGGATCAGTGTTTCAAAGTTCTCAAGCTGGAGAAACATTTTTGGTGTTGCTGGACGAACACTCCATATTTTGGGGCTCTGGGGACCAGAGGGCCCACAGGTATCTCTTGGTGGGATCCATTTTCAGGGAATTCCACTAAAGCAGATCAACTGTTCTTTGTTCAGACACAAGGAGGTTAACAACCCTTTTTTTTGATCCCCTCAAAACCCTTTGATAATCCAATATTCAACAGCAACAACTACAGAATACAGGGGATGAAAGAAAGGGAGGAGCTGTGTTAACAACAGGTTATTCCTTATTAGCCATTAATAACTTTTTTCCCCTGCACATTTTACAAGACAAGATCCTGGATATTTATAAGACACTAAAAAAATAAAATAAAACCTTCTCAGTATTACACACAGCTGGTAAACACTGGGATGATGTACAAAAGACAATTCAGCACAGGGAAGGAATATCCAAGAATTTCCCACACAAACACACAAGCTTTTTACTTTTGTGAGTAGAATCTGGAAGGTTAAATGAGGGGAAACCTCTACATAGTCCTGAAAATAATTTGGGAACTATCACAGCCATATTTAAACAGGAGGATGGAAACAAGTAATTTCTCAGCAAGGAGTCACAGTGATTTCTGATGTTATCACAACTCTTGAGCCTTTAGCACAGATAACCCAAAATATTACTCTGTGTTGCAGCTCAGCTCTGTATCATCCTTCTGTGGAACACAGGGACTTATATATTCAGGACAAACAGTGCTGCTGTTTAGTAACTCGTTTTTTAAAATGTTCTCCACCCCTATTACATGCTGAGCTCCCACCTGAGTAGCAACAACCAAAGACCATTTCCTTGCAAAATTCAGTGAGTGATTTTGGAACTCTGAGGCAGGATTCTCAATTATAATTACCACTTTTTAAGGAGAGAAAGAAATATGGCACCAATTATTTACTAGCCTAACTGTAGATTTTGCAGATGATGGTTATTGAAAACAAGGCACCTGGGACATCTTACAGTCGTGGTTTATGTTAGGAGTTCTAACCATCCACCCTGCCATCCTCTAGGAGGGAAAATTCCTCTACAGGAGAGGTTAAAAACAGAAGGCATGGGATGGCTCAGCTAATTCATAGAGTAGCCCCTTGGTTAAAATTTTGATTCCAGTTCTGATGGAAACACATTTTCCTTCCTGCCCGTCCTGGCATGGACCGATGAGTCTGGTAGCAACACAGAGCAGATTCCTGGGGCCAGGAGATCCAACCACCTCAGAGCAAGATCAGCTGGAACTGGTTTGTCAAAGCTCTCGTGCACCACCAGCTTGGGAGTGTTTATTATTCTAATGCCCCCCTGGAGGAAACAAAGCCAGTTCAGAGGACACCAGGGAAACCGAACTCTTGTCAGAGTGCTACTGAAAATACTTTGCTACATTCAAACCATGGGAGCTCCATCCTCCATTCAGGTAGATTTCTGGACAGGTTTCCATAGCAGTTGGAGGGTTATCATTGTTCTCCAGTGCACTGACAGTAGGGGATTTCTATGGTGTACTTCATGCTTTGGGGAAGACATGGAAAGAAAAGTGTGTTATGAGAAATAATTTCTTTTAGCCATAATTCTACAGGTGGGAATAGGCAGAAGCCACCATTGAACAAGGAACCAAGGAACTCTGCCCCTCTGCTCTGCCCTGGGGAGGCTCAACTTCAGTGCTGTGTCCAGTTCTGGGCTCCTCAATACACACCTGGAGCTCCTGCAGCAGGTCCAGCAGAGGCTGTGGGGACGATTTAGGAGCTGGAGCATCTCTGGGCCCAGGAAAGGCTGAGGGAGCTGGGGCTGTTCAGCCTCACGAGGGGACTCCACCCCTGTGTGTCTGTCTGTGCAGGGACAGGGCAGAGGATGGATCAGGCTCTGCTCGGGATCACCACCACTGGGACAAGAGGAACGGGCAGGAACTGATGCCCTGGAAGTTCCATCTGAATGTGAGGAAGAACTTCTTCCCTGTGTGGGTGGCAGGTTGCCCCAGAGAGGGTGTGGAGTTCCCCTCATTGGAGCTATTCCAGAACCCACTGGACACAATCCTGTGCCACATGCTCTGGGATGGCCCTGCTGGAGCAGGGAGGTGGGACCAGATGAGCCATTCTGGGATTCTGTGATCCAGTTCACACCAACAGGGAGTTTGTTCCCCAGTGCTGGTCAGACTGAAGGTGCTCCAGCAGCAGAGCCTCCTGGGAGGAGGGCTGGAGAGGGCTGGATCCCCACAGATGTGTCCAGCTGAGGACACAGAAGGGCCATGGCACGGAGCAGGAGGGAGCACAGCACATCCAGCAGCACTTGGGAGTTGCCAGGATAGAGTCTGCTCTGCTAATCTCTTCTTCCATGGGCAGTTTATGCCATGGAACACTAACCCAGATAACTGGATAATGAGACAGAGAGCTGCTTTCCAGGTCATCCACGATTAAAAGGGTGCTTGGCACCCATAACAAACTGTTGCTCTATTCCATAAATTATTACCAGCACTTGGGAACAACTAAATTGAACCATCATTTTCCCCAAGTATGAAACACTGGATTTTTTCCCTATCTGCTATAATTAATCTCATTATATATGAATTAACGGAATATCACTTAAGGAAATTATGTCTTGTTTGGTGGAATTAATGTTTTAGTTATATTAAACCTTTTTATTCTCTAGAATAAGCATTCAGTGTTTCCAAACCAAGTATTTGGTAGGTCAAGAATCCCCTGTTCAAACACACACACTACTTTTGAGCAGAGTTAATGGAATTAATGTCACTTGTTCAGCCCAGAGGCACTGCAAAGCCTTTGTCTTATCTCTGACGTGTCCAGATAAACAGATTTACAAGGCCATAGTTTACATGGCACCTTGGCATTCAAGGTCACAGGTTACACCTCAGAGAAACCAATTTCAAGACAACCCTACACATGGACTTACATCAAAGGTAACAGAATGGATTGATCTTTGTATTCACAGAGCCCACAGGCATGCTCAAAATATCAGGCAGGAGAGTTACAGATTCAATTGCATTTCCTATAAATCCTGCCTGTTTTACCACACGTCTGGCTGCTGGGGAGCACAGCAAACAACCCCAATAGATACTCAAATATTTAATTTTGCTTGAAGTTATCGTCACTTCTTTTTCAAGAACTCAAATGAAAACCCAAGCAGAACAAAATTAAACGTAATACTCATTGTCTTAGTTAAATTAGGCTGCATCTAAAGCACGTTTTATGGGAAAACACATATCCAGTTTCCTCCTGGATTGAACAGAAATTATTTCTTTCAGGTAACAGGAGCATATACATGAAACATATCCTGTATATGAAATGTAACACATGGACACAGCACAACCACTCTCAGGCTTTACCCTGCTTCAGAATCCCATGGCCTTTAATCAATGAGCTGCTCACAAGACACAAAAACTGAGACTAACAAATAACTGTGAGATAACGCAAGTCCTGGAGGACTTTTCCATCATTTGTATGATAATGAACACCTGCTTGTAGAGCTGGATTTCTCCTCGACATTTGCAGCAACTTCAACCAACAGAAGAAAAGAGAAACTAATTTTGTGGCCATCTTCACATAGTGCCTTTGACCAAGGAGCTACAACTCAATCCTCTAAACCAGTATAAAAACTCAATTATGACGAATTTCCTCGTTAAAAATAAATAAATAACCCAGTATGTATAAGCTGAAGCCCTTTTACAAGCTCTTAAAAACTGTGCTATGGGCTAGATCTTAGATTAATGTTTGTGATGCACACTGAAAACCTGTAAAGCATTTCTGTAATTGCTAAGCATTATTATTTTTATTACTGCAACAGATGGAACCAATCCATCTTTGCAGATAATATCTCATAAATGATTCATTACTATTCCTTTAACCTAAAGTCTTTTATATTTTGCAGATCCATGAGAAGTAACTATTAGGAGGCTCCATGCATAAAATAGTACATAAACTACCTAATGTCTTCCAAATGTAGGAGCCTCGATTATATTCAGGCCTCACAATGCTCACATTGCTCCTGTTCCTCTCAGAATCTGCTTCTTCTGGAAGATCCTCCTCCTCCTATTCCATCACTGGTTTACAGGGGATGTAAACTATTACTGCAGACCAGGATTAAAGTTTGTATTTTATACTCCTGCCATTAATTGCAGAAAAAAAGGACCAGAAAAATGATTTATAGGAGATACAATTGTTTTCCAAACACGCACAATATATTTTTATAACTCACGATTCTTGGCTTCAATGCCCAATGAAACAGAGCTCTGTGATCACACTGCCCATCTCCCCTTTGCCCAATAACTTTTTGACCAATTGTAATCAAATCAGAAAGCCAGGTAGACATCTCACAGATATCATTTTCTAGCAGCTTAATGAGAACTGATGGCTGGGAGAGAAAAGAAGGACACAAATTAGTGCTGTTACTGGGGAAAAGGCTTAAGTGGGAGCTCATCTGACATCCCCAGGCCTGGGCTGCCTCTGGTCGTGCACTCAGGCCAGGGTAAAAGTAACTCCATGCAACGCAGACATCAGGATTTGGATGTGAACTAAGGGATATTCTGCTTTCCTTGGTCAAAATGCAACAAATTAAGACTTTGTTTTCTTTAGCTGAGCAGTTTTAGACTCAACTCTAATGTCACTTCCTTATCTGCCCAGGATTTGGGGTGTTTGAGTAAGGATGCCACATACAGCTGGGTTTTCAGAGTGGTCACCCCTAGACAACGGAATCCAAGCTCGATTAAAGTGTTCTGGAAATCTTAAACCTCATCAACAGCAAATACCAGGGGGCCAGAAGTAAAAACTAATATTCACAAAATTGTTTTTTAAATGCAACACATAAAAGTAAAAAATAAGCAGACCTTTCAAACCAAACTAAAATCAATAGTGAAGATAATATTCTGTGTTATGAAAAGTTCAAGATGCAACATCAATGTGAGCAGAGACCAAGACACCAAGAGCTTCATATTTACCTCTGGAACTCCAAGCTCTGGGGTCTGGTGCAACCAGAGAAGGATTTGAGCAGCTGGGGAAAGCAGCAGCCCCATGAAGGGTCCTGATCGTGGAGGACTTTCCCAACCTAAATGGTCCTGTGGTTCTGCAGCCCAGCTCTTCCCTCCTCCTTGACTTGATCCATCACTAAATGCTGCAGCACAAGGAGTTTTCACAGGTTCCTGCTACTCTACCTGCTAATTCTTCCCACCTGCACTAAGATCCAGCAGAGGACGGTCTGGGGATATGATTTTTCAATGATATCAAACTGCCAACCTTTCAAACCTCCTACTCAACCTACTTCTTACAAAGGTCTCTCATTCATCACCAACACATATTTACTCCAGCTGGGAAAATGTTTGTGGGGCTGAAATTGCAGAACTTTGCCACCAGGCACTTGGACACTGGTTCTCTTCTAAACATTTTATGGGAAGTTACTATTTCCCTTGAAAACCACATGAAAGCGTCTCTTGAACAAGTGGAGATATCTCTTGACTTGAAAAGCACCGTGTGATCTCAACCACTCTACTTCCAACCAGCTTCAAACTAATTCTGACTCACAAAATAGTAAACTGCCTTGAAAGCTCTCCCTGAAAAATCTAAATTCATCTAAAATGTTCATGAAAATTCATGGGAAAAGACAGTTTTCAATACCCAAATAAAGGAAAGTCAAATGTAGAACATGTTTTCTGAGCAGCTTCAAATTTCATGTTGAAATGAGGGTGTGGAGCCAGATCCTCCTTTGGTGAAGGATGACACAGTGAAGGGCAGGCAGAGCTGCTGGGGATGATGCTTCTCTCCTAAAGGTCTTTCTCAAAGGGGAACCCTCCCAAGTGCAGGGTTGAGGCATCCCCATGAAAAGTAAAACACCAAATCCTCCATCTTTGATTGAGCTGCTCAATATTCCCCTGGAAGGACTGGCATTTATAAAGTGACCCTTTTAAAAGAATTTCTTTTCCATTCCTCTCATCACATAAAATAAACCTTCCTTAGAAACCAGGCACAGATTTGTTCCTTTTGCTGTACCTCTGTTAAATTCAACGAGCTACATTTCACTGCATCCCGTTCAACGAAATCACATTGCTGGAAGCAGAAGAACAAAATTTGCCCTAATTCAAGAAAATCCCTCCAATGCACATAATTTTTAAAACTCCCTCACAACTGGTACCACCTGACTTTTAACAAGGCAGGTTTGGCAGGTTGCTCCAATCAGTCACGCCCAGGAGAACACTGTACAAGCAGAGCTCAGTTTCTTTCCAGACATGTTTTCCCTGGTGCTCAGCTGCTCTTGCTGAGACTCCAGAGGCTCCAATGCCACTTTGGCCTCTCGCTGTGCAGATTTCAACTCTGTTACTTAATTCGTTTGCTTTAACAGGAGGTTTTTAAATACAACTCCCAGCTGTTCAACACAACGAGGCTTCATTTACAAATTTCTGATGACCACGAGGGTGGACGGAAAGGAGAAATTCCAGCTTTCAAACACACATTATTTTATATCCAGGGAGAGAACAGCAAGGATTCAGCTGAAGTCACTGGGCAGGTTGGCAGTTCTGCAGCAAAACATATTTTCATTTCAGGATCCCTGCAGATATTTTGAATTTAATTGCATGGAAGACCACCAGGATTTCTGTCTCCAACACAACCCAAAAGCCCATCACCAAAGGAACAACTCTTACGTGCAGGAAACCAATTCTAAGATGTTGAAATGGTTTCAAAGGCAAAAAACTGACAGGAAGTGTGACTTTCCAGCTTGCACCAAACTGGGGTTCGGTGCTTTGATAAAAGAAGAAGTTTGCAAAATTAAGTTGTTGGCAGGGAGAGAGTTGCACAGGGATAACGTGTTCTAATCCAGATGGAAAGGGACAGGTGGTAACAACAGGAAAAGAGGTGTCAGCCCTTCTTTTTGTGTCCCTGGGGAGCAAAACTGAGACCTAGAAGCTTACAATGCACAACTGAGGGTATCCAGCCTTGTCTCACTTTCCTGGAGGTGGGAATGTGGTTGGGTGGGGGTCAACAGACTGAAAGAAACTTTGCAGCTGCCAAGAAAGAAGATTTGTAGGAAAATTGGGGAATGTTTTGAAACAATAAAATTGTCTCTGTGGAAAAAAATGGTATGAGATTGTAAATTAAACAGGAGATTGTGAATTAACTCTGCAGCATTTTGATACAAAGAATTTTCCTCCTCCTTGGTCACGTTACAGGAAGCTGAATCTTTTGTAATTCAGCAGAAGAGAAAGGTTAAAATGGGAAAGAGTCAGAACTGGACAGGTAATAACGGAGTGGGTCTGGAGAGCAACTAATGCAGAGCAAACGTGTTAAATTAGAATTGCTGAACTAGGGGGAAGTAAACACAAGTTACTAAATTGTGCTACTCTGACACTTCCCATTCTGAGAGAACACATGAATCACGGAGAAGGCTGAATATTTGTCACAGCTGTGATTTCAGCATCAAAAAGAAATAATTTTAGCGCAGATTTTAGGGGAGTTTCCAGAAAATTTGCCAGTTCAGCCAACCGGATACCGGACTGCTCCGTGATCTTCTGCAACTGGAGCTTTCCTTGGGGTTGAACCCACAGAGGAACAAACCCCCCAAAAACCCCCAGGTGATGGACATGGACATGTGCCTTGGTGGCTTCTTGGATGAGGCCAAAGCTCCTGGCACACTGAGATATCACAAGCTGCATTTTGATGGGTTTTGGTGCTTTTAAACCCATGTGTGCACTGAATATTTTTAATTTCAAAGACGAGGAATCGTCAGCAATACAAAAATATCAAAGTGCTGAAGTGCTGCTTTTCGGGTTTGATGATAAAAAATGATGCCCTTAAGTTTTCTGCTCCACAAAGCAGTGGGTTTTTATTCTTGGCAGCAACAAAACTCCAGTTCCACCCGCAGTCCTGACTCACTGGGAGTGCTGGGGAGGGGAAGTGGCCTGACTCCATGAGCCTGCATTAGGAGCTAGAGCTGGCAGCAAGAAGGAACCGTTTATATTCCAACAAAAAAAAATATGATTCTGGAGTAAATAAACTATTTTCAAGTTCAGATTGGATTTTATAGCAGAACAGAGGAGATCTGAAGCTTGGAAAGTGTTTAAAAGCTCAAAGCAAAACATTTTATGTGAAAGAAAATGGTGCATTCAATTCTAAGTTAATGGTTTTTCACTGAGAAAAATGTCGACAATTCAGATTTTATTTTTAAAAAAGCAAATTTCTGTATCTTGCTGTTCTTACAAACCCTGCCAAACCCAGGCAGGCACACACATAAATATATCCAAATTTTAACCCCCATGAGTCCAGTTAGACTTTCCACACTTATTTGAACCATTAGCTGATGAAGACATTTGTCTCTTCCCAGATTCATGCTACCACCCAAAATTAATAAATGGCTTTGACTCACTGTAAAATGTTAAGAAGGAGATTTTACATGGGAGTTAAATCCATTTAAAGGTGAGCTGCAGTCGGTAGGAGGTGCCTTGCTGGCTCCTTTGCTGTCCTGCCCACTCCTGCCTTTGGAGTTTGTCTCACTTTGTGGTGAATCAGTGCAGAAAATGAGGCAGCAAAGAACCAACTCCACAAAACCCAGCGAGCCTTTGCCAGCTGAGCTCCCTGAACCAGCAAAATGGGGCAAATGAGCACCAGGATCACATGGCTGAGGGAACAGGGGGAAAAAGATGATTCTACACAGATACGTAATTTCTGAATTGCCTTATCTCTAACATGAGACCTTACAGCACATTCCAGCATCCCTTTGTTTCCTACCTCTGGGCTCAGCTCTCTACTTTCAGGTACAAATAATCTACTTTTTAGCCCACTGACAGAAGTTAAAAAAGAAAACAAAACCTACTTACAATTTTACAATTTCTCAAAAGAACAAAAAGCAATTACAAGGCAATTTATGCAGTTGTTGTTTCTGACACATGAAGAAGGCTATTATTCTCAAATGTATTTTTTTTCAACAGCTCATAGTTCTTTCCCTGTGAACCTCTTATTATTACACCTCCCCTTCTCAGGACCTGCGTATCCAGTGTTTTATGGATGAAGCCAATTCCAGTCCCACTGGAAGCTCAGCTGGCAGTACAGAAACACGTCTCCAGCTCTCATCCTCAGAGCAAACTGCTCAGGGAACAGCATGTAAACTTCCAATATCCCACAGGATGACTTGCAGGGAGATCATTGGGGATTGATCCGTCAGCTGCTTCACAGCTTGTGTTTAGCAAGTACATTTTTTCCTGTGGAAATCCTGCCTGACAGGTTAAAAGGGGATTTTCCATTTTTTTTAGCCCTATAACCCACAGCAAAAAAACGAAGTGCAATTTCAGAATTAGCTAAATCTGACCTGAGACCCCCCTCCTCTTCACATCTCCAGCTGCTCATGCCCACCACCATCCCTGGGTGTGACCCAAGAGCTCTGGAAAGCTCAGCCCCAAGGATGGAGAGGAAAGCACTGCTCAGCCTCATCCCTGAGCTGCTCCGGTGTCCGGCTGCAGGATCCCTGATCCCAGCCCCGGGGGAGGTGTGGGAGGAGGTGGGAGGACAGGTCTGGCCCCTTCCACACTTTCAGGCTGTAGCTGCTGGGAACGTTCACAGGAAATCTTCCGCCTAAAATAGGCGTTGTTCTTCTACACCTCCCACTGAACAGTGGGTACAATCCAGGAATATAGACTTTGGAAACGGATTCAGAGGAGCTCTGAGGAATGTATCAAAAAGTCCATATGGTTTTGCCAAATCAAGTGTGCAGAACTGGGTAAATTTAGCCATGTGCTCAGGATCTAAAATTTGTCTTGTTTGACCCAACTGGAAGGAACAGAGTCATGGGGGACTTAGACACACATGGATCTGACTAATTCCTTATCCTGGGGAGGGCAGGAATTGGTGAGTAACACGTTATTTGATGTGTGGAAACAAAAGGACACCTCAGATACCACCCAAGTGGCGTGGAACAGGAAAGCACTCCCCAGACAGGTCTCAATAATGCTGCTTTCTCCAATGTATCGAGGTGGTGAAATCACAAGTGACAAGTGCTTGGCACTTTGACAGCTGGGCCTACGTTCCCAAGTTGTTCCTCCTGTAACTCAGAAAAGGGAAAGCTTTGTTTTAAAGGAAGGTGGAAATTCTTACAATAAGACAGGAGGTGAAAGCTCTCAGAGAAATGACACTTTGTTCATTGTAAAGCTCACAGGTGTTCCTACGAGTGAGGTGTCAAGTAAATAAGGAAAGGCTTCCCAAGCCTCCCCACACCACCCCATCTCCATGTGCACTGGGATAGCTTGGCCAGCACCGCTCATGCCATGCACCTGGAGCACCCAGGAACTACCTTCCCAATTTCCCTTCCACATCCAAAGGCCATCTCTCCAGAGCCTTTGGAAGCTCCACTCAGAATCAGGCTCAATTCCCCAGAGTTCACATGGCCAAGCTTTTCCATACATGTACTTTTAGGGGAAAATCTGGAACATAAGATGCTTCATCTCCAGTCCTGGGGGCAGCTCTGGGACTGACAAAAACATGGAGGGACTGGAGCATGTCCAGGGAAGGGAACAGAGCTGGAGCACCAAGAGGGGCTGAGGGAGCTGGGGGGGCTCAGCCTGGAGCAAAGGAGGCTCAGGGGGGACCTGGAATTCTCTGCAATCCCTGCCAGGAGGGGGGAGCCGGGGGGGGTCGGGCTCTGCTCCCAGGGAACAAGGGACAGGAGGAGAGGGAACGGCCTCAGGCTGGGCCAGGGGAGGTTCAGGTTGGATAGTGGGAGAAATTTCTTGCTGGAAAGGGCTGTCCAGCCCTGGCACAGGCTAATCAGAATAGGAGTGGGTCCCCATGCCTGGGGGGATCTAAAAGTGGACGTGACACTTGGAGACATGGGACAGGGGGGGCCTTGGCAGTGCTGGGAATGGTTTGACTTCATGACCTTGGAGGGCTTTTCCAACCCCAAAGATTGTGTGATTCTTGAGCACCTTCTCCCTCCTCCTCTTCTCCCCTCTGTGATCAGAGGCTTTGGCAATAGTTCCCTAAATTGCCCCTAAGAAACAGGGGGATTAGGATGCCCACCAAAACCCCCTGTTGTCAGGAATTTTTGCCATGTCAAAAGAGTGGAATCAAGCAGCACATCCAACAAATCCCCCCCGACTCACACAGCAATCCAGGTGCAGCTGGAAAAGGAAGGGCATGCTAAGCACCAATACCAATTGCAATATGAGAATGGAAATGTAATTATTTATAAAACTGAATATGAAACATTGATAGGCAATGGAAATACATGTCCTGATTTATCCACACAAAAGAAACAAAGGAAAGTCCTTTGGTGACTGAACTTGCAGACCTATAGCTCATTTTTAGTCCCTTCTAAAATCCCCAGGAATGTATGAGCCTCATGGATGAAACATCCAGGATGTTGTTCTGAGAACAGTGAAATCCCAGAATCCAGGAACTGCAGGTGAATCCTGGCAGTGAAGGTAAAGGTACTTTTACCTCCCAAACCTGCAGTTTTACAGGTATTCTACACGTTAAAAAACATGATTATGCTTTTCAAAAAGATCAGCCTATGGTTATAAAACTCTCCCTGTCCTCTTTTCTCCCTCAAACCTTTAATTAAGTCTCAACTCTGCTTCCAAGCAGCAGCAGCAGCCTAATGGCTCCAGAATATTTTCTTACAAACTTCAAAACACACAGACTCCCTGTGAGTTGCAGGCTTTGAACAAGAGCTGCTTAAATAATCCCTTTTATTTTTATTTATTTTTGAAAATATCAGATTCTAATCCTCTCTAACCAACATAATAAAAAAAATAAGAGCAACTCTTTGGAATATTTTTTCTTTTTTGCCAATTTTGTGATGAATCTATGGATAACTATGCAGGATTTCTCACATGAAAAGTGTTCACAGATGGAAAAAAAAAAAAAAAAAAAAAAAA
>VXBA01002417.1:230162-250777 GCA_013399895.1 Serilophus lunatus | reverse complement strand
AAAAAAAAAAAAAAAAGCAATAAAATGGTTTTCATCAGTAGATCTTAAAGAAATTCTACAAAGTATTTTTCCTGACAGATGGGGAACCTGAAACTGGGCAAAGTAACTTGGCCAAAGGCCCCCCACAGGGTATTGCAGGTTGGGTTTCTGCTGTGGGAGCACTTTGCTCTTGTGGTTCTTTAGGAGTACCCAGAATAAACTGTTAGACCTTCAGGAGTGAATCCCAGCCTGGTTTAGGTTGGAAAGGACCTTAAAGCCCATCTCATTCCACCCCGGCCACGGGCAGGGACACCTCCCATTATCCCAGGTGGCTCCAAGCCCCATCCAGTGTGACCTTGAGCATTCCAGGGATGGAGAAGCCACGGAAAGACACTTAAATGTTTTTGTCACATACAAACCAGGAAATTCTCCCCTTGGATGAATTGTCCTGTCCTCTGCTGCTCCACAAACACGCTGCAGGAGTGTGTTGGGATGAGTGTCTCTCGCACCAGCACAAGAAAACATTGCCTTCCACTTCAGAGGTGAACTAGTTTTTGAGCAGCTGAGGATTAATACATAAAATTTGTATTTTTATTTACTGTTGTAGAACAACACTTACGGCAGTTCTATAAAAACCTCCACTTATTCTGCCTGTGCTGCCGTGCTCACTTCATCTTCCCATGATGGATTAATAGAGCAGAGCCTGCTGTGAATGCAAGACACATTTTCTCACAGATTTGTTTGAAATATAAACTCAGTGCTTAGTTTGCTAAACATTTGTTTTCTTCACATTCCGATATTTGGAAAGAAAATAGATGGCTCATAATTAGTAAAACATTCATTGCAGAGCAAAATAACCACCAGTCCCTTTAATCTGTTGTTCAGAGTCTGCAGGATCTGTAGCTCTATAAATACATTTCTCCCTGCTCTTTTATATTTGTATGAGTGGCAAGAAATTCTCAATTCTCACTGGATAACAAAGACCTGAGCACCAGATTCTTGAGGTGTGAACCAACAAGGAAATTTACTATTTTTTTTTTTATTTCTTGCCTGTTTAAACGAAAGAAGACAAAGTCTGGGACATTGAACATCAAAGGAAACGCTGCTCCTGGGCAGGTATTTAATGAAGTCTCCCAAGTCATGCATGGAAACACAAGGGCTGCACTGCTGGAAACATTAGCTGGCATTCCTAATGTTTCTTGGTGGTCTGAGTTCTCAGTTTTAGGTTTCAAAGGCTGTGAATGGAGACAGCTCTGCAGCTGCACGTGCATCCTGGTCTGAAAGGGCTCTTTAATAATCCTGGGAGTGGGAACTTCAACGTCCTTCCCACCTCATCTTCCCAGGGGCTCACCAGGAACATTTGTGGCGGTGTTTCGGGTGGCAATAACCCAGGATTTCCAGTCTGAGCACACACATCACTCAGAAGATATATTGCATGACTGGCTTTTATATGTTTTTTAGGGTTTGTTTGGAATGTGCACAGTGTGTATTCTGAATTACGTGTCAGCTGGTAGTAATTGTTGATTTGCAGCAGTGACAATGAAAGATTTGAAATAATTGTCCACTTTCCTTTGGCACAAACCCATTCCCAGTATTCAGATATTTTCAGACAAAGTCTTGGTGACAGACTGGAGCGCAACACTTGGAAAGTGCCCTTTCAGCAAGCGGAAACCTATTTTAATAAAAACTAGGCAACAATTGTGAAGAACACAAACCCTTCAGCTCTGTGAGTTCAGCACAATAATCTGCTGCTCAAGACCTACTTGAACACCTGAGATGGGGAACAAATATTGACCAAGTGGATCTGGGACTGACCTGCCAGAACTTCATGTTCTGGGGGACAAGAAAGCTTCACACTCTTCACGTTTCTCTTCTGCTCCTCATTCAAACACACTGAAGCAAAATTCTTAAAGCTGAATAAAGAGATTTTTTTCAGCCTCTGTCAAGCCTGTAACTCATGGTGCCAACATCAGGTAATGCTGTGGTGAGGAGCATTCCTGTGTTATCCACCCAAAACAAAGTTAAACATCAGTTTTCATGGAATCATAGAGCAGTTTGGGTTGGAAGGGGCATTAAAGCTTCTTGTTCCACCCCCTGCCATGGGCAGGGACATCTCCCACTATCCCAGGTTGCTCCATCCTGCCCTTGGACACTTCCAGGGATGGGGCAGCCACGGCTTCTCTGCCCAACCTGTGCCAGGGCCTCTCCCCCTCACAGCCAACAATTCCTTCCCAATATCCCACCTAAATCTCTCTTCTGAACAACTCAACTGAGCCCTTCCAAATGCAGTAGTAAATTCCCAGCCATTTTCCCGGACCTGTGGTGCTGCAGCAGCAGCAGATGCTGTGTGCGCTCATTCTGAGGAGTGTTGAACATCCCGAGTACGAAGGGAAGTTCAACAGCAGCTGCACACACTCAACACCTCTGAAAATAGCAGCTACACAGCCTTGAGGCCTCGGAGGTGTGAGCAGTCCAATTAGAGGGAAATTAAAACAGTTCCACTACTAAACTACTTTAAAAGCTGTGCAGACAAAAGATATTTAACTTCCTGATTTAAATTCCTTAATTTAAATTCTTACCGACTTAGAAGTAAACACTAAGTAGCACATTTTGAAGTTACAGGTTTTCACAACTTCAGTAATGTAAATGATTTGGATGCTGCCTTGGCAAATAGTTATGCACAAGGTGTGTATTTTCTTTCAAGGAGGTCAGTCAACTCATAACCACCCAAGTCACTAATTGAGAGATGATTTCTGCTCTGTAATAAACAGTAGAGATTAATCTCATTCATAATTCTGAATAAAGAATGCAAGCCAATGCTTATTATTTATGTAAAATTATAACACCAAGGGTGTAAAAAGTCTTTAGACTTGAGACTTTGGCTGATGTCTCACTAAATAATTTGTTATTTGGATTAATGACTTGCTAATATTTCAACCAAGAAGAGGTGATTGCATGAGGTTGTAGTGACTCCAAAAATTGAGGGCAGTAAAAAGCCCAGGAAAGAATTAACCAAACTCTGTCCTCCTGGAGGCAAAGAATTCCATGTGCCAGGAGCAGGGAGATGCCCATACTTGACCTCACACCCAACACTAGACAGGTGCCAGGACTAAATTACTGCTGAGGCAATAAATAATCACAGACAAGGAGTGAACCTTGGGACAACTTTTGGGATTTGGCAGGGTTGGAAATACAAGCTTAATGTAAAGGGTTTGTTCCTGTCATCTCTGTCGCGACAAACCCCCACAGTTTCATTCGTTTATTTGGGATTGTTGAAAGAGTCTGATTTACTTTTATGTTTTTCAGCTCAAACCTTGACCTTGGTGAAGGTCAAGGTATTTCTGCCCTTCAAAAAGAGCTATTTTAGAAACAGGATCATGAGAACATTCCAACAGTGCTGAGCATCATCAGCTCATCGAGGTGCACAACCTCTGAGCTGCAGGGATGGCCCGAGGAGCCAGTGGGAGAAAAGACTGGCAGAGATCTTCCTCAGCCAGCTGATAAACTTTCTAGGAACATCATTCCCATAGGACAAAGACCTTCTGAATCCCAAACAATTTTGTAGCATGTCACTCGATAGAACACATCACACATCATGGATTTCAGAGAAACAGTTTCAAATCTTTGGGTTTCGAAAGACTGGAAGAAAGGGGAAGACAACCCTTCCTTGCACTTGGCTGTAAAGGATGATGAGCTGAAGTTCTGAGGGGCCGACACATGGGAACTAACATCAGGATGTGGGGAAGGAGAGCACGACTGAACATCCACACTCTTCACTGCATGTTCAGTACCTCCACCTGTACAGAAGATTCCAGAGCACTCAGAAAGATGGTGCTAAATCAGTTTAATAAAGACAGAAAAACTGGAGAACACAGCCACTGTGACACCTCCACCTCCACCCTGATCTCAGGTCACAGTGCTGAGACACCCTGAGCCAGGTCTACTCTGTGGCTTAAGGCAGACCCCCAAAACCCCTTGCCAGGACTAAAGCATTATGGAAAAGATCATTTCCCTGAGCTGAACCAACATTTATCACCCTAAGAGTTGTTCACCTGGAAAAGCACTGGGTCTACTCAGCCATAAATTTTTGGATAGAGCGGGACTCAGTAGGAATATTTGGTGTAGCAGCACGAGGCTACTTCCCAAACCATTTCTGGGGTGTTCACCTGTAACTCCAGGCAAGGAGGTGACAGCAAATGTCACAAGTGGTGACCAAAAGCAGCTCCGAGACACAGCACAGGGTGAGGGGTGGCTCAGCCTGGCCCATTGTGGGCATCAGAGGGGCAGCTCACAGGGGAAAAGCTGCTTCCATTGGCACACGGATTCCTGCTGCACTTTAACTTGGCTTTCAGGAGAAAACTTAAGTGGGAGTAGCAGTAGTTTCACACATACAAAAGAAGCCCTATTTTAAAAAAAATAAGAAAAAAAGAAAAGGCTAAAGAAGCAGGAAGAGGAGGAGTAAATGACAGTGGTGGAGAGGAGAGATGTCTCCTTCCATTTAGACAAGCAGACATACTCTTGCAATTTAATGGATTATAAGGACTCAGAGATATTTACTGTCTCGCCACGTAAGTACATTCCAGCTCTTGATTTGCTTTTAGCATTGAAACCAGTCATATATTACATCAATGTGATTCGTGTTGGTTGAAATAAGTGAATAATTCGGGGAGTATATTCAATTCACTCTTTTTGCATTCCCTTGTTTCATCTGTTCTCAATTTCCACAAGATGCTGCTTGGGAAACTGCAGCTGGAAGCACGTGGCCAGTGAGACAGATTGGTCAAGAGCTGACATCTGAACCAATTTGCTGGGCTACATGTTCAATTAATGACAAACAGGCTGAGTGGTAATGAACTTGACAGTCACCACTTTGGGAGTTTTGGTGTGCAGAGCTCAGGGGCACAACTCAGCTGAGCCAATTTCATGGCTCTAAAGGTTCTACTTCACCCCTCAATGCTCTGCCTCCTCAGCCACATGTCCCCAACCCATTCCTGGTACTGGTCTGCCTTCAAGGTGAGCCAGGTGGGGGGACTAAACTGGCACAAACCATCCCCTTTCTTGGTAGTGTCGATTTTCTGCTCGTTTAGGGCTCTCAACTGGTTCCCAGAAAGGCCAAGAAGTCAGCCTAGAAAATAAAGCACAAGCTTGGAGCCAGGGAAAAGAGGCAGGAACAGATTGCTGTTCCACAAACCCCACCAGCAAAGTACCTGGCAACGGCTTCACACTTGTTCTTCTCATGTAAAAGAATATTTAACAGTTCTGAAATAGGTAGAAATCTTGTTTCTGCTGCTAAAGCCTGTAAGTTCTGAAGTGACAACCCTCTGATGTGCTGTGGAATAACTACTGTGGCAATTTCCCACAAAATCTCGTAACTCATAATCTTCTTCTATTACAAGGCTTAAAATTGGGGCAGTCAGAGATAGCCAGTGGAAGCAGAAACATCAGCCATCTAAATTCTCATAATATTGACTTGAAACAAAATACACCAGTGTTTACTCCACTGCTTTGGCGTGGGTTGGTTTGTTTGCAGTCAAACCGTAATTTAAACTGGCTCCTCACATATTGATATGCTGAGGAAATAAACAGTAAATACTATTTCCAATCCATCTGTTTGACTTGTTAGAAAAACAACAGTCAGAGGCTTCTCAGAATTGTAGTTTTTCTGTAAAAAGCCAAACAGGGAACTTGGGTTTTGTCTCGCTCTGTGTGTGTGTGTTTGGACGAAGTGTGGTTCCAGTCTGACTTCCCAACTGGTTCAATGAACCCAGGTTGGATGGGGCTTGGAGCAACCTGGGATAGGGAAAGCTGTTCCTGCCCATGGCAGGAGTGGAACTGCATGGGCTTTAAGGTCCCTCCCAATCCAAACCATTCTGGGATTTCCCTTTTGGCCTCAGTCACCACCCAGACAAGGCTGTGGAGTCCTGCTGCATCCATTAGGATTCATGTTCTGTTGAAAGATGGAATAGTCTGAGGGAAAAAACCTCCTTCTCTTCAAAGTGCTATTGCCTAAATAATGCCCTGCCAAGGAACAGGAGGGAGGGAAAGTGTTTGTTGACTCCTGCAAAACGAGATACAACTATCAGCTTTTAAGGGCTCAATTAAGCTGCTTTCAAGACCAAGGCCAGCAAGTTAGTACCTTCCTTTAAATATTAAAGCTGTGGAGATGGATATGAGCCTTACACTCGAACCCCAAGGTAGGTAATTTAAACCATCTGCACTGCAGAGCTGCTGCTGGAGCCAATAAAAATATTTCATAATTACTTTTTGCTTCCTTTTTCAGCAGTATCAAATATCATCATTGTTAGGGTCAGAAACACCTCGCCTTTCAACACTTTGAGGAAAAAGGCAGATACTGGAACACTTGTCACAGGAATATTCTCGGATGTAGGTTATGAGCAGGTTTCAGACACTCACCAGGTTTCTGATACCACAAGGTATCAGAATGATTTTATTTCTATTCTGTGATTTTGAGTGTTTTCCCTGCAACACCCACTCACAAGAATCTTTCAATGTGTTTTATGTTCGCTCCATATAAACCTAAAACTATTGACAAATTTTGCTTTTCTTTCTGTTGCCTGTCTTGGTCAACTGCAGATCTTTTTAAAAGATGATTTAATATGCTTCTGCCTTTTTACTTAATTTCCAGTTCTCTACCAATGGATTAAAATACATAAACAGGCTACAGCTGTTAAGCCTTCCAAACTCTGACACCTCCTTCCTCCGTTTGGGACTACAGGCTCTATTTCTTTTTGTCTTTGACTTTTTGTAGACTGAAATCCAATACTTTTGTCTGCATCTGCTGCTAAAAGCCATTTCTCCCCAGCCACAGACCAGGCCCCTTGTGTCTCATTAAGCACATTTACATTTGGCTCATAAAATCCCAGCCAGAGCATTTCATGCCCAGCCACAGTGCACTGATGAAAGGAGCTCTCTGCTCCTGGCTTCTGGAATGACACATGGCATCACCCCGTTATTGGGAGGGACTCAAACAGAATCTTATTAAAAATATGTCACTGCCCTTTTAGAGACCTTTAAAAAAATAAATAATTGGTAGTTTTCTAGAGTAGGCAGCAATTGAATTAAAGGCACATAGAAAGTAAAATCTTGCACTGTGCATTAATTCAGTGGGGTGGGTATTTTTGTGAAGCTCCTAAAGTCAATCAGGAGCTCAGGAGGAATTTTAACAACACTGAGAGTCCCAAGGCATGCAAGACATTGCCTTCCCAAGGTGACACCATTCCATTGGGAATAGCAGGCATACTGGTTCATCACAATGTGATTAAATGCAATTAATCAACTCTGAACCAATTCTTTCCAGAAGTGCCACTGAACCTGTTCAGGTGGCAGGAATGTCAGGAATTCACGATTCTGGCAATCAGCAGCAGGAAATAATTCCAGACTGGCTCCTACAAGTCCTATTGGCTCGAGTTCAAAGCTTCTATTGATCATTCTTGTGGCAGCACAAAATAAACACGGAAAAATAACCAAACAAGAAGGAAGCAAACATTCCAGAACGCAGCCTCGGTTCACTCGGGATTGAACCCGGACAAACGGGATCTCACATCATGTTCCAAGCCAACAAGTGGAACAACCTGTAGGCCACAGGTGCAGGATGCTCATCCCAAGGAACAGCTTTAATCACCTGGCTCTGCTGCCTGAACTAACTGTATGTTCCAAGCAGCTCCTACGGGAGGCTCCAAGAAAAATGAGCAGCATTAGACTAATGTGGAGCTAATGAAGGAAGTCAGGCCTGTCCCCAGAGTGAATTGTCACGCTTACCTGCACAGGAGCAGATGGGAAAAGCAGGGGTTTGGATGCCTCTGTGGGAGTTTACAGCCAACAGCTCAAGGTCTAGTAGACCTTGAGTTTTCCAAACATGGTTTTCAAGGAAGGGACAGCTCTCATTGTCTCCAGCTGACACCACTAAACATTGCTCTGCTTCCTTCACAAAACTTGCCAGCAGTATCAGTTTTGCCTGGATTATGCCTCCAGGAATGTCACCATCAAGAAACCCTGTGTCTGCCACTCCAGGATCACAAAAGCACAGTGGAGCCCTCACCACTGTAACAAGGACAAGATCAGAATGGGCTCAAAGTCTTTTTCCATACTTGGAGTGTATCTGTAATCCAACAGCATTAACATTGATTCAGCTTCAAAGAGAGAAGAAAATCAAGGAACTATTCATAGAACCATAGACTGGATTGGGTGGAAAGGGACCTTTAAAGGTCACCTACACCATGGAGAGGGACACATCCCACTATCCTAGGTTGATCCAACCTGGCCTTGGACGCTCCCAGGGGTGGGGCAGCCACAGCTTCTCTGCACAGCCTGTGCCAGGGCCTCCCCAGCCTCATTGTAAAACTTTCTTCCCTATATCCAACCTAAACCAAGCTAAACACTTCAGTTTAAAACCATCACCCCTTGTCCTATGCCAACAGTTCCTGCTAAAAAGTCTGTCCCCATTTTTCTTACAGGCCCCCTCCAAGAACTGAAAGGCTGCAATAAGGTCCCCCAGAGCCTCCTCTTCTCCTAGGAGGAACATTAATGTTGCTGAGGCAAAACCGACAATCCAACAAAAATGATCCATCGTGTAAAAAATGTGAGATCATTAAAAACCAGAGACCTTAAATTAACCTGATTCCAAGGAAATTTGGCTCAGGAACACCAAGTAGTCCCATGGTGGCTGGTCCTTGCAAGCCAACAGACATAGTGAGACCATTACACAAGCAGAAGCCCAGCCTGCCTTCTTCCCTTTCCGACTCAAAAGCCAGAAGAAGGCTCAGTTTGGCCCTTTGAAACATTCCTCCCCACCCACAGAGGCTGCACATTTTATCCAAGGCATTCTGCCTGTGGTACAGGCAGCAAATTCCTCCCTGGGAACAAAGGAGAGCTGCTGTCCCTCAGCAGTGGTGGGCTGGAGAACTTCCTGCCCCAGCCAAGAGAGGAGCTGCCCTGGCACTGCTGCCATCAGCACTCTCCAACCTACTTCCCATTCCCAATTCTCTGGCCAAATTTGCCTCAGGACAGCAGGAAAACCAGGCATCCTTTTCCCTGAGTTTCCCCTTTCCTATCCTTACATACAGAAAGAATAAACACTCAGACAAGGTCAAATGTAAGAACCACGTGCCTCCTATTTCTTTTAAATTGTTATTCTGATTTCATTTGTTTCACTTGTCCCCATTCACCAACATCTCTGCAGAATCCCTGGTTTCTCTACCACAGAAATGACCCTCAGGTACCCCTTATCCTGCTTTTTTTTAATTTTTCTGTTGGAAGCATGAATGCCTTTCTCTGGAGAGCTTCAGAATTTCCTGTCCTACAAAAAAAAAAGTAACCCTCAGGTAAAAGAAATTAGTGTTTCATATGACTTAAAGTAATGGAAAGAGCACAATGCATATTTTCAACTGGCTGTGCAGGCACCAGCAGCAGGAAAACTCTTCCTTCCTTCTCCAACCCAGACAGGCCTCAAACTGAAAAAGGTATTTGAGCCTGACTTAGACTTCCTGAGCAGAAACTCCCAGCTGGGCCCAACTGATGTGAAAAACAGTATCCCTTCAAATGGCTTTTCTTCTGAACTGCAAAGTGGAGAGAAGCAAAGAAGAGCTCTTAGGTCTCACTACTGAGAAATGAACAGCTCCAACCTCAGAACTCAGTCCCAGTTTTACTCAAATTCCTTCTTGAAGTTTATTTCTTCTGCTCATACACAGAGAAAGTTGGGCATCGAGTTATGCTCAGTAAAAGGCAAAAGACTCCAGAATATCCCAAGTATTAAGTTGTTTTACCCTGCAAATATGACTCCTTAGTTCTGATATGGCACTAAAGAGATCAAGATTCAAAGTTAATTCACTGCTGTGGAGGATTTAAAGGTCTCTTGAATAACCAAAAATATCACAAAGAATTTATCAACTTTCTCAGTTATTCCAAATTTTTCAATGTTCACAAAAGTGTCAAATATCTAATCACTAATGGGGGTTTCACAGACATGGTTATAATTTAATTATTTCAATTTAATACTCAGTTATCTCTGATACCTACAGGTGCTTTATTTTAGAAACAGAATTCTTTTCAAAGGTTCAGAGGAAGAAAAGTTAAAGCTAAAGCTGTCTAAGGTAAGAATAAGCACTGAAATCTCTTTTCATGCATTTTTTACATGTTAATTTTCTTTGAAGTATTTATACAATTTCCTCACACCTATGAATAAATAATCTCATGTCCCTGTGTACATTATTTGTATGTACAGCAATGAATCCCAATTCTTTTCTGCATCATCCAGCAGGCTACAAACACCCAGCACACAGGAGAAAAAGGAAGTGAAGTGGAACAAAATTTACTTCTGAGGAATAACATTTTAGAAAATCCAGGTGATGGGTGATGCCACCTCACTGTGTTTTATAGGCTGCTACCCAGTGAACTTTTTCTCTCCTGGAGGGTTGATTAGACTTGTAAGAAAGTTACTGAAATTTTCACTTTAGGGACATTTAGAACTAGAAGGAAAAAAGCTTCTTACACATTTAGTGTGAATGGTGGCAAAAGTCACTTCTAGGGCAGTGCAAGAAAAAATAGGAACCCTGTGGTGCCAATATGACACAGAAAAGGGGAAAATGGGCAGGGAACACTTTCCATACTGGTCATGGGGCTCAGAGAAGATTGGAAGTGCTGAGCTCTTTAAAAAGGCCTTGGGTGCTGTGTGTAATGGGGCTGCTGCTCACCAAAGACAGACACCAAAAATTAGAGTCCAGTTTTCAAGGCCCTGCAAGAAAAAAGATGGGGAAGAAATTAGGAGACAAAATAAACCCTAGGAGTGCCATACTGAGCCACCTGGGAGAGTGGAAGGTGCCCCTGCCCATGGCAGGAGGTGGGACAAGATGGGCTTTGAGGTCCTTCCCAACACAAGCCAGTCTCAGATTCCAGGAATCCACAATTCTGTGATTTCTCCTAAACACAGGAGGCATCAAACAAGAGCTTTATGTTCTTTCACCTTGCCAAAAAGGTTCTGCTGCTGTTTCCTTTCTCTGACCCCCTTTTCCCTCAAGTTCAGGCTCAGGGCCTTGGAGCCTCCATGACAATGGCCCTGTCTGGGTAAGAGCTTAAATGACAAGAAAACATCTTTGCATTCAAATCCTCCCTTCTTTTTCAAAACTGCTTTTAGCAACAGCTTGTACCTGGAGTTTGGTGGCAGTCAGTGGCTCTGTGGTGGGATGCAAGGATGTGTTACGTGAGATTAATCCTTTTGTCCCCCAAATGACATATTTCAGAAGTAGAACAAATATTCAGCTAGCTGCATTCAGCTCCCCAGCCTGTGCTTTGCTAACACATCCTCAGACTCCTGTTCTTCCAAGAAATAAAATGACTGAGCAATTCACAGGGATGATGCTCTGCTGAGATCAGTGGGGACCCTTCTCCCAGATTTAATGGGCACCAAGGCAGCACCTCGTGTCTCATCACCCCATTCCTGTATCACACAAGCTGGGCACAGGTAAGAGAACAGCCTGCACAAAAACAGAACAGGGCAAAAAATAGATTCTGAGCTGTCTGGGGGACAGATTAAATTTAGCACAAGAGCCCAGCAAAGGAGAATAACTGTAACAGTTGGACTGCTGCTGCCTCTGTTTAATCTCCCTGGTGCTGACCATTACTGCCCTGCTCTTCCTGGAGGCATTGTTGGGAAAAGAGGAATGAAGGACAATATTTATATAAGTGTGAGGGGGAGGATGAGGGAAGCACTGAATGTTGATTTACTGGGGGTGGAAGAGGCAGCCCCAACACCAGAACTGATTGCAAACTGAGACAGAGGAAGTTTAGAAAAGATATTAGGGGAAAATCCTTCTCTGTGAGGGTGGAGAAGCCCTGGCACAGGTTGCCCAGAGAAGCTGTGGCTGCCCCATCCCTGGAAGTGTCCAAGGCCAGGTTGGAGCAACCTGGGACAGTGGGAGGTGTCCCTGCCCAGGGCAGGGGGTGGAACTGGAGGGGCTTTAAGGTCCTTTCCAACCCAAACCATTCTGGGAGTCTGTGATTTTACTCCCATCTCCTGGTGCTTTGTATGTCACAGGATTCACTCCCAGGTCCTACCATCTTTCAAACCATGGCATCTGTTAAAAAATGTCCTAAATATGCAGCAGACACTGGGCTTGAAATGTGAAATTCAGTCAGCAAGGATATGTTACTACTGTTTCCAGCCCAGGAAGCCAGGTCATTTTGGGTTCCCATAAATAGAAAGTGGCAAGCCAGTAAAAAAACAAAAGACTCGGATTCTTGTTGCACAATTTTTCTCCTCCTGCTCTTGATTAAAGGCCAATGTAAGCAAAAGATTGACCTACAAGAGCTCGGATTTCCTTCCTGTTTCTTCCCTCCCATCTCTGGGTTTCAGGCTAATAACTCTGTTATCTGTGAGCCCTGTTACAGCTCTTTTCATCCAACCCAAACACAGTCACATGAGTCAGCACTTGCAGCACGAGCCAACCCCATCCCAACACCAGCACAGGTTCCACCAACACAGCCAGGCTTCTTAGCCTGTTTTCCTAAGGAAGCAAGGCTTATGTAAATACAGCAACTCCCAGTCTGCCTCTGCCCTGTTCTCCCACCACACCAATAATTTTTTTGAAACAGTTTCAAACATATTTAATGAAATGACAGAAATCTCGAGGCCATTAAGGGAAGGTGGAAGAAGAAAACCCTCCTGCTGTGGGCATCACACTCAGGTGTGAGGAGTTGAAATTCCTAAATCTCATCTATACTCAATTTTTACTCCGTTGAGAAAGTCACAAGTTTGACCCCATCCTGAAAAAGACCAAAAGGATTCAAAAGGCCATTACTTGGTTTCTCTCTGAAAGAGAGTGGATTTAGACTGGATATTGGGAAAAAATTCTGCCCTGTGAAGGTGGGGAGGCCCTGGCACAGGTTGGGCAGAGAAGATGTGGATGCCCCATCCCTGGAAGTGTCTAAAGCCTGGTTGGAAAAGCTTGGGCTGGTGGAAGGTGTCCCTGCCCATGGCAGGGTGTGGCACTGGATTATCTCTAAGGTGTCCCTTCCAACCCAAACTATTTTGAGATTCTATGATTTGATGTTTTATTCACCCTGAATCCACAATATCTGTCTCCAGAGCTCTGGCCACGAATAAGACACTAATCCTTGAGCAGAGCCTCATGAGTGACAGGGATGTGCTCACACAGACACGTGCCAAAGTAAGGACTGCCCCTGGCAGCTCACACTGAGCTTCTTGACCGACTTGGAGTTCCAAAATCCATAGGAGCAGCCTTCCACACTGGTACCAGCAAATCCTCAGCCTGGGAGAGCTTCTTTTACTCTGACACCATAAAGGCTCCTCCTCATTTAGTCCTTGACAAAACAGGACCTTTGGATCTTTCCCAGTCAGGACGATCTCTCCCTGCCCTGTAAGCACAGCCAGTGTGGCAGTGACAGAGCCCACCTTGTCAGCCCCTCAGTGCAGGGACAGTGCTGCCTTTTCACTTCTTTCTGCAGCCTGGAGACATATTATATTATATTATTAACTGCTAATGCCAAGCCCTCGCTGCATCTGAATCAGGCAGTGAACAGCATGTCCTTTATTATTCCTATTAGAACTGGCACAACAAGCTGAGGTGACAGACAAGGACTGAAAAAAATAGCTGAAAGGTATCAAAAAACATACACATGCTCCAAGTTGCTGAAAAACATGTTATAGCCAGGGAGATATTTTTAGGCTTCCATAAACCGACAGGTGCCTACATTGTGCTGCAAGTCTTTAATCTATAAAATTGGATTTACAGCCAGTGCTTCCAGAAGAATGAGTGTGCCTAAGAGCCACAAAGCCCTACATTCTCTGTACATTTAACTGGCACAAATTTAGGACTCACTTAGAACCGTAAAGAAGTGTGCACGTGCTCTTTTTAAATTTTCTTCAGGTTTTAATGGCCACAAAGTAGAAGAGGGAGGGGGGGTGTTTTGATTTTTTTATTATTGTTTTGGGTGAGCTTTCACTTAATCAAAGCTCTAACAGCATGTAACTTTTTCCTTGGAAAGCTGGCCTGGAATCAGCTTGTTTAAATAGCAACCAGTTCCCTGTTAGCAGAATCCAACAGCTAATGACTCAAGCATGGGTTAAAGCAAACCATTACCAGTGCATCTGTTTTGACTGTAAAAACAAAAACTCACCAGCTGTACAGAAAGGATTTTTCCTCCAGTCTGCAAACAGAGCAGATTATTTCACCACAAATGCTGTCAAGTCTTTGTCTGGCAGGCAGGAATCCAGTCCTGGGCAGGTCCTTTCACCACTGCCCTGTTGACACAAACATTGGGATGGTTTTAGTTATGACAGAATATATCTGTTGTATGAAATGACTTTAGGTAGTTACTGAGTTCCTACAACCCTGAACACTCAATTATTGCATCAGGATGACCCCCAAACCCAAGTCTGCCATTCAAAACTCAGTGTTTCACTCCCGGTTCCCTATTTATTCCAAGCTATCCAGTATCCTTTCTCATATGGACTCGTTTTCCCAGGTATATAAATGTCCATGTACAATCTCCCTCAGATCCTAAAACACACTCAACATGATGACTTTTCAACAGAGTGATGAGCTTGGCTACTGACTGCTCATGGATCTCTAGATTCCCTCTATTTACTGCAAAACAAGAGTTCCTACAAGGATTGGGTACTTTGAACACTATTTACCAGTTATAAACCTCAGGAATCCTCATGGCACAAAACACTTCTGTTCGTGTTGATTTGTTTAACCACTTCCAAGGAGTTTCTTCCATTCAAAATTAACTCAAGATCTTCCAACTCTTAACTGATGTTTCTACACATGAAATTTAAATGCTACAAGAAAACACCTTATTCCCTTCCCTCTCCTGTAGAAGCACCTTGGCAGGCCCTGGAATCTTGTCCTGGCCCTGGATCCTTGAGGATCTCGTGCTTCTGAGAGATCCTGAATTGACCATTTTCTGTGTTTTCCTTGGATCAGCCTATTCTGCCATTCTTACTTTCTTTAAGCACTACTTTGCATTTTATCTATTTCATTTAAGTTTTTTTATGGCCTCAGAAGTTATTGGCAGTGAGGAAATGGTTTTATCTAAAGCAGGATATGAGCAGTTTTTTGATACCTTCAGCCATGTAACTTGATTTCCCACTAACAACGTAGAGTTTTAATGTCTTACTGGTAACTCTGCTTCAAAACAGGGAAGCTGAGTCACTGAAAAGCTGAATAACGTGCCCAAATAAATCCAGTAAACAAGATTCCCAGCCTAGATTCCAATCACTACAATGCCCTGTACTCCAACTGCTTCCCTAGGAAGATTTTCTCACTTTTATTGCTTATTAATCTCTACAGGTCTGTGCTACACAAATGCCAATGGAAAAGACAGAAGAAATAACAAATTCTATAATAAATACTTCTCCATGGAATCTGTGTCTGCTGTCTGACCTCATTACCCCGACCTAGAAGAAGAGTAGGATTTAGCAATCAAAAAAATAAATAATTGTATTTTAAAGTTATCCCTGCAAAAGCATCCTTTCTGTCCCTTTATGAACTGGTTACTTATTCTGCCTAAGAAACTGAGTAATAAATATAAATTGTGCAATTCCAGTCAATGAAAAGAAAATGTTGGTTTGATTTTTAGTAGGATCTGAGAGTTATTGTAGGATCAAATCATTAAGACAGACCAGTTCCTTATTCCACAAACAAGGAATGAAAGGGATGCATCCTTCAGCAGATTCATTTGAACAGTGAAAAGGGGGGGAAAAACAGAGGAAAAACCACACAGGCAAAGAGCTCTCAAATGTCTGGGACAGAAATAGATGCCAGATAGAGCAGGAACTGCAAGTGAGAACCAATATCCAAATAAAGGGTGTCCATCACACCCAACATGTTTGTCTGGAAATTCTAAAGGATGGCAAATGACTGAGGAATCCCTGAAATCAAAGAAACCCTCTGCTTGTGTGGCTGCTTCCAAGAAGACAAGGCAGTGTTCCTGAATCCTACAAGACAGCACTCCATGAGGTGTCAGAGGTCAGCCCTGAGAGGAGGAATTCTCTGGGGGAGATGGTGATGTCAGCTCCAGACACGAGATGGAAAGGATCCAGGAAACCTGTTAGTTC
The DNA here is from genome assembly GCA_013399895.1 of Serilophus lunatus. Taxonomy (NCBI): domain Eukaryota; kingdom Metazoa; phylum Chordata; class Aves; order Passeriformes; family Eurylaimidae; genus Serilophus; species Serilophus lunatus. Next base: position 234,702 of record VXBA01002417.1, on the reverse strand, counting down.
AGCAGCCACTCAGGAACAAATATTTAACTGGGAATTAGTGAGGAGGCCAACTTGGAAGTGGCAGGGGATCCCTGTAGGGAGGCAAAGCAGGAATTGGATCAGAAAGGCAGGTCCTGTCCTGCTCATTCCTCCAGCTGTTCCGCCCAGCCCGGAGCCTTTGCATCCATCAGGCATCTGGATTTTGCATCCCCTCCAGAGATTGGGAGGAACTTTGGTGCCTTATGGAGGGGCCTTGAACATGGAGAATTCCTGAATGTTGGGGCAACAAGGACTTCAAAGAAATAAAAAAAAAACTAACCCGGATTTGAACCCGCCACGGTCTGATGCTCCCCTCACATCCTCCTGAGGCTGGAGGAACCGGTTTTATGTGCCCACTAATTTCCACCTTCTGCTCTTGGAATTTTTTCTGCCCATGTGAGCAGGGCTGGAGAGCCCTTCTGTGAGCAGATAATGGCTGATATTCAGTTCATAAAACCACATCTCCAGCTTCCTCCAGACAAGGAAAACTTCAGCTCCTGGAGCCTCATTTCTCTCCCGTGCAATTATTTCACAGCTGCCTCAGTAATTTTTTTTCTGGAATTTCTACACCAACAACTATAAATCCCTTTTTTGCTTCAAACACGAAGGTATTTATGAAATATTTCTTCCTTCTCGGCAGTTTAAAGGGAAAATCCTGGCACTTTGGAGGCTGCAGGGGTATGCCCATGACTGGCCCAAGGTGCAGAACAGGAATTGTCCCAGGAGGTTTGGAGGGAATGAGCTTCAGGAATTCATAGAATCACAGAATCCCAGAATACTTTGTGTTGGAAGGGAACTTAAAGCCCCTCCAGTCCCACCCCCTGCCATGGGCAGGGACACCTCCCACTATCTCAGGCTGCTCCAACCTGGCCTTGGACACTTCCAGGGATGGGGCAGCCACAGCTTCTCTGCCCAACCTGTGCCAGGGCCTGCCCACCCTCACAGGGAGGGATTTTTCCCTAAGAAAAGTCTTCCTATGAAATAAAATTCAAAGGATGGAGAGAGAGATTTGATTTACAGAGCTGAAAAGCTGAACAGGAAGGGGAGTCCAGAGCTGCTGCTGCCACCACAGCCATAAAACCTGGGAACTCACAGGATGCCACCGACTTTCCCTACAAATGCTCCCATCTGCTATTCCCTGCCAGTTACTTCCTCTTCCCTCTTCTTTATTCAGTGCATTGCTGTTTGTTCTGCTGCCAATCATTTCCATATTTTCCTGAAGTGGGTTACTCCTCCACCAGATTTTTTTGATGTCTGTGAAACCGCAAGATTTTGATATCCCAGATGATCCTTTCAGATAATTCCTAGTTTCCAATACTATTTCCCCCAGTGAGTTCCATTCCCAAATGTGTTCTGTGTGCACCAGTATAACTTTGGAAGATAATTCTCATTGATGTGGTGTTTATATCCATGTGCAAGCACATGGGTGCATGGGCACATCCATCCCAGTTGAATCACTGGAGCCAAGTCCTATTAACAGGGGGAAAGTGCAACTAGACTGTGATCAGAACTCAGGGATCCAAAAGGAATTGCTCTGTTTTTCAGGGATAAAGAATCATTCTTTTTTACCCTCAGAACTAGATTAGTCTGTGTGGTAACACAAGCTTTCTGTGTTAAGGAAAAACATTTATATATTTTCAGATGACTGGCCTTCAGTGGTGCTTTATCTGTATTGCAACGATTTTCTAACCAGAAAACCTTTTCAGAGTTATAATCAAGCACATTCATGCAGGACTCTGAGAAAATTGGCCCAAAATTCCCTGAACAATGAACACCAATCTCGAATGTGGGGAGGGAAGAGGACCTGGTAACAAGTTCTATTACGCTCAGGAGAAAACTGAATATAAAACTCATGTCTTAGCAATTTCAGGGAAAGTGTTGCCCTTGTGCAGGGCTGAAACTTCACACTGTGCTGAGAATAAACTTGCAGACAGCAATGACAGCTGTGGGAAAGATGCCACGTATTAAAATGTTCAAACCTTCCTCCTGGATAACAGGAGGAGTCACCCAGCAGAGCAGTGCTGTGCTCAGGTACAGGTCAGCTGAGACAGGGAGCAACACCTCGGGGAAGGCAGGGAAAACAAAGCTAAGGAAGTTTCTAAAGAGAAGTCTAAGGAAGAATGCTTGAAAAAAATAGGTTAAAAAGAAGAAAACATTCGATTCCACATCAAGCCAATTCATTGAATTCATAAGCAGACACATATCTCACTGGAGAAAAATGGAAAGCTTCAAACTGGGGTGAAAAAAAAAAGCAGGAGTAGGTAACCGAATGTATTTTAGGCATCTCCTGCCCCCATCACTGTAAAAGGCAAATATCTACACTGAGCTATGTTCACTGGAACTAAAAGAACATAAAAATTAGTATGTAGGATATGTAAGTGTTGGAGTTGTTGGTGCCCTGTCCCTGGAAACATTCAAGGCCAGGTTGGTTGGAGTTTGGAGCAACCATGGAAGGCAGAATGAGATGGGCTTTAAGGTCCTGCCAACCCAGACCAGCCTGTGGTTGGAGTTTGGAGCAACCATGGAAGGCAGAATGAGATGGGCTTTAAGGTCCTGCCAACCCAGACCAGCCTGTGGTTCCATGATAATCTATGATAATGAGCCCCTGGATTCCTTCTCACCATGAAATCTGGAAATTGTCGGGTTTTAATAGGATTAGAGACAGAAAAGGAAGAAGCCGTAGTTTGGAATTCTTCAGTTTCACATCCCTGCTTGTGCCTCAGTGCTCAGGGTGTCCACCAGGCACAGAACCAGACAAGACCTCTGGAAGGGGGGTAGAAATCTGTGGACTGGTGCAGGAGAAAGTTCCTTGTCAAAACCTGAGTCTTTGCAGATTCCCAATAAAATGAATGAAATTCCAAGCCACCATCCATCAGAAAAGGAGCTCCCAGTGGCTCTGGTGGGAAGGATGGTGGTGGTTTCCAGTCTGGCTTTTGGTATCCACAGAGTGAAACCACATGACATGAGAGCACCTTCCTGGCTCTGGGATCTCCTGGGGCTGCAGGATCCCATTCTTCTCCATGAAAAGCTAACCAAGGACAGAAGATGCTGCCTTATCCCAGGCTGCATGGTGGCCCCCCTGCCTGTACTCCTTCAGCCAAGAGCAGGATGGTGTTTGCATTAATTCCCTCATCCTGGTGTGGAGCCAGCAGCTGCAGCCCTTCTAGGCCTGGAGGCTGCTCCAGAGGCTCTTTTGGGAGCTGAGGACAAACATCCCGAGCTTTGCAGAACCACACAAAGTGCACATTTGAGGGAGCTCCGTGTGCATTTGTTTACTTTTCATGGCACAAAGGGGATGGAGTGATGTCAGAATCCCTGGCACTTTCCCTTCCCGTGCCTCCCCTCAACTCCGGGCAGGAGCATGGTGGGTGAAGGAATGGCTGGAATGTGTTTGTTGTAGCCCAGTTTTCTGCTCTGCGATCACTTGCTGCTTCCTGTCAGACTGCAGGGGGAAAAAAACAGGCTTCTTTTAATAATCCCCATTTAAAATGTAGCTGAGGCTCCATTTTCTTGGGGAAAAGAATGTTTTATTAATGGAAATTATGCAAATGAAAATACTCTTAATTCATTTTTCCATTCATTTGCTCCTGTTTATACTGGAGCTCAGGCATGTAGGTCTCTGTATCTTATCCATTATCTATTCTGATGTGCATGTTTTGCAGAACAAAGACATTGAAATTGGGAATCCAGTTCTTCAATCTCCTCGTGCTGTCACAGCCACATGAAGAGGCTCTGGAGCCAGCAGAACGAGATTCACAAGGCATAACCTCAGGATGAGGGAGTTTCCCAGCTCTCATTGAGCCAATGGAGAAACTCAGCAAAGCTCCTCTCTGAGCCCTCGTTAGCAGGGCAAGAAGAGCTCAGAGAATTCCCTCCTGGCTTTCACAGCTCTGCATGAGACCCAAAATCTCACAGAATCATGGAACAGTTTGGCTGGAAGGGACCTTTACAGGGACACCTTCCACTAGACCAGGCTGAAGATGTTTCTTCTCCCTCCTGAATAGGAAGCAGAACAAACCCAGCCTGAGTTCTTTTGGTACCACCAAAATCCCCACAAAAAATAGGTTTGTTTCAAAGTTGGGATTGCTTTGCCTCAAAAGAAAGGACCATATTCTTAATGAAAAAAAGCTACAATTAATAGAAGATTTTTCATGGTGGCAGCAGTTAAACCCTTCTCCCTGGTCCCCCAGGAGCAGCTGCCCTCAGCTGTTTAGCCCTAACCCCCAGTTTCTCATTGCAAGCTTTGCAGTTGCTCCACACACAGCGTTTTCTCTTGTTCCATGACATCTGAAATTCACTGCTGGTTTACAAGGCTCCAGCAGGCATTTTTAGATGTGTTCCTTAAATGTCATTTACAGAGGTTACTGCCTTGGAATATCTAAAAGCAACTGCAGCTGTATCTCCCTAAAAAAAGAAACCCAGTTCCATTTATATTGTGTTCACGGCATTAGAACCAAAAGCATCCATGGATTCCAAATTATTGAAGGATGTGCCTATTTTTGCTTCCACTAGAATTGTGTGG
>VXBA01002417.1:163981-230124 GCA_013399895.1 Serilophus lunatus | reverse complement strand
AAAAAAAAAAAAGAAAGAAATAGTGGCATATTTCATAACAAGCAGGAGGGTTTTAAAAGCCCATCCTATTGCTTGTTGATATTTCATGTGGATTTTTCGAAGCACGAAGATGTGATGGAATCACTGAGGTTGGAAAAGAGCTCCAGGATCATCGAGTCCAACCTGTGACTGTTCTTCACCTGAGCACTGAGTGCCACGTCCAGGACATGGACAGCTCCAAGGATGGTGATTCCACCACCTCCCTGAGCAACCCATGGATCTGCAGAGTTTTATTCTGCCTTGTTTACCCCAGAAATTCAAAGTCACAAGACTTACAAAGCACCAGCCTCAATATCCATCCCCCAAACTGCTCTTTCCCCAGAGTGGGTTGAGGCTTAGCACGTGCCTCTATCCCTTCTGGAGACTTTGCCCTCAGAGTATTTTCACTAAATCCCAAGAGATACATCCACTATTACATTTATCCTGGATATTTCCATACTGGCTTTTTCCTACGGTACAATCCCTTTTATTTAAAATATGGTTTTATTACAAATTGGATCTTAAACCAAATGAACTGCCAGTGTTTCTCACCCCCTGCCATCCCTCACGGTGCTTTTCCATGTGCTCCCTGTTCCTTTCCTGCTACCTCAAATCCTCCCTGCTCTTTACAATCCTGAAATATTTGCAGCTCCAAGGAGGAATCTGCACGAATTCTAGAGAGAAAAATCAGCCCTGAGAAAGTGTTAAATAATGGCACTTTTAAGCTACAACAGCAACACGAGCCACGTTCCCTTTCACAAGTACATTTTCGAAAGCAATAACACAGAGTGTGACCTAAACAAAGATGTTGGCACCAAAGGGGCTGCAAAATTATTCCAAATGAGTGTTCTCAAAGTTAATGTATGGAGAGCACTTAGTCTGGGTTTGCCTCAAAGTTCAGCATATCTTTAAACTGCATCCTCCCTGCAGTGACTGAATTCAATAAATCACATCATCAGAGCAGCTACGACAATGTTTTGTCTTTATAGTTTGAGGTTTGATGCTGTGATTTATTGAATTCAAGGGGAAATTAAAGGGATCTCAAAGACAAAACTCCAGTGAAAATCTGACCCTGTTGGGCAAATACAGGTTGCATCTATTCAGAGTAAAGACAAAATAATTCTAAGTACTCAAGGGGCATTACTTGAGATTTAGATCAAGATTTATCTCCTTTAACCTTGATGGAATCTCATCCATTTAAAAATAAGTTGGTCCACATATCAGATTTCCTAGTTTTTTTCTGTATTCTATCATGACCCCTGAGGATTTTATTGTTTGGATTTTATTTCACTGTTTGGATTTTAAGGTTGAATTCCTCAATATTTAACCCTCTTTATTCATTTTTGCCTTATGTTTCAAAATAGACTATTTATAGCCAGATATAAAAAAATATAAATTGAAAATACTCCTCATTAATAAAATATGTAAACAAGCATCTTTTAAAGCATCTGTTTATTAATGTTTTTTTAATGGAAGAAAGACTGTGCAGACAACTCTAGACCAGAATCCCACCATAAGGTTTAGAAAAAAATTGAATTCATCTGGGAATTTACAGACAAAAAATCACTTTTCCCCAAGATCATGTCTGATTTAGACATCCAGGGATTTTTCTCACACCAGGATATTTCCAGTCAAGGGTTGAAATTTAAATTTAAATACTCAATTCTCAGGTTTTTTTAAACAACCCCTCTCCTGTTTGGCCCAGGAAAGCTGCCCAAATGGGAAACCTCCCAGCTGAAAATGAAGGTGTTGGGGGAGAATTCCTGGGAGAAAAGGGAAACTAAAGGGTTTACAGGGAGTCATCAAGGCCCTGGAAGCATCCAGGGAAGCAGGGACACAGGGATACAGGGAAAGGGGATTGGAATACTGAATTTTGCTGTGATGAGGGTGAGGATTTCAGGCCCAGCTAAGAATTCAGCCCAGTTTACTCAGGGTTTTAACTGGTCAGGCCCCGAAAACCTCCAAGGCACATTTCTGGGCAACTATTGCCTGTGTAATGAGGAAAAAGGATGTTTTTAAATATCTATTACACCGAGTTTGGCTGAGCTTTTGTAAATAAACAGAACAACTAAATGATTTTCTGTTAAATGAGTTAATAGACAGATCCCTGAATGTAGGAGAACACCACCTACAGACACAGACAACATATGGAACGTGTTGGGAAAGAGATGCATTTCCATCCTCCACAACAACAGAGTCAATAACAGCTATAAATACATTTCTGTCACATATTTGGGTTTTTGCTTTTTGTCATTCAGAAGGTGGGAGAGTCTAAACAAGTGTGGCACTGCCGGGAAGTGGATGCACACAGGACTAGATTTCCAGGCAAAATTATGCAGATTCTGCTCCACACTCACAAGCCTGCACAGATTTGTGACTGTTGCCCATGACCCCAGCACTGATACTCTGTATTTTAGTACTCTAAAGCAGACTGGGAACATTCTTTTGCTGATTCTGCTCAAAATCCAGCTTCTACAAACACCTTTTAAATGACATTAGATCCCCCCCACAACCACAGACACAAATCTCTTCCATAAAGACAAACCCCAAGAAAGTCAGTGTTCTATCAAAAGGAAAAGATGCAAACATCTCCATTTGACATTCAAATGGCATAATAATGATGATAATCAGCTACCAGGAACTACAGGGCAGAAAGATATATTATTTTTATCTTATTTTTGTTTTGAAGGTTCAACTCTGCAGCTCTCACTCACAGCTATGGGCACTTACCCAAAGATCCAGCTTGTCATGAAATTCCCTTTGCATTGGCCTTTAATGTTCTTTATGTACCTGCACTTTCTGGCACTGCACACTTCCTAAAACCTTAGTCCTTCTTTAGACATATATATAGATAATATATTAGATATATAGATATATATTTTAATATAGTTTCTCACACAAGTATAAGGCCAAGACAGAACAGGCCCCACGCTCTGTTTAACAGAACATTGGTTTACAAAGAGCTCTTTTTTGCTATAAATGTATTTATTAGTGAGAAAACCAGGCAGATTTAGTGGGAATATTATTGGCAGAGCTTCCATAGGGATCACATTCCACAGGACACAGCTCCTCCAGCCCCGTTCCACCAACCTCACACGGAAGTACTAATGGGTATTTTCCTCCATAAATCCAATTAGTATTAATTGGAGCTACATCCACGTTTGGAAAGAGAAACACACACTAAGAAGTGACTTATCACAGCAGGATTACTTACAAATATCAACCATCAAAATGGTGATAAGCACAAGCCAGTCAGTCCTACACTGAGAGTATTCCCTACAGAATTCCCTGTGCATTCCCAGCTCCATGAGAGCCATTGGAAGTTGTCCTTGTCCTTGAAATGATCTCCTTATGGAAAAACTTTCTTCAGTCAGCATCAGATTTTCTTGTCATTTCTCTAATCTGCACGTGCTGCTGGAAAACTGATTTGGGGGAAAATATTTATCTCCACACCCCCATTAAAGCACGCCATTAAAATATATGGAGATACTCCACATTTCAAAGGATCTCTCTATGATTTTCACATCCCTTTTGCTAATAAATCACTTAGTCAGAAACTTTATTCATTAAAAAAAAAAACCAACAGAAGGGGAAAGAAAATGAGGCTGGTTTATTTTAAGAAATTTGAAGGGAAGTGTGTAACAATGGCTCTGGAATATCTCCCTGTTTTTCCAGAAGGATGTATTTCAAATGTACCAATACAGCTTGAAACACTCAGCTGTGCTTTGTGGCAGTGTCTGGTACGAATTAATATTAATTTTGGAATTTTTTTTAAGCTGATAGTTATTAGAAAACTGTTCATAGGGCAGCTAAATGGTCAACCAAGCCACCAGAACATTGGCTGCTTCATTTTAAACACTGACAGAACAACACGGAATTAAAAACAAAAATAACAAAAATATCTACATTGATGTTCCTCCTTAAAACTGAGACTCAAAAATTAGTCCACAGACCTTAAGTGAGGTTAAAAATTAAAAGATCACAGCTGAGAGTGGGCCATAGTATCAGTTAATAGTGATTAGTTTAATGTAGGGTGATGCATCCACGTGAGCCACAGGGTAAAATAAGTGAAATGAGGCAGTGAAAATAAACTCTTCCTCCTGAAAAAAATATCTTTATATTCTGTATTTCTATGTATGTGTGCATATGCACATGCACTTATGTCTACAAAGTTTTTATATATGTATATGGTGATTCAAAATGGACTGAAAAACTTTGCACAAACCCTAAAATAAGAACAAAAACCTCAGAAGAAAACCTGGAACAACAGTTCAAACTACAACCTATTGATGGGGAATTCCTGAGCACAACAGAACGTTGTGAATTGCTGATCCTTTAGGAGTTTCTTGCTCATCCTTCACACACATAAATGCAAGGTTTCAGTGTCACCCTGAGGGTACCAGGTGAGGGAAGTGTAAGTGCAATAAATAGATTTTCACACCCAAAGGCTCTGTGATAATGATGAAAGTCTATAAAATTCCCCTTCCTTCCATGTGGTGCCATAAACAGGAGAGACACAAAGAATTCTGGAAAGCAGCATAAGCAGCATTTTTATTTCTCCAGAGAAAGAGCAAAACTAACTAGAAACTCATTTTAACTGAGTTTTTCATGGCACAGAACTGTTCCCAAAGCTTTCTGTCCTCTCTGTCCCACAGAAGAATCAGTAATTACTTCTGGAGAAGAAATAATTACTCAACCAGAAGTTTCCTTTCTCAACCAGGAATTCTTTCTCAAGAAATGCTTGGGAGGGGTAAGAAGAGAGAGACAGAGACATTTATTTTTTGAACTAAAACATGATCCTAAACACAGGTTGTGTTTCAGATCCAGAACAGATTTTAGAGCAGAGTTAAATTAAAAATTGCTGAAGTTTTCTAATGGAAATGCTGACAGACCCTAAAATACAGCAACACTCGTGGGTGTCACTGTAATAAAGTGGCATTTAAGAGTCTTTTTTTTTTGCTAGACTTTGATTTCTGCAAAGGTCACATTTGAATAAAACTATCAGTAAACCTCATTATCAGCTTTGCCAGAAAGGCACCTTCTTTTTATTTTTTCAGCCTAACTTGCAGAGGTTTGAAAGAACAAAACAAATCTTTTCTTCTGTATCACTGCTGATAGAAACCCATGAAGGCAAAGGGAGGATGCAGGGCTTCCCTGGAGCAGAATTCCCTGCTCCCGGAGCGCTGGGCTGTGACACAGCAGCAAGGAAACCCTCTTGGCTCTCTCCCAAGCCTCTTTTCTCTTTGATTATATCCCCATGGGGTGCTTAGGAAGCTTAAACACCACACGGGATTTTATAGCAAAAGAAAGGAGTGCCAGCGGTTCCACAACTGAAATTTGCACAAAAAGAAACCAGATTTCAGGGCAGACCTGCCTTTCTTACTCTGCCTTTACGCCAGTATTTGCTAATTGGTCATAGAAAACAGATTAAAAGTTGGGTTTAGTTACAGGAAGGACTGAGATTTGTGCCTACAATTCACTTTGATGAGCATTTTCAGTTGGAAAACTCAGAATTCAGAACCTGGAATTTATAATTTGGAATTTAGGATTTAGAATTCAGAATTTAGAATTCGGAATTCAGAACTCATTTGTATCCCAAGTTCCTTCTCCCAACAGGGTTTCCATACTTTGAGGACCCACAAAGAGATTTAACTGTGGTGATGTGGGACTGCTAAAATGAACATCTATTTTTTGGATACCTTACTTCAGGGATATAATCCACAGAATTGTCAGGGAGTGATTTCTAGGAGCTGGTGTGCTGGACAGGGAGGATCACAGGGCTCTGGAGGAGTCAAAAAAAATGAAATAAACCAAAAATCCACACAAAGCTCCACCATCTAAAACTACAATGCAAATTCTGTCAGAATCTCTGGCTTCTTCTTCTAAGGAATTTAATATCTTGTACCAGTTTAAAATATGCTAATTTCATACTGGAAACTATGGAAAATCTGGTAAAGTGCAGTGAGGGAAAGCACAAAAAGTGTGTCCTCTCCTCACTGCTGCCTGTGCTGCTTCCACAGAGCATTCCTGGGAGTGGGAATGCTACAGCTGTGTGAAAGGAGGATTCACAAATGCAAAGTATTTATGGATCAGGGGTGAAAAAGAAGTGCTACCTATGGATGTTGGATGCAAATTTGTCGTGTGCAATTTATTAGAAAGCACAGGAGCGTGATTTGTCATCGTATAAATTACCTGAATCTAAAAACCCCTGTCTGTCCTTGCCCAGCTCATACACTGTGGAGTTATCTGCAATTCCCACCCCTGGAAGTGCCCAAGGCCAGGTTGGAGCAACCTGGGATAGTGGGAGGTGTCTCTGCCCATGGCAGGGGGTGGGATGGGATGAGCTTTAATGTCCCTTCCAACCCAAACCATTCCAGGATTCTCTGATTCCATGATTCCATCCCTCACAGAAGTGTCACAAAGGATCATTTCACACTCTATCTTTGCACATGGCAGCTTCATTAGAGCCCCATCCAGAGGTACAAATCCCTGGGATTGGGGGTATTATAAGCCTACAAAACCCTTCCAAACAGAGAAATAAGAAATCACAGTTCTCCAAGAAAAGCCCAAGGCCATCCCATTATCTGTTGGATTATTAAAGGAGGACATGGAAGGGATCTTCCTCCCCACTTAGTGAATCCTCATGGAATTGCACATTTTGCAGGGTACATACCCATGCTGTCCTAGAGCAGTGATTCCATGGCTCTGTGTCCTGCTGCTTTCCTCCCACACCACTGCTGGGGGCTCATCCTCCTCCTTTCCCAATGGAACTGTTTTTTTCACACACCCCAGGGAGTCCTGCTGACCATACCAAAGGGCTCAACTTCTTCCTGCTCACTCTCCTCTCACCCATTTTCCCTCACCCACAGAGAGATCAAAGGTGGCAGCACTGGGAGCCCAGTAAGGACCAGTTTTATCAGGAACAGCCCCAGGCAGCTCAGTGGCCTGAGAGCCAGGAGACCTCTGGGATAACCAAGGAATCAGCAGTTCACTGGATCATACTGAGAGGCTTCTAAAATGAGCATGAGAAATCATTAACAGCCCAGAAATCCGATATAGAACATCCTTCTCCACTATGGATATATAAGAAGCTGTGGCTGCCCCATCCCTGGAAGTGTCCAAGGCCAGGCTGGACAGGGATTGGAGCAGCCTGGGACAGTGGGAGGTGTTCCTGTCCATGGCAGGGGGTGGAATGACAAGGCCCCTTCCAACCCAAACCATTCTGGAATTCCATGATCTTCTCTCTCACCCCTTCCGTTACCTATAGCCCATTTTTTATTGGTGGGGTTATTTTTAAGCCTCCGCATTCATGTTTAAGTTCAACACTATTTCTATATTTCCTCTGCATGATATATAAGTAATTTCAGGATAAAAATAATTAACAGTGCTCCCGGAACACACATCCTTTGCTTCACATATAAAATTTCCTGGGCATATTTTTTCCTTTAATATCTTTGCTTAAAGGTTCTCATTTGCAGATAGATTCCATCTAGCATTAGGCTATTTTTTCCCTTAATTTTTTTAATTAATAAACATTTTTCTACAATGGCTGAGCATCCTCATTTTGCAATTTCTTACTTTTCTTTTAATTGCTACAAATTCCCACCTACTTGCCTCTCCTGTGCTAATTACTGGCTAATGAAGACCTTGTAACCAACTTGGGAATGGTAAGAGTAAGCCAAGTCAGCTTCCAGCATTCCAGGATTGGAATCACTAATGGGTGGAGGCAGCTGATAGCTGATAGCTCCTGGGTTCCAGAGATGTTCCAGGTTGCCCTGGGATCATGGAGTGATGGAGAAATCCCACAAATAACAGGATCTTGTGCTTGGATAGTGCAGGATGGAGTTACAGGGCACACCAGGCCAGGGTGCTCCTCACAGGGACACGCTTATGAAATGATGGAATCCCACAACCCTAAAGCTCATCACATTCCAGCCCCTTCCATGGGCAGGGACACCTCCCACTATCCCAGGGGGCTCCAACCTGGCCTTGGACACTTCCAGGGATGGGGCAGCCACAGCTTCTCTGGGCAGCCTGTGCCAGGGCCTCTCCACCCTCCAAGCCAGGAATTCCTTCCCAAGATCCCATCTAAACCTCCTGTCTTCCAGTCTGAATCCATTCCCCTGCTCCTGTCACTACACATGACACATACATGGCACATATGCTTTGGGTTTCCCTGTTTCCTGAAAGCCCAACTGCAGACAGTCACTGACATTCCATAATCCCTCCCACTCACCCCAAGTGAAATCCAGCCATTCCATTAAAATCCACATCCTTGGAAGTGTTTCTGGGTTGCTGCTGCAGCGGAGCTTTTAATAAATCCTCTCCCAATAGCTGTGAATGCCAATAAAAATAATCAATTCAGCACTTCCCACTTCAATCCCAAGGCCTATTTTCAGCCTGTTCCTGATAGCCATGTTATAAACACACAAGTCTGTTGTGTTTGATGCTTTTCTTGTGAAACTCGTGCAGCAGCACCAGAAACAAGCAAATAATTTGAGCATTTTGCTGTTATTTCTTTGCTATATCTCAGATTGAAATAATAGCACAGCCCCTCGGTTTATTCTGCCTCACTATTATCTTGGTGAGTGTTCAGTACATCAGGCTGGCAACAAAGTAAATATTTAGTGATGACTTGGATTATCTTTAGCAGTGATATCCTCTGAATTTAATTTTTTTAGGGATATTTGAAGCTCTTTATATCTCTTGAAATCCAGACAGAAGTTTTATTCTATCCTGTCTCGCTATTTTTTTTTTTTCCAGTTTTCCTTCTTCTAAAAAAAAAATCAAACTGAGAAAGCCATGAGCTCTTGTTTTCTGGAGGTTTCTTAAGTTCTTTTTCCACACATTAATACATATGTGAATATATCATTTTAATGAGGAGAGCTTAATATTCAGGAAAGCTAAATTGCCTTGCACAAGGAAATGACTCTTGCAGCGACCATTTGTTGTCTCTGCAGCCCCATCTACATCTTGATTCTCAGCAGAAGCTTAATTATAAACATGTGACTTGTAGCTCTGGAGTCAGGGAGACTTGGACAATCCATGGTTTGTCCAACTGGAGTTAAGGGCAATGTGGGGCATTTAAACTTCATGTAAGAATTTAAAACATACTCTCTTCAAAAAGCAAATCCTATAGTCAGAACTGCAGTTCTGATGAAGCCCAGTGATCCTGTCAAAGAGCCTTTTGATGAAAGGCAAATCCCATTTTGAGATTGAAATCTGTCATGGGAAAAATCCAAATCATTGCATTTGATTACAATTCAGCCTTTCAGTACTGAAAGGGAGCTTGTAAAACCAAATTTGGAGAGTGATTGTGCATGGACAGACAGGGACAGCACAGGAGGGGATGGTTTAAAACTGAAGGAGGAGAGATTTAGATCAGGTGTTGGGAAAAATTCTTCCCTGTGAGGGTGGGAAGGCCCTGGCACAGGTTGCCCAGAGAAGCTGTTGCTTCTCCATCCCTGGAAGTGTCCAAGGCCAGGTTGGAGCAGCCTGGGATAGTGGGAGGTGTCCCTGCCCATGGCAGGGGGTGGGACTGGAGGGGCTTTAAGGTCCCTCCCAACCCAAACCACTCTGAGTTCCCATGAATTGATCAGGAGTTTCTGCCCCTGATTGATCACTTTGAACAATGCACTGGTTCCTTCTGGCTGCTAAAGCAGAGACACTTCCCGTGTGCACCAGGATTGAGGCCAAAATCCAGAGTCTTTGGAAAAAGAAACAGGATTAATTATTACAGGGAAAGTGTCTTCCTCATCTCTGATATACTTTTATTAATTACTGTAAGTGAACAGCTAAAAACAATTGACACTGATATTTTAACCACTAATGAATAAAACTACAAGGAAAATAAATTTCAAAAACTTTGCACCAGAAAAGCCCTTTTTTTTGCTCTTAAGTTTGTTCTTCAGTGTGCTGAAGCAAGGACTGAAATAACTCTTAGTGCACCAGAAGGCCCAAAGCAGTGAAAACCTCCCCAGATTACACACTCAGAGATGGATAAATGCATTCCCACTCTCCCTGGTGGCGTCAGGAGTCTGATTCAGAGCCTTTAAGTGCAGCAAGGTCAACGCCAAGGCTCCCTGGCATGTTCAGCCATTCCCAGACATTTTAATGTATCTATTAAACTTCTAGTTTATTAACCTAAGCTGAAATGTATAGTAATAACCCTCCTTCAATTAAAGCAGCCTGGTTCCATAATTCCTAGACAAAGCTAAGACAAAAGAAGGAAAAAAGAAAAGAATCCCACATTTGCTTACTTTCCAATCTGCTCTGAGCAAGGAATGAGCCTGACCAGGGAAATGGGGATTGTTATATTTCACATGGGATTTCCAAGTGCACCCAAGCTTTAGGGATGCAGGAATTCCAGATGAAAGTGTGCAGCTTGGTGTTTGCTGTATGCTGGACCCAGCAAATGCCACGGCAGGAATCAGTACCTCGGATAACACCATTTATTGCTCTTGCAGTTGGTTCCACTGGAGTGCTGGAATAAATTCCTGTGGCCCACACACACGAGGTGAATGTTTATGATGGTGAAACCATGGAGTGAGGGATGTTTTCTATGGGATAAGCTCCTGGAAAAGTCTCTCTAGCCTGTGGTTTATGCAATCCTGCCTTTCTATGGACTCAGAGGTGAGGGAGGTTTGCCCGAGACTATCATTAATCCCAGAAATGATCCAACTGTTACTCCCACAGGACCCTCAGGATAATGCTGGGAGATCTTTATCCACTGAAGTCACCTCCTTGTCCTAATTCCACACAGTTTTCCTGCTGGTTGGGGTTGGAAGGCCCAGCCCAGTGGGATGATGCTCAGTCAGAAGGGCTGAACTGGGACACAGCCACATTCCCACCTCTCTTCTCTCGGAAAGACAAAGCTGCTGGAGGACCTCGTGCTGCTAAACCTCCTTTCCCTGCACCAAGGAGGGCAAAAAGTCAGGAAAATGTTACCTGCACCTTTGCTTTGCCATTTACCTTGGCCTGAGCTGACTGAAATCTTGGCCTCAGATTAAAAAAACACCAGGAAAGGAGAATTAAAGACCAAAGCCCCACTTGCCAAGAAAGTGTGGGGATGTGCTTCTTCTACTTTTGATGTGGAAATATCACTTTTTGCAATTGTTAATGTGGTAAAAAATAAAATTTGGACCTGAAAATTGTTTATCAAAAGACAGTAGGGCTACAAAGAATTTATATAAAATACTTTGAGCAAGAGATTTACCCCACAATGCATAAAAAAAATCACTCTGCTCCTTAAATTTTCCTTTCCAGAATCATAGAATCATGGAATAGTTTGGGTTGGAAGAGATCTTAAAGCTCACCTCCTTCCAACCCCCTGCCATGGAGTTTATGTGAAGGGAAAAAGGGATTAAAGAACAGCAGAGAACACAAGACAAAAGTTTGTTATGGACAATATTCTCTCTATAAACTTGCACATAGGCCTTGAGATGTTGAAATGTTGCCCTTTTAAATATAACCAGCAGTATAATAATATCTGTGACATCTGGAATTATTTATTTATGCCTCATATTTGTTACTGTAGCCACTTAAAGAACCCTCTCTGTAAGTTCAGGAAATGTTGTACACATGCAAAGGTCCCCTAAAAATATAAGACAATCACTTTCTAAATTACTGGGAACCTTCCCTGCTGATTTTCCAGCCCCAGGGATTCACTAGATCCCTGTTTCACCCAATTCCTTTGCCAACAGTCAATATTCCATCCTCTGTAACTTGTCCAAGAATCTCAGAGCAGTTTCATAACTGATTTCCAAAGCACAAGGAAGAGCTGGGGTTACTCAGAATTATTGCATAAGCAACTGTGAAAAAGCAACAGCTACTCATTCTTTGCATGTAAAGAAGCTCCTTCTAAGAAAAATAATGAAAAAATTAGAAACTTAAATGCATATGGAAAATTCCTAAAGTAAATACAAGAAATAAATTGTGCCTTTATGACAAGAAAACTTGGCTAAAACATTTCTTATTACTCCTGTGGTCAAAGTACTTCTCCCTCTCACACATTGAATTTAATTGTGATTTAAAAATAAGATATGGGGAAATCTCAGCTCAGGCTACAATTTAATTTTTTCCTTAAAATCATTGGAAAAACCCTAACAGGCAACACAGTGTTTGTGTTCCACTTGATGATCAGCAGGAACTCATGCTCTGTGCAACAGAAAACAATTCATGACCACAATCTCCTCCAGATGATGCTCAGACAGAGACAAAACCCTCATATGAGGAGTTATTAAAAACAAAAATCATATAAAATAAAATAATCCCAGTGTTATCACTACATACCTGAACCAAAAGTACAGATGACAAAAAAGCCACCATTTTTTTTTAATTTAACAAGTGAATCAGAAACAGTCAGACTCAGCACTCTAATTTCCTCATTTCCTATAATTAACTGAGCTTTCAACACCTCTTCTAATTTACTGATGATTATCTTTTTATTCACCAATCTAGATTAGAACAGAACTGACATTCTTTGCTACCCACTGGTTCAGATGTTCTCATCTTTCTGCCTCCAAAGATAACAAGGAGTTGTTCTCTGGTGGATTTATTTTCTTTCCCTTCACCCGTTGCAGATTGTCACACATGTTATGGAAACCAGGAATCCTTCAAGACCATCCCAGGTTGCTTTTCTCTGATCATTATTTTTCCAAGAAGCAGCTCCTTACTCATTCAAATCTAAGTTAGAGATAATTTTGCAAAGGGGTGGCTGTTTTATTAACCTATTGCTTCTCTTTCCTGCACAGATGGAGCAAATTTGTCATGCTTTCATACTGCAAAATAAAATAAGTGCTCAAAAAAATTCATGGTACCAGAACAGGAATTATCCAGGTAACTTCCACAGCTGATTGATGAAAATGCCACATAAGAACACAAGAAGAAATGAGAATATAAGAAATTCATATTTAAAATAGAAAACAAAGCATTTCTTAGAATTGTTCAGATGTTTTGCTTGGGTTTTCAAATGTAACAGATATTATCTGAGGGGTTTTTTTCACTGCTTTCAGAAAATACACAGGATCCCGTTTATCACTGTTTTTTCAGTCCCAGTGTCTGGGTGACTCTTCGCAGAACCCACCAAACAGGAGCTGATGTGCAACATCAGCTCTTTCAATGGCTTTTTATCTCACAGGAGCATCAACTGCAACCCAAATAAATCTTGTCCCACGGGATCCTGGCCCAGCCCACTCCAAAACTGAGCATTCCCACCTCTGCTTTTCCAGCTTCCCTTCACTTTCTTTACACTGCTTTTCTTTCAGTGGGGTTTCCTCAAATATTTTTTGGGGCAACAGAAACCCTGTGGGAACACTGGATGAGATGCATACCCCCCTGTAATCCAGAACTGCATGTAGATTCAGTTCTGAAGGGCTATAACCTGCTTTAACAGGTAATTCCTGAGAAGCAAAAGGCAGATAACTGGGAAAGTTTCACAAATAATCTTCCAAGGAACCAGCAGCCCCTTGGTCAGAAATGAAGGATGGATTTCTAGGCACAGATGCCATTTCTAGAGAAAGGACACTGTGGGATTTTGGCAGGTCCCAGGTGGACACTCCCTATTCCCAGAGCAGGTCCCACATGAGCTCCTGCAGTGGGAACCTCCACAAATTCCTTGTTTCACCAAGGAAATATCTGCAGATCTGATCCCAGTTCTACCTCCAACCTGATCTCCACACACTCACCTGACTTCTCATGAATCAGATCACTTGCTGTTATTTCTCACCTGATTTAAGCTATTCTGCTCTATGCTCCATTATTATCATTCCCTGTAAGAATTCCTGACAGTGAGAGGAAATGGGGCTGTGGATCCCTCTCTTCCCTTTCTACAGTGCTTGTTTAGTCGTGTCCACAAAGAGAAATGGAGCTAAAGTTGGTGTATTAATGACTCACTGATCTATTTATTTCCCAGCTCACTGAATTCAGTTCAGCCTTTCTCTCCCAGATTTCCTTGGGAATGGATAGAAACAAACTTCAGGTGCTTTATGTAAGGGATTAACACTGCACATGGCTCTGCCCTCTCTGCCACAGCCACTACCAACACTTTTAATGGATGTCATCATTAATAGCAATCTTTTTTTAAGCATCTTCCTGCATAAAATCCTTGCACTGCAGCCACTGCACTTGTGGTTTAACTCCCCTGGGCTTTCCTCTCCCACCACCTGCACTGCCAGGTCCTGCCCACACAGTCCCTCAGAACTATCCTCAGAGTTCCTTGGGATCTCCTTGTCCCCCCAGACCTCCCTCTTACTCACTATTGAAAAGTCTGATTTCCATCTACAAGCCAGAATTTATCTGCCTTCAACATTTTTCAAATATGTATTTTTTACTTCCTCTCCTGCTGTCCCCCACATGTGGAAATTATTTCCTGTAAACATACAGAAGTTACCCAGTTTCCTTCTTTCAAGGCCCACTTGGAGACTGTCCTTTGGGTGTTACCTATTTAAAAAATAATTTTTAAATTATTTTGGTGGTTTTGCTTAAACCATTGCCCGTAAGAATGGATCCATTTCATCACAGTGCTGCCTGTGCTTCCCTTTTTTACTGCCTTGGTACTTAAATAGTCTTTTAAAACTGAATTGCCATATCTAGGGGACACTTCTAATTCAAAATCTGAACAAAACATTGCTGAGCAGATCATGTTCTGGAAATTCACTCCCCAGGCACCAGGGTTACACCAACACCAGTGAACAATAAAAAATCTGTGTTTAAGGGTGTTTTGTTGGCAGTTTTCTAAACAGAAACACAAATTTAACAAGAAGTAAAATGATTTTTAGCACCAGAAACAGATTAAAAGTAAAGCCATGCAAAGTGTGAGAGAACTCCATTTATGGTTCTTGGTAGTCATGGAATCACAGAGTGGTTTGTGTTGGACATTACACTCATCCAGTCCCACCCCTGCCATGGGCAGGGACACCTCCCACTATCCCAGGATGCTCCAACCTGCCCTTGGACACTCCCAGGGATGGGGCAGCCACATCTTCTCTGCCCAACCTGTGCCAGGGCCTGCCCACCCTCCCAGCCAGGAATTCTTTCCCAATATCCCATCTCTCCCAGTGGGAAGCCATTCCCTGTGTCCTGTCCCTCCAGCCCTTGTCCCCAGTCCCTCTCCAGCTCCCCTGGAGCCCCTTTAGGCTCTGGAAGGGGCTCCAAGCTCTCCCTGGATCCTTCCCTTCTCCAGGGGAACATTCCCAGCTCTCCCAGCCTGGCTCCAGAGCAGAGGGGCTCCAGCCCTTGGAGCATCTCCGTGGCCTCCTCTGGACCTGCCTCACTAGGTCCCCATCCTTCCTGTATTTTTCTGCTTCTGTTTCTCCAGCTTTTAATAAATTTATTCCTAGGACAGCTCCAGCATCCCCTAACTTGGGAGTAACCCAGGAGTTTGCTGGGAGCCTCCTTCTCCAATAACCTGTGGGGTTACTCCCTCCAGTATGTAAATCATAAAAGAGATGGTGGGAAAATCCAATGCAATCTTCCAATGTCAAGCCCTGCAAATGCCAACATGGACAAGAGCCTTGATAAGGAAAGCAGACACCCACCCAAGTGGTGAGTGAAACAGAGCCCTGCATGTTCCCTGGGAAGGTTCTCAGACTTGGGGGGTGGGATGTCACACATTGAGCTGTTTTGCTCCAGGTAATTGCTGCTCCCAGTCCCTGGGGTGTGTGGAAACTCCAGGAACAATAGCAAAACAATGCACTCCGTTTATGACTGAAGGCAATTCTTGGCACTGGGAGCACACTGCTGTATTTACTGATTTTACAGTGTAAACACATATGTTGCAAGACAGATGGACCTTTCCCCCCAGCTTGCAGCAATGGGTGTCTCATCAGGGAAGGGATTAAGGAGATCTCCAAATCTTTAAACAAGGTTTCCAGGCCCTGGCCATGGCCAGCCCTCCACAAAGGCTGGGATTATGGGACACAAAGGGTTGTGCTTGCTGGGAGCAGCCAGGCCACACTGAACAGATCACTCAGCAGTGTTTTAATTATATTACAGAAAAGGGGTTAACAATAGATTTTACTATCAACTGCAGCCAGGTGGCTTTGCAAGACAAAATTTGGGCTTTCCAGCCCACAGGGTCCAGTTCCTGAATGATCCCTATTTGGAGCAACAGTGGGGCTGTGATTTTAGAGAGAATTGTTCTCATCTAAAACTATTTTTGCTAAACAGCCACGATACCAAATTATTTTTGATACGTTTTCTAGGAAAGTAGAGTAGATTGCATTAAAAAAAAATGGGTTTGGGGATAAATAAAATCCACATCAAGGCACTTAGAAATTTCACAGAGAATAAACATTTAACCCTCAATCTTTGCTTGATCAAAGGTCTGTTAAAATATTTGTAGAATGGAAGTCCATGTTATAATAATCAACTTTTTTTTTTAACTGGAGAAAACTCCAGTGGGGCAGAACAAACCTGGTCTACAAGTAAAAAAATCCAGATACCCCTGCAACCTTGTCTAGGATCAGTTTTGCTTTCAAAAAGCTGCAGGAGTCACCATAATTCATATTTCTTCTTAAAATTCTTTAACCTGCAAGAACATATTTTTCCATGATTAGCAAATGAGGGCTCCACACAAACCTCACCATCACCATCCCTGCTCTAGGATATTGGAAACAGCATTTCCAGACTCCTGTCTAAAACACTGGCTTTGGGAATTTTTATTGTCTTTTTCATTTTTTTTCCTTACTTAAGGGTCTTTCTGTTATGAGCAGACTGTACAGCCAGTTTTAGAGCTAAAATTTAAAATTACATATGGTAGAACCAAAAAGCCTCTGTCTTTTTATGAAGTTACAAGGATTTGCCTCAAGCAGAGTAAAATCTTTCAAAGAGCAAAGTAAAGCTGTGCACTGACAGATGAGATGATGGGCAGATGAATTTTGTCTCATATTTTAGAAGTTCTTAATTAAATTTCTTGTTCAAGGCTGGCTAAGGAAAGGGGTGCGCAAGAAGGTTTGAGAGAAAAGAAAAGAGGAGGCAAAGGGGGAAGAGAGCAGCATGAAAGGCAAGATGAGAAATGCCTTGTAACACAGAACAACAACATGTGCAGTGATCACTCCAGTGGGCTCAGGATGGTCCCACACACTTGTTTTTCCATGTTTTCCCTGAGGTTGTTTCCCTGAGGAGGCTCAGACAGCCTCTCCCCCACGTGCATCTCCTCCCTGGCACCCCATTTCCAATGCTCGTTTTCCTCAAGTCACAACAACCTCTTCCAGCAAAGCCCTCGTGGAATCAAATCTCATTTTTCAGCACAGTAAGGTGCAAAACAGCAAAGGTTTGGGAAGGGGGGTGCCCAGGGCTGACTGGTGTTCTCATATGTTATGGATGAACACACCCTAATGCTACTTAAAAGATTTAACGTCTGATATTCTCCTAATGAGATTAAGGGCACAAAGAATTGAAAACAAGGGATGTTTACAATTACTGGCACCTGAGGAGCAGTGATGTCACGTGGAAAAATAAACTTTCCACCAGGGATGCATTTCCTGGGCAATGCAGACGTGTTCAGCTCTCCTTTGGCTCCTTGTGCCTGTTTCAACACTGGAATTGAGACCAGAAATTAATGCAGCAAAGGGTCATGGCCAATCATCAGCAATTAGGAGCATTTAAATGACAGTAAAAATCCACGTGTAACCGGTCACTGAGAGAAATGAAGTGTCAGAAGTGCCCGTGGGCAGCAGCCTCATCACCCAAACACCTCACAGTTTATTTGCCTTTGGACTGAGCTACTTTCACCTGGCACACCAAACCCTGCTGTCCTCATCCCAGCCAACAAATTTCTCAAGCCACAGTGTCCCCATCTCTTCCCTTCCTCCTTCAAACCTCTACTTTTCTTTCACTGTTATTTTCAAAAGGCTAAACTTCAAAATTTTTAAAGTGACAGGAAAAGGAGCAGCAAAGTTTTGGGAAAAAATAGCCATTTGCCTAAATAAACATTCCAAAACTCAATGGAAATGTTGGATAAAATTCTTTCACTTATTTCTGTTTGCTCAGTTGTGTTTGACAAATGTGTATCTGGGTTTTACTCAGAGACACAGTCCTGCCAACTTTGTGAGAGCATGAAAACGGGTCCAGCTGTAAATTTATTTATTTGGTTGGTTGAACGCTTCCAGAGCTGGATATGGATAACTTATTAGTTGGAACTTGGATCCCCAGGCTGAGCATCCCAGCCCCAAGGCTGCAAAACACACTCATGGAATCATGGAATGGTTTGGGTTGGAAGGGATCTTAAAGATCACCTCATTCCAAACCCCTGCCATGGGCAGGGACACCTTCCCCTAGACCAGGCTGGGATCCCACAGCCTTCAGCAGTTCAGCACATCCAGCCTTCGTGGCTCTGCCCCAGGAGCTCTGCCCAGGGGTTGTGTCTGAGATCTCTCAGATCTTTAGGGATGAACATCCCAATAACCTCCTCCCCAGGGGAGTGCTCTGTTGGGCTCTCACCAAAAAAAACCTGATTCCACTGATTTACAAAGCAGGAGAATATCCACAGCCTTTAGTTATGAGTCTGCTTATGACCCCAAGGGATGGAGCTTGAGACAGGCACCCAGTTCCAGGGCAGGGATTTCTCTTGTCTCTCTCCTGAAATGTCTCTAAACCTCCAAGGTGATTTCTGGCAACACCTAATCCTCCACACCTGAAACCAAAACACCCAAGTGAGACACATGGAATGACCTTCCAAAGCCAAAAATCCATGTCTCAGCTCCTACTATTCCTACATCCTACTGTTCCTACCCAGCATCCTTAACATCTCAGGTATTTTAGGGATCTGTGTCAGTTCAGCACAGAGATTTGTTGCTGTTTATGGCCATTGAAAGCTCAGACCTCAAATTAAAAAAAAAAGACAACAAACAACCCCCTTATTTATTTCTGGGGCTTTGATCCATGCAGTGCTTATTCTTGAAAACCTCTTATCAGCTTCTGGAAGTAAAATACTATGATAAGATATGCAGATCTCATTAAGCTAATTTTTATCTAATGCTATCTATGCTTTGAAAAGAGAATGCAGTAAAAATACTGAAGAGGAGGAAATCTCCTTTACTTTCTTGTAGTTTTTTTTTAAGTTGAGGAGTTTTGAGGTCACATTTGGAGGTTTCTCCAGGGTTCTGTTTGCTCAGCAAACACCAGTGTTTTATTCTTCAGAGGTTAAGTTAGACTGCCAAAGTAAAATTTACTTTCAAAACCTGGCTTTTAATAAAAATATTGAACTGGACATACAGTGTTTGGTAAGCCTGAAAAACAAAACCAGCACACAAGAAAATGACACTTTCCCCAAAGGGAAAGAGCAGACTCTGGTCTCTGGAAAATACAAAAACTGCTCCCAAGCCAGACAGTCTTTTAACTTTTTAATACACATTTTAGCTGCTGTATTTGAATATCTGCTTCACTGATTATATGGAAATGAAACAGCTCAAACCTTTCAATTACTCACACTAAGCTTCTGCCTGTTAGTGATGTGTCAAACAACTGATATCTCACAATCTCCTCAAACGAAAATCCCAGAATGGTTTGGGTTTGAAGGGACATTAAGGATTTTCCTTTTCCATCCCTCCCACTCTCCCAGGTTGCTCCAGCCTGGCCTTGGACGCTTCCAGGGATGGGGCAGCCACAGCTTCTCTGCCCAACCTGTGCCAGGGCCTGCCCACCCTCCCACCCAGGAATCCCTTCCCAATATCTCATTTCTCCCTGCCCTCTGGCAGTGGGAAGCCATTCCCTGTGTCCTGTCCCTCTAGCCCTTGTCCCCAGTCCCTCTCCAGCTCTCATGGAGCCCCTTTAGGCTCTGCAAGGAGTTCTGAGGTCTCCCTGGATCCTTCCCTTCTCCAGGGGAACATTCCCAGCTCTCCCAGCCTGGCTCCAGACCAGAGGGGCTCCAGCCCTTGGAGCATCTCTGTGGTCTCCTCTAGACTTTCTCCAGCAGCTCCAGATGCTCCTGCTGTTGTTCCCCAGGGCTGGAGGAGCTCTGCAGGTGGGGTCTGAGGGGGCAGAGGGGCACAAATTACCGCTTTCCCTGCTTCCCACACTGTGGGATCAGCCCAGGGCATGGGGGGTCATGTCAAGCTTCTCGTCCAGCACCCTCAGATCCTTCTCCCTGGGGCTGCTCTCCAGGTCCCTGTGGATCCGTCCTTTCCCTGCAGCCTGTGGTTCCCACCCCAGGCTGTTCCTGGCTGTGGGCTCTGAGTATCCAACCCCTCCTCAGCTACCTCGATGCCCTGGCAGAAAGGTCTGGGAATAAACATGCTCCTCCAAAAGGCAGAGAGTCCTCAAAGGCAAACAGAAAATGGAAGATGTGTTCCAAAGTTCAGAGCTGCCATCCTGCCACTTGCCCTTTCCCAAATCCAGTGCAGTCAGGACTCTCACTGTGTTAATGTTTTCTTTCCAGAATCATTATAATGAACAACCTTTATAAATAATACATTTCCTCTGTTCCCTTTTGTTCTGTGGGGACAATTGGTTCTCATAAAACATCCCGAAGCACAGAAGAGAATCATGATTTTAAAAGATTTAGAAATGTTCAAGCATCAGACAGAGGTTTTTTTCATACAATAATGTATTTTTTCTATATAATTTAAATACTTCGTACAATGCAAGTTTGTTATAAAATACTCGAGCTGTACACATTAAAAAATTACTGGTCTCAAGCTCATCTCTTTTATATCCTTTCTGTCAACAACTAGACACATTTTGCCTCTTTTTTCATAGAACCATTTCAAGAAATGTCATTATTCTCTAGTCATAGCCCACAACTTCATTATCATTGTCAGCCTGCTCCTTGAATATTTATCTCTAGAATTTTCTTCCTCTTTGTGGTATAGAAGGACTTGGAGAGGTGATGAAATACAGACCTTTTTTTACACTTTGTGTTTTATATTGTGAGGGCTTCATTTAGGAATATAGCCCTAATTAAAACAGGATGTTTAATTCTAACCACACAAAATACACAAAGACACAAACAGTCTTACTGGCTTGAAAGGTTTAAAATTATGTAAGTACATATTTACTTAAGTTTATGAATCATTATTTCTGCCCCAGTTACTTGAAAAGACACTGTGCATGTTTACAAGTTGTTGGAAACATAGTGATCTATATTCAAGATTTTTTTCCTCAAAACAAAAACCCAGGACTGCCTATAAATTCCAGCAGCAGGGATTGAGCTGCTTATTGAGAATAAACACACAGACACACAGGGCTGTGGTCCTTGCAAGTGACATCATTGTCACCATCACAAATAAGGGCAGGAGCCAGAAGCTGAGACAAAAGACATTTACATATGCAAATACCAGTAGGCAAAATATTAAAAAATGTAGATTCCTAGTCAGGAGAACAGAGTGTGATCTGTTATAAATGACTGGTGAATATTCAAGTTACACAACACCAAATGTCTACTTGCAGCCGTTCCTTGGTCTTGCCTGATGCTCCTAAACCAGACCTGTGCTCCCACTCAGATTTCGACAGAATTAACAAAAATAGAAGCACACCTAAAAGCAAAAAAATCATTGAAGATGGAAGTGAGGCCCAGAGAAGCTGTGGCTGCCCCATCCCTGGAAGTGTCCAAGGCCAGGTTGGAGCAGCCTGGGATAGTGGGAGGTGTCCCTACCCATGGCAGGGGCTGAGACTGGATGGGCTTTAAGGTCCCTTCTAACCCAAACCATCCTGGGATTCTGGAATTCAGATGTTCCCATGTTGGCTTCACTCCACTCACTCAGGTTAACAACTGCAACTCCAACACAGGGACTTAATGGCATATTTAGTAATTGGTAACAAATGAAAATAATTCTTAAATAAAGTTATGTGTACATTCCTAGAGCCATCTGCTCTAAATAAAGAGCTGGATGTGTTGGAAGCAGTTTCCCAGAGCAATCTCATCTGCCTTGTTGTCTGCAGAGTTAGAGTTGGATGACTAAAATCAAAATCTATAAATAAAGATTTTGTATAGTTTTTAAATTTATACTCTGGAGCTTTTCATATAATGCAGCTTTTCTGCATTCTGTAGCTTCCTACATTCTGCTTTCATATTCCATATGAATTCTATTCATACAGCTTCCCTAGAATCTGAATCCCTCTCAGAGAGAAATCAGAAGAAAGGGATAATCACAGAATCATAAAATGGTTTGGGTGGGAAGGGAACTTAAAGCTCATCCCATCCCACCCTTTGCCATGGGCAGGGACACCTCCCACTGTCCCAGGATGCTCCAACCTGCCCTTGGACACTCCCAGGGATGGGGCAGCCACAGTTTCTCTGGCAGCCTGTGCCAGGGCCTGCCCACCCTCCCAGCCAGGAATTCTTTCCCAAGATCCCACCTCTCCTGCCCTCTGGCAGTGGGAAGCCATTCCCTGTGTCCTGTCCCTCTAGCCCTTGTCCCTAGCCTCTCTCCAGCTCTCCTGGAGCCCCTTTAGGCTCTGGAAGGGGCTCTGAGCTCTTCTTGGATCCTTCCCTTCTCCAGACCAAATCATTATCCTTCTATTTGGATCCCAGTGCAGCTGCTGGACAAAGCCCATGGATTTGCAGGGAGCATTGATTTAGGGTAAAGTTCCAGATGGTGAGAGAGGAGAGGAGCCCCCACCTCTCCTGGAACCATTTCCAACAGGCACTGCTTGTACTGATAAGTCTCCCCACAGGCTACAAGGAGGTGGATCCTCCACCTGTATGGGCTGCAGGGAGCCAATAACCTCGTCCACAGCACTGGGAATGATTCCAGTAACGAGCTTGAGTTAAAATGGAATAAATCACATGTGTTTGTTTTCTAAAGCACAAGTGCGAGTCCATCCCAAATACATCCAGGAATTCTGTCTTGGCAAGCTCCAGGGGAGGTGGGTTTGGTGTTCCCGAAGCACTGGCTGGGTGGAACGACACGAGCTCGGCTGACAGAGCAAATACCAAAGGGAAACTCTGGAATGCTTTACTTTCCCTGGCTAAACAGATTATCAGGCCAATCCTGCCCTCCATAGCTGGACGAGGCAGCGTTTGCTCCATGGTGGTGAGATCCCAGCCCTGCTCCTGATGGGTTTTGTCCCATCCACCTGACTTCTGCAGGATCATATGCTGCTCCCACTGCGTCCCTCTGGATGCAGGAAACTCCTCTGGAATGGCTGAACTGCACAGCCATTGCTGTTGCTGCTGTAACAGCCAGAAGGAATGGTGACCCAAAGCAAGGAGAAGAGATCAGGAGCAGCAGGAGGAGGCAGCTCCAGGACAGCACAGCTTCCAACTGCTCCGGAGCAACGAGCCATGGTGGAAAAAACCCCCTCCATGCACCTTTTGTGGGTGGACACAGTTCCACAGGGAGCACATGAGGAACATGAGGAATGGACAAATGTTCTGAACCAGAGGAGCACACGTGAAAATCACTCCTACCCTTCCAGGGGTCATGGCCCAGGTGGATTTGGGAGCCTTCAGGTTTTCCCTGATCCCGAGAGTGAGCTCCTGCTTTGGTGCAGCCTGGTTTGTTTGCAGCAATACAGGAACACCTTCATCCTTGGGCACAGAGGGAATTGAACATCAGAGCTGTTTCCCCAGTTCCCTTCCCAGGCTGCTCATGCTGCAGCTCCTGTGTCATTCCTGCTGGAACTCTCCCAAACATGCTGCTCCAACCAGCACTACCTGACAAACTCCTTCACTGCCACAATCCCAATTATCCCTGCTCTGACTGTGTCTTCAACTGTCTATCTAATATATAAATTAGGGGTTTTTCCCAACAAGACTAAGAGGAAGGTCTCACTAATTGGCTTTCATTCAAACTGACATCAGAGATTGCAGAGAAACTAATCAAAGTTATTAATAAATAGTATATTGATACTATTAACTGTAGAGAATTGATAGTATAGAATCCATGTGTGGAACCAGGACAGAAAGACACAAGTGTATCATCCTCACCAGAACTGGAGTGGTTGCACTTCTACCTATTTATAAATTTACTCTTTTTTTGAATAATCTGTATTTTGGGAGCACCTCTGGAGTTAGTGCCTTACAAAATAAAGGAGCTTTTCTCTCACATTTTGCACAGATTCAACCCACTTCCATAATAACTTCTCTCCTGATTCCTTGTTAGATCAAAGCACAAAGACAGAATTCAAACACAGGGTTTCATTTCGGGTTTTTCAAGAGCTCTGAGGAAATTGCCAAAGAAAAAACACTCAGTAACAAATAACCAAATGTCAAAAAGATAACACAAATAACATCCTTTTTTCCAGGTTCTGAAATGAATCTATAATTAAAGAAATATGTCAGAATAAATGCACACTATTTTTATTTTTTCTTTATATTTGCAGTGTGTTTGCATTCTGCCCCTACAAAATTTGGCTGCAATGAAAGTTCTTACACAGGTCTATTTTTTTTGTAATGGTGTGCAAACTTCATTCCCATCTCCACAGTGGGGTTTTTGTGAATGATAAAGCACTAATATATCAATATAATATTATTATTGTTTTGCTAGAACATGCTCTGAACACAACTTGCTCCTACAGAATAACTGATATATAACATTTGCTTTTAGAGAAGGCAAGTCCCAAGAAAACAAACAAGAGCTTCCACTGTTTAGAAAGGTCACCAACACTGCCAATGCTTGGAAGTAGGGAAATTATTGTCCTTTCTTTGCATATGATAAATAATATTTTATCTCTTTACATAAAACATAAGACCTGCCCAGTAAAAGTATCCAACATGTGAATTGGATCTGATTTAAACATGATCCCATATCCAGCATCAGCACAATATTCAATAAAGAGAATTAAAACACCTTTATTTAATAAAAATTCTTAATCTCCAGTCCCAACCCAAACATCACAAACAATTCCACCCCAGGTTTCTGCAACAGCTTTCAAAAATAAATGTTAAAATCATGATCAAGATTCTTTAATCAGGAAATGTTTGTGTCAGGGATGGCAATGTAAAACTTCCAATCTTCTACCAAAGACTGGGAAATTCAGCAGTAACCTGGGCTTAGCCAAGAAAAGAAAATAATCCAGGTGTTGATGGGATACTTGTGAGCAACTTCCTGAAAGCAACTTTAAATAACTGTGTTTAATTTGGGGATTTATTATTATTATCTCTTCGAAACCCTCCTAAAGTCCTTGAAGCAAAATGCTTTGTATGTTCAACTCTGGCTGTTGAACATAGGAAAAAATAAATAATTTCTGGCAAAACTGATGCTCTTCTTGGGCTCTGAGCAAGGCAGAATTTCTTGCTGCTTCCAAAACACACTGAGATTACTCAAGTATAATAATTGAGATTAAAGCCCCATGAATGTCCTGAGACCCACTGGGATATTTTTAACTTTAGCCACAAAAAGGACACAGTTTTAGGGCATGATTCTCATTAACAGGATGTATAGAGAACTCTCATATGTCACTGAGAGCTCGCGCTGCTTTTATTTTGGCTCCCCAGGGAATCCACCAGGCTGAAATAATAATAAAATATAGATATTCAGCCCTACTGAACTAACAGAACCAAAAGTTGCTGAAAGCAAGAAAAATAAAGAAGTGTTCAATGAGACACACAGGTCAGCTTTGGCCTCTGGAAAACCAACAGAGGTTTTCCCACAGAGAAGTTTCCTTTAGAAACACAGAGTGAAAACATCAAAACACTTTTCATTTTGAAACCCAAGCCAGTAACGATGAGCTGGGGATGATGTTTGAAAGGCTTGGAAGTGTTTAATTCCCCAAATGTGGTGACTGACACTCGCTCCTGTTTCCTAAGTGAAGTTCCAGGCAGTTTCAAGGAGCCAAATTCTCCTTTTTAACGTTCCAGTACAAAACCACACACACGTTTGTATCTCTTTAATGAGTTTATAGGATTTTAGGGTCCTTGAGCCTCCTCTTTGGTAGCAAAACTTCAGCTAATCAATCCACTGGCAAAAAAACTCCTCTTTCCTCCCAAAGACCTGCTTCTCTCAGATTATTGGAACAAACACAGAAACAAGGCAAAGAAAAAGTATTTCCCTCACTGTTAATTAATTTAGACCTATTCACCAACACCTTTTCAGTTTTGTTTTTTCTGCTCAGTTGGACACTCTGGTGGCTTCCCCAGCACTGGCTCCCCATTAAGGCCTCACCAGTGGAAAGCTGGGCTTGGCTGTTTAATCCCAGTTGTCCTTGCTTTAGGCTAAACCCTCTGGAAAACCGCTGTGCCCGACTTACAGCCCAGACAAACTGTTTGAACGGAGCCTAAGAGGATTCAGCTTTAATGCTCAGGGGGAATAAGGCTCTTTAATGCAGAAACCCCTCCCAGTGGGGTCTGGATCGAAGCCTTCCCTCCTCCACAAACACCACGGAGGTACCTGGGCACGTTTCCACCACGCTCCAGACCTGGGGGCCCTGACTTTAAATGCTGAAATGAAACACTTTAATGTTATTTTCTCCCAGTGAGTAATGCTTTCTCACCACACCAAGTGCTAGACAGCAACATTAAAATTGGAGCTGTTCCTTTCCAACCTCCCAGGCTCCACAATAAGTGTTGTCTCCTAAAGTTTGTGTTCCAAAGGGAAGGTTTGAAGCCCTGGTGTTTGATCACACAAAGAAATCTTCTGTGCTGCAGGTTCACAAAATCATCCATTTTATTCAGTGCTTAACTATTTGGTAATTGTTCAGATTCAGTCTCACACCAGCTTTTAATGTGCCTCATCTCATTCTGAGGCACATCAATCCAGGAGTAGATCTGAGCACCTTGAAATACTAATGCTTGTCACACACTTTAATCTCCTCTAAAAGGTCTTGTTCGTTGTGTGTTTAAATCTCTTAATAGCTTTTCCTTCTCCTCAGGTTTTTACTTTTGTGGCAACCGATTCGAGTTGGGATGAAGTTTGTTTAATTTCCATTTTAGTGAAGAGCAGCAGCAATAATCTAAAAGCCTGAATTATTACTGTATTAGCAAAAAGGGAAAATTGCTTTTTCTAAAAAATTACTTTTTTTTTTTTCCCCAAGCATGAAACTCTCACAAAAATGTATCTGTAGGAATAAAATAAACTTCTCAGAGTGTAAGAAGACACACCATGTGTGAGGATCACTCGGCTCTGCACAGTTGGATATCTCAGCCAAATTTTTAACATTATCCTATAGCACAATATCTGGGGATGATTGACACCGTGCTGCCTTACACCTCTTACAATAATGAGATTATTTTTTTATTCCAGACTCAGTTTTATTCCACTGTCTAACTAGAAATGGGTATTGGTGTTGTTTTTATCTCCTTGCACCGTTCCAGCTCTGGCCATGCTGCTCAGTCCCTCCCACGCCATTTCTGCCATTTTCCTTCCAATATTCCAGCAAAAATCTACTGAGAAAGAATTGCTCCATGGAGCAAACCTGTAGGACTTTTCCAAGCCCCTTGGAAAACAGCCACACCTCTTGGGACAGCATTTTAAGGCTCATTTGGATGATGAAGTTAGTTGTTTTCTCAGTCCACAGTCTCAGATTCATCAATGTTCATTCAGGCCTTCAACTACCCCCAAGTTATACAGAAAAAACTGTGCCAGCCACTATTAGGGACCTGCTCTGTGAGAAATAAATTTTAAATTAAAATTTAAAAGATACATTTTATCTCCTGTGTGGAAATCTTCCGCAATATTTGATATTTGTCATTTTTTTCCCTCATTGTTATCCAATATGTTTAATAACAATAACTGTCCTCAGTCTTGAAACAGCTGTATTTCAGTCTTCTAAACGTTTAAGTGAATGCTTGACAAAAAGTTCTTACATTGCAGATCCCACTGACACGGTGTTTTAGCAGTGACAGTACCAGGGATGGGGCAGGGTTAAAATATTGTCTTCTTTTAGGCTGTCAAAATACTCCTCAAAACTACCATATCTGATGCACTACAATATTTATGTGAAGTCTGTCTGTTCAGCTCTCAAGCACAGAACTGATAAATGCAGTCAAATTCTTCCTGGATGTCAATCAACTCAGGAATTAATGGAGCCATTCAGTGATCCAGGAGCAGTCAGATATTCCCACCTTCCCATTCACTTTTCCCTTCAATATGCAGGACAGAGTCCCTGTGTTGTCCACAGTTCTCCCTATTTTCTTTCCAAGCTGTGAGGCAAAGGAGATTAAAATCAATTCCTGGGCTGTTCGTGAAATGTCACTTGGGCAGTTTGGGAATCTCGCTCTATTCATCCAAGATGAGACTTCATTTCTCTGTCAAGGTGTTTACTCAGAAAAGGGTCCTGTGCCAGGGGGGTGGCAGAGTTCAGGTTTTACCCTCATTATGGGGTAATTTCCAAGTAGTTTTTAAATTGGGACAGAGGGGGCTTTTTTTGGTTTGGTGGTCTTTTTGTTGTTTTGGGTTTTTGTTTGTTTGTTTTTTCACAAAATCCCAGGATGGTTTGTGTTGGAAGGGATCTCAAAGCTCATCCAGTCCCACCCCTGCCATGAGCAGGGACACCTCCCACTGTCCCAGGCTGCTCCAACCTGCCCTTGGACACTTCCAGGGATGGGGCAGCCACAGCTTCTCTGCCCAACCTGTGCCCGGGCCTCCCCACCCTCCCAGCCAGGAATTCCTTCCCAATATCTAATGGAGATCTCCTCTCTCTCAGTTTAAAACTGTTTCCCCTCGTCCTGTCACTGTCTGCCCATGTCAAAAGTCTCCCCCCTTTGTTCTAAGCCCCCTTTCAGTACTAAATGACCACAAGGTCTCCCAGAGCTTTCCCCTTGTCTGACCTCTCAGTACATGTTCTATAATTAAGGACGATCTCATCAACCAATGAAGTGCAGCTCCACAGCCACCTTGATGACTGGGCTGAGTTCAGGTAACACCTGAACTTCCACATTCTTCCTCCAAGCCCAAAGATATTCAGTTCTGGAGCAAAACCTCCATTTTCTCTCAACACTTTTCATATTTTATAGGAAGGGAGGGAAGTTCAGCATTTCCCAAATGCATGTTCCCCACAGTTTAAAAGCCTTCTCTCTCCTCTCTCTCACTGTTCAAAGAAGAGGAGCAGGGACAATTCCAGGCCTTAGGAAGTAGCTGTGAATTGCCATCCCCCTGTTTATTCCCCCCTGGATGTGAGATTTGAGCAAAGCAGCACTGGGGGCCAAAGGAGTGTCAAGGGTGACCCTGAGCAGGGCTGGCTGCCAGGACTGAACCTGTGGTTCCAGAGAGTCTACATGTTAGTCTGGGGAATCCAACCTGCTGCTTGGAGGGTGAAACCATCCCCAGTTTAAAGCCTGCAGCTTTATTCCTCTGGAATGTCCCTTCAGATGAATGGAATATCCAACCCTGCTGGATAAGCACATTATCTGGATGCTTTTACTAAAATGATCAGAAGTAAAATAACTCTGCTGACATTTAAATCACCACAATGTGTCTCTGCAAAGCCAACACTGCGAGGAGATGGACAGGAACATTCATTCATTCCATTTGTGCCCATACACAGGGAGATTGCACGGTATCCACTCACATTCCAGAGGTCACCTCTGCAGTGGGAGGGCAGTTACATTAAAATGAGGAGAGGTTTGTCACATGGCCAGGACAAACGTGGATATGATTCCACATATCCTTGAACACTTAATGAGGAATATTGCACCCAATAACCAAGAACTGGTTGGGCAGAAAAGGAACAGTCTCAAACATGTTTAAAGAGTTGCCAAGTGTCAATTTTGAATTGACTTTTATGAAGAGCATTGAAGATTGCAATGATGAACTGTCAATGAAAATATTTTATTCCTTTTCCCAACTCCTGAGTGCCTTTCTTTAAATCACTGGTGATTAACAGCTGCAATAGCTATAAATGGGTCACTACAGCTTTAATTCTCACTTTCACACTTAAATCTAAACAACTGAAAATAAAGCAGCAAAACACACCTTGAATTTCTGAGGCAGCAGCACTGTTCTGACACCCCAGAGGTAATTATTATCCTTAATAACACCAGATATGATTGAGGCTTTTAACAAAAGGAATCTGCCTTGGAACCTTCTGAATTTGACTGCTATGAGAAATTGTCAGCCAGGGAATAAATGTGCTTTATTAATGATAGGGATGTGATGAGATGTGCAAACTCTGCCCAGAAAGGGCTGGGAAAGGTTAAATTCCTTTACTGTTAGAAGGAGGAAGTTGCACAACAGGCCTGAGCCAAGGCTGAAAGGAAAACCTTGAAACCATGACCTGGAGAACAACAGGTTTGACAGAGGAGGGTTCAGGCCAGGATGTGTTTGTGGGGAGGAATGGAGTTCCTAAATATCGAGCAGCATTGTTTCTAAGCATTTTTGTTTTAGCAGTGGCTCTTTCCACAGACAGCGTGGCTGGGTGCTGCAATCAATGATCAAAGTATCAACAGAGAGTTTTGGTATTGAAAGGATCCAAATCAGGCAGTTTGTCAGGTAAGGGAACCCCATTTTTCATTCACTATCAATTCTAACCTTTCCTGTTGAGCAGACCATGAAACCATGTGCACATTTGTTTCAGCACTGTGGGAGGGACTGCTGGCATTTGGGTTGAAGAAATCAGGGATGTTAATCCAAGCCTGAAATAATGGAGCAGTTCTTTGTGAGTTTTCCCTAAGGAAAACACAGAATCAGGCTGATCTTCTGTGTTTAAGACATGGAGCAAACCAAAATCACACAGTACCTCCTGAACAACCTTCTGCAGATCAAACTCAAAATAATATTGCAAAAATTGCTCCAAATTATGTCACCTCCAGACAGGAGTTTGTGGAAGCCCAGTGCAGCTGTAAGTATGTAATCACAAATTAGGAATATTGATGTATCCAGGTAACAGTCCCAAAGAGAAAATACACCATAAATCTGTGTGGATTCTTCTAAATTTCAAAATTCTAATGCAAATACCAAATCAGTGTTTATGAGCCTGCAAATTACTTTACCACGTGCTTTTTGAAACTGTTTAAAAACCTAGAGGAAGCAAAAGAAATTGAGCAGAAGCATTAGTCTCGTTGAGATGCTTTCACTTGAATTTTTAAAGGCACAATTTTTAGGAGAAATATATTGGCAAGTAAGAAGGACTCTGAAAATTAACCTTGCAAAAAAATCTGGATGCAAGCAATGCCCATTAGGAGCAGCCTGTGCCAAGCCCAGCACTGGGGAGGGCTCAGGGGGGCACCAGCTCTGTGAGCTGCCCTTCCACTGGAATGATGCTCAGAGCTGTAGAACATGCAGGGAAAACACAAATGGATTTATGGAGGTTGAAGGAACGTTTACACTGTTATTTATTACACTACAATGATTTGTACTTTCTTGGAATATTCCTGACCAATGCTGTTCACTGGAATGAAAGATGAAGCTGTAACTTCTGCCCATCCTTGTCTTCCTTATATTTACATATTTTAAATCATTATTCCTAAATTGCAATACAATTTCCTTTTTCTTTCTCCCTGTTATGTATTGAAAGACATAAAGCCTTTTGTCTGTGGTGACAAACTGGGAAGGGAATAGATAATTCCTGAATCTGTCAAGCAGCAGTAGCTTCCAGAATATGGCCCAAATTCACCTTTTCTGTCTTAAAAAGCAATAAGAAAGAAAAGCTGCTTGCCACACAAAAATTGCAGGATCACAGAATGGTTTGGGTGGGAAGGGACCACAAAGACCATCTCATTGCTCCCCCTGCCATGGGCAGGGGCACCTCCCACTATCCCAGGTGGCTCCAACCTGGCCTTGGGCACTCCCAGGGATGGGGCAAATATCAGGAATGTCAGATGGATCAATATTGAAAGCAGTGATTTGTGAGAAAAAGGACAATAAGAATGCAAGGCCAGAAGAAAGTTCAAGAAGATGGAGCAGAACCTGCAGAACCAAAAGTTGTACAGGAAGGGAAACAGAAGGACCAAGAGCCTCCAAGAAGCTTTGAGGAAGGGCAGAATTCCTCTGGGAAGCAGTGATCCTCACGTTATTACGGAAAGGCAACTCTGACAGAGGTGATTGAGTTCCTTTTCTCCATCCACAGACACACAACACACACTGTACAAACTCCAGGTGTACACCAACACACTGGTCACAGTGGTGCTTTTCATCAATGGAATGGGATAAAACCCCATTCAACAAAAATTAACTTTGATATTTTACTCCACAAAGCCCAGTAACTGTTGTGCCTGCCAGTTTGGACAAGTGGTCAGTAGGAATTCCCAGTAATCCTCCCGTTCTCGCTCTTTCAACACTCTCAGGCTCCTCTACAAATTGGGTGATTATAACAAATGGTCTCAGAAGTTTTCTGTCGAGGAGGTTTTTTACAGCAGGAAAACACCAGCAGTCACTAGGCTTTTACACAAAGAATTCAGCTCCAGTCAAGATAGATTTCAACTTTGACACAAAAAGCAGGGAAACAGATTAGCTGGCAGCTTTTTAAGCAGTTGGCAGGGAATAGCTATAAATTCACTTCTCCCACTGGCTTTGTAAAGAAATTTGCTTTACTGATTACTGGAAAGAGACTCATAGGGGAGGTTGGTGCAATCAGAACATTCTGTGGTACAGCAGTGTTGAAGTTCAGAGTTTCAGAAGCATTTTTACTGAGATTTAAATCATGTGAACACCGCCTTAATTTCTAATCATCCCTTGGAAACCGAGGGTAAGTTGTTTCCAAAGAAACAAGCTCAGCTCCCCACATTTAGTGGGTCTCACCTTTCTCTTCCCTACTAAAATATTTCCCCCCCAAAGACAAAGCACTGTCTGTACTCAGCCACACAAGTGTGATTTTGTGATTTGCAGCTTCTCCCTGCAAGACACGGTGGCAAAATTTGAACTTCCCAGCTTGGAAGGTGTGTGGATCCAACAGAGGCACCTCTGGGGGAATAAACATGGCCAGGGAGACGCTCCAAACTCCTAATCCTGCCTGTGCCAAGGCCATGGAGGGAACGCCAGGTCAGGGCATTAAGCCCTGAGTGCCAGTAATAGCTGCTCCTGCTTTGAGATGTCACTTTGCATTTGTCTGGAGAAGCCAAGAAAGGAGTTAAATACACCCTGATGGGCAGAGGGGGCTGTTTTTAATCAGTAAATTGGTTTACAGGAGCAAACTTTCTGTTCAATTGGCTTTTCAGCATCACAGCAATACACAATAAATGGAGTTTCACCACTGAATTACTCTGTTTAGCAAGAACTCGCCTTGGGTAGGACTACGTGGTTGTTTGGGGTTTTTTCTCCCGAATTCAGGGGATTCAGAGGTTTAAGGAAACACTCCAACTGCAGTTAAACAGGGAAGAGAAGAGCCAGGCTAATCCAAAGTGTCCCATCCACATGTCCAGACCAGACAGCCCACAATCCCTTCTCTAATTTTCCAAACAAGACAAGGAGAGTGCTTCTGCCTCTTTTCCCTATGAAAAGTCAATATGATTCCATGATTTAAATCTTTCTGTGCTCCTTAAAACCACAACATTATCAGAAGACTTCAAAGTGAATTTTTTTGTGTGTTTGGGTTTGGTTTTTTATTGTAATCATCATTGTTGTGCAACGTGGCAAAATGTCAGAATTCCCAGCATTTCTTTGGAAGTATTTTCTTCATGGAAATGTACATAAGAGGTGAAAGAATGGAAAGATCTGCAGTGTCTCTGGTCATTGTACACTCCAAAGGCCTCAGTATGGACATCTTGACTGTAACCAGATGGCTCCAAGCTGCCAAACTATTCTCATCTCCTGCATGAATAATAGTTTGGTGACTCTTGTTTTCCTCAGCACACCACACACAAAGTCTGTCCCCCCAAGTTCTCTCAAGTGCCTCAAAAAAGGCTGCACAGGGGCTTCCAACCTTCCTTAAATAAACCTTGCCATCGTTACCTTGTGCCCCTCACACCTCATTCCCACATCCCACTATTTCAAGCTCTTCCCCCCTCTTGATTATAAACCTTAGACTGGACACAATTTTACTGGAAGAAAAGCACTTAAATCATCATCTTAATCTGCTTGTATGGAAACACAGCAGTGGGAGGTCTCCACAAAGGTCTGTACAGCTTCAAAACCACAGAATCTTTTATAACTGAGACCACAGTCTTGGAATGTTCTGACAGTTATAACAGATATATTTCATAAATTAAGTAGCACATGGATTTAATAAATAATACTGTAAGATGGGAGATGTTTGTGGTGTCCAGTGTGGACAGACAGACCTACAGAGAGGTCAGTGCTTCCATGTCCCAGTGGCCTGTCCCAAATTCCTGCTTCCTGCACCCCTTCTTCCACAAGCCCCAGGGCTCCTTGGCTGCTTCCAGGTCATGTCCTCATCTCTGCTTCTGGGCCCTCAGATCCCACTTCCCCACTCCTCATTTCCCATCTATTCCAAATTCTTTCCACGTTTCCAGAATGTACTTGCCTGTGGGTTTGGTTATTTCTGAAGTAATATCATCTTAATAAAGATAACAGTTTGGCAGGTCACATCACTCCAGTGAGTAACAGCCTGGATGGTAAAACTGTTCCTTGTACAAGACAAATTCCGTGTGAGAGCCATGATTCTCCAACACCACTTCCACTGTAGAAGGCAGGAGAAGTCCCAGCCTTCCCTAGAAGCTGTAAATCATCCCACTCCAACAGTCAGTTGAGAGGGACTGAATCATTTCTCTCATTGCCCACATTTCTCCCACAGAAAATACAGGGGAGAAAAGGTGATTAGCATTCCAGTTAATAGAGCCCAAAGCTATTAATAATAAATCCATTAGAACTTTTAATTAAAAATCCCGAAACTAGTCAGACAAAATCCACCCCATAAAATAAAATAAATTTATAATATCAGTAATAATTAGCAATGCATCCTGTAGGATTAAAAATAATTAAAATAATTACATTTTGAAGTATTTTTAAATAGGTAATAGACAGCTTCAAAGACACTACTAAAATTATATTCAGAACCTGTAGGCAACTGTCCTGGCAGGATGTACTCTGAGTGTAGTCTAAAATAATGCATTTACAAGTAATTAAGAAGTAGAAGGCACTGGAGAATTCCCTTTAATGATGTCACTCTCCTTCTTGAAGATAACAAAGATTTGGAGCCCCTTTTAGCAAAATTTGGTGACAGTCACACTTGATGTGTTGCCCACTGTTCACAACATCCAAAACCCAACAGGTTTCCAAGAATTCCAAGACTCCAGTGACATAAACTGTATCTGCAAAGATGGAGCCCAAAATTCCTATTTAGGCACCAAAATAAGTTGTCTGAGGTGACAGCCAAAATCAATCACCAAAATTCACATTGTGTCATATAAAAACTCAATGGACTTGGTCAAAATCTGCCCCAAAAAGACACTTCCAAACACTGCAGGGAAAATGAGTCCACGAGGACTGGAACTTTGGGTGATTTTAGTTGTTTTCTGCTGACAAAAATTTGCAGAGAACATGCAGAAGTCTGAAGAAAGGGAAGAGAAGGACACACCCTAAAAATACCCCAGCAGGAAGCATCTTCCTGGAGAAATTATCAGATGCAGAGGGAGTGTAAGTGGTTTATCAAAATTAAAGCTTACTTTGAATTAAAATATGATGAATAGACCAGTTTATGTGGACAAACTGTACCTTTAGTAGAAACCCAAATGAAATTATCCCACTTATAAAAGAGCTTCTTGCACAGCATAAAACCTCAAAAACTCCAAGACCAGAAGCAATGCATTACTTTGCCCAAAATAAAGATTTGTTTCAAAATTAAATTTGCTTTTAAAGGAAGCCCAGAACTATAGTTAAAGCTCATCCTATTTCACCCCCTGCCCTGGGCAGGGACACCTTCCATTGTCCCAGGCTGCTCCAACCTGGCCTTGGACACTCCCAGGGATGGGGCAGCCACAGCCTGGATTTTTACCTCTTTTATTAAGAATCCTGGAATAAAAAAGTAACCAACATAACAATGAACATTAAGAAAAATATCCCTCAGAAGATGTTGCAGCTTTAAAGAAAGAAAATAAATGTTTTAAAAAGGAGTCAGAGAGAAGGCAAAGTGTCAGGAGGAAAAAACATTCAGCTTGGAAAATCTGCAAGAAGTCAAGAGCAGAGAAAATGACCTGAAGCACTCCTGCACTGGAAAAATAAAATCAATACAAACTGTTCAGGAAGGTACTGGTGAAGAGCAGCTCCAGGAGTGAGCAACTGAGCTTGGCAGTAAAATAAAAGCTCAAGTGGTACACACTTGCATATGCTGAGACTTTTTATTACCAGACAAGATTTAAATTAATGACAGGAGATTCGTGGAAAAATAATAAAAAATTTAAGTGAACAGGGACAAATGGAAAATCATTAGAACTTTGAAGAAAACTCAGATATAGACACCACAGTTGAACACAACTATGAAAAACTGGGGGGCAATGAGTATAAAAATTAGTTCTGAAATTGCTCTTTTTAACTCCAGGGATTTTTGTCATCAGTTTTATGGGCAATGAGTTGACTTGAAATAGGAAGGGAGAAATTGAAAATACGATCAGAAACGAGCTCCAAGTCAGACTTGTTACATTTGTTGACAGTGGGGTGTTTTGAGCTGAAAAAACTACATAATAGAAGTTGCAGAAGCTTCAGCATGTGGTTCTTCAACCAGCCTGGAAAACCCCAGGCAGGTACAGCCCCGTCCTGTCACTGATTTCAGTGTTCTCAGCAAACCTGTGGCTGCAAAACTCACCAGTTCTGCTGTGATAATTTAGAGGTTCCATGGAGAGGCTGCCTAGAGACAAAGAAAGTTGGGAACTAAGCACTAATTGTAATAATAACCCCAGCTCCATAACAGGGGAGATGTGCTCGTGTCCCTCCCTATTCCACATCCCTCTGACTCTGTTTCTGATTAACCTGGATGGAGATGGAGCTGGTGTTAGGCAGCAACACATGGAAACTACTCATAAATGCTTGTTAGTTCTGAAACAGAGTTCTGAAGGATCTCAGCCTTTTGTCAGGACATGTTCACATCACAGCAAAGAATCCCAGAATCACTGGGCTTGGAAAAGCCCTCCAAGGCCAGAGCCCAGGCTGTGCCCCATCCCTACCTTGTGCCCCAGCCCAGAGCACTGAGTGCCACATCCAGTCCTTCTCTGGACAATTCCTGGGCCTGCAGATGAACAGCTGGAGTTGGGACCTCAAATCCACAGGCCCATGTCCTCCAGGGATGTGCTGGAAACAAGAGGCTCCACAAAAAGCTCGTGCTTTGCTTCCAGCACTGGAGTTCCTTCAGGTGGGATTCCAGTCCTCACCATGCCCTGCTCCTTGTGCTCTAATTACTCTTTGAATCTGGGATATCTGAGGGTGTTTGGAATCAGTGGCTTTCACCACAAAATAAGAAACAACCCCCCTCCCAAACCAGCAGTCCCTAAGCAAGGGACTGGCAAGTGTCCCCCTGGCACCGTGTGAGCAGGAGAAAAGCAGCACCTGCAGAGGCAAACTTGGGGAAAAGTGGGAGCTTTGGAGAACTCTCCTGTGCTTCCCACACCTCAGAACCAAAGCTGGAACAGACACAGTGGCAAACACCCAGGGAGAGGAGCCTTGGGGAGCTCAGCCCTGCAGGGCTGTTATTATTTCTTGAGGTTCAGGAGGTCTGTGTCCTTTGTACCGCACAACAATTCCTGCTTCGAGTCTCTCCTGCCACTGGATCAAGTCTGGACATTTCAGGGACTGGAGAAAAACAGACAGTAATTGAGCTCAATGTGGGATTTTTATCCTTAAAGCAGAATTATATGGACTTACATCACCTCTTCACCTGGAGCGGGCTCATATTTACCATCGTGGTGTGAAAGACACCCGACCATCTGGGAGTTTTATTGGAAGAAAATACCAAGCCATAAGAAGCAGCTAATTCCAACTGAGCAGCTGTGCACTGTCTCCAAAGAGAATTATGGGACATGCATTGGATGTGTGGCATTGCTTTGGAAGGATTTGATTAGATACAGTTTGGCAAGAAATAAAGGTTATCCATCAAATAAACAGTCTGCTGGTTCGGGAGGGAACTTCTGCGTGGACATTCTTATATTTCAAATGTAGGGGAATTCCAAAAACTCCTTCGCTAGTTATTGTAGAAGTAATTAATTCTGGCTGTAGAATGGGGAGAAAAGCTAATTACAGATAGAAAGCATTTATAAAATCAATTAAAATTCACAAGAAAATATCACTAAAGGCAGTTGACCATTCATTTTTAATGCTTTCAGGAGCATCTACACTTGAAATGAGGAGCACAGCAGCATCCAGCAAAAACTTCTCTTTTGAAGAATGTAATTTCTAAAAGTGAAGTACACAGTATGACTGCATTTAAGATGTTATTTTACAAGTTCTCAAGCTACTCCTGACACATATGGTACAAATTCTGTTGTCTTTGAAGTCATAAGCTGACTGCAACAGTGGAAATATACTGAGGATTTAGTTAAATTCTAGCTCTACCTAAATAAAATACTAGAAAATAACGATTAGTTCTGACTTTGGTTAATTATTTATATCTATCTAAGGTGCCTGAACAGAAAACAAACACATTGTGTTGCTGGAATAAGATTCTCAGCTTCTGCAAGCCCCACACTTAACTCCTGCACAACCACAGCAACTAAAGAAATATAATAACTGTACATGAAATAATTTCTCCTATTGTTTATTATATTGTTTCCATTGAGGTTCACTACCCTCATTCCTTCCTGGTAATAAAGGGAAGAAATTATTCTCTGGGATTGATCCTGCAGGTTTTTGGGAGCAGCTCAAACACACAGATCACAACGTGCAGGAATCCAGGATGCAGAGCTTTGTTGTTCTGTTTAATCACAACATAGAAGGGAAAGAATTATTATTATTCTCATTTACATACACAAACACAATCTTTGGGGACATGGGAATGTCTGCTGCTTACAAATGATCTTGAATGGCAATTTTTCTTCCTGGGGCACTTTTCTAAACTTTAAGAAGCAACAAATGTGAGAAAATAACAAAACAAGTGGCCGTTCTTCTCTTACAAAGATTTTGTACATCAGTGGCTTGAAATAATATGGATGCTATTTCCAGCTACTTAAAAATAACTCCTAGTGCAGAATTTTCTTGTTACTATTGGGGGTGGGAGCAAGAATAGCTTTCCAAAGGAATATCTGGCCTAGGAACAGTGTGCTATATATTTTTTTTTAATAAAAGATCTCATGACACACAGGCATTCCCATCTCAAGGACACGAAAACTCAGCTAGAATCCTTACACCAGTGAACACAACAAAATGCACCTCACATCCCCCAAAATTCTTGCTATGCAGTGAGTCAAATTCTAATGATGTGGGGTTAGAAATATGAAATGTACAAGTTGATTTATGGCAGCAAATAAAAACATACTCTCAGGCTATTAACACACCGCTAAGTGCAGTGTTTACTACCACGGGGCATCCATGGGTGTAAATAGATCCCTTCCATTAGGACTTTATTGGGACCTGCCAATCTCCTTCTGGCTCAACTGTTCAGACCCTGAGCTGGTGCAAACCAAAAGAACTCACCCACAGGATTTCTTTAGATTAAACTTAAAGCAGTAAAATGGGAACAAACTGTTTCTTAATTGATGGTGAGTTCAGAAGCGCTCTCTGCCACTCCTCATCCTCCCCCAGCACTGGGTTCTTCCCAGGAATGTGAGCAAAGCCCTTCAGATCCCCCAGAAAGCTCAGGGTGCTTTGGGGTTACCCAGTGGCCTGTGGGCACTCACAGCACCAGGGTTCACTCCTTAAGGACTTAAAAAGGAGCCACAGGGAAATAGGAAACTGAACCAAACACCAAAAAGCCTCTATGACCTCACCCTTCATTTTAGGAGCAGCAGCAAAGAGAATAGTGGGACTATTTTGGCCTCAGCTGCGCAGGGGTGGTTGGTGCTGCCTGCAGGGAGACACTGCCCTGGAAAAATGGACCAGTGTCCTGGTAGGAATTCCCAGCAGTCATTCACAGACCTGACATGACCATCTAGTGACCACCTTACCCTGCAATGAAACCACTGAAAGACTTAAAAGACTGTAAAAAAGTAGCTTTGTCCAGAGTTGCTCAGTCTCTCCTGTGCACACACACATTGGTGACTTCAATTTTCATCTTTAAGACAACTATTGACTTCAT
Organism: Serilophus lunatus; assembly: GCA_013399895.1. NCBI lineage: Eukaryota > Metazoa > Chordata > Aves > Passeriformes > Eurylaimidae > Serilophus > Serilophus lunatus. The sequence continues at coordinate 190,176 of VXBA01002417.1, read as the reverse complement.
ATTCTATTCTTAACCCTTATTTGAGAATTCAAAATATTTGTATTATTAAATAATGATTCAGAATAATTATCATAACTCTCAAATAAGGAAATGTCTCTGCATCATTAACTATTTGCATTCCTGCATCACTGTTTTAGTGACCTCAAATTCCTTGTTGAACAAAGCAGGACAAAATTTGCACAGAACAGAATAAATGTTATATCAACTGAGAGAATTCCAAATTGTACCAATGGAACTGTATTATTTAATTAATTAGACACAGCAACCAGAGAATAGTGGGGAATAGCAGAATCACTGCAATATTCCTGGAGCAGCTCTTGGAATCTCTTCTCCACAGACCAGCAAACCTCCCCATTTCAAGACCTCCTAAAAAAGGCAGTTTTGGAATAAAGCGATCTGATTTCTTGTCCAGCAGCAAAGAAATGGCATTTTTAGGGCTAATTATTTGATGAAGTTCAGTGTGATAAAAGCAGGTTATTAATTTAATTTGGATTGACAGAATAAGCCTAAAAAAAACCTCAGCCCAAAAGCAGGATTTTTAATCCTGATTTATAGGATTTCTTGAGGCACAAAGCCCTGATCATTTTTTAATATCACAAAAAATTGAGGAGCTTTGTGAAATGTGGGATGGATTCTGTGAGCTCTGAACATGAGTTCAGCCCCTCACCTCTGACCTGCAAGGCTCAGACCCAGGAGAGGAATCAGTGCAGATTCAAACACTATGCAAATATTTCCATGGATCCATCATTATCCTGAAGGATTCAATCTCCACAAGAGAGCTGCAGAAACCACCAGAAAAATACTGAATTTTCCACAAATTTTAAATGCCATTAATAGTAATGGAGGGGGTCTAGAGAGGTTATGGATTCCTAAACTCTCCCCACTAAGCAGAGGCAGATTCCAGCATTAAAAGACGGATGGAAGGAGGATCCCAGTAATTCCCAGTTTGAACTGTTACACAACTGATGCTCTTGCTGCCAAACTGAACCTCAATATCCAGAGGGTGAGTCAGAGTTTGCACAAGTGGAGATGAAAAGCACTGGAGGAGTCAGTCAGGGTACCACCAGCGTTCCTGGACTGGAATTGGCTCCGTGCAGGAGAACACTCCCACTTGCTGAGAAAACAAAGGATGGCTGTGGAGCCTTTGGCTTCACATCCCAGATCCACTTCCACCTGTTCTCCCTGTTATTTTTGGCAACAGTGGTGGGGGAGTCCAGTTGAAGTGTGGATTTCACTGTTTGACCTGTTGGCAGATTCCATCAAGGGGGTTTCTCCAGGCTTGGTGTCACAGACAGGGAAATGCAATACCAGAGAAAACAGGAAAATTGGAGGTGTGAGCCTCTGCCTTGGTGAGCCCTCCCAGGATGGTGTGGAACTGCTAAGGAAGGAAGCAGCAGGATGAATTCTGCAGGGCACCCATGATATTTTTGTTGTCTTTGCTTCTTTGGAGTCATTTCCCTTTAGATATGGTTAAGTAGGCAAAGAACAGCTTCAAATAAGGATAAAAACACTGAGCTGAAGCCCGAGGTGGATTTTTTGCAGCATGGACTGATAGCAACAAAAATCCATTTTTTTCATGGTTGTAGTGGTGCCAGCAAAGATAGAACCATCCAGTGAAAACATCCCTGACAAAATCCCTAATTGGGTGTGAATGCTGTTCATCACCACACTCTCCTGGCTCTGGATGTCACCAAATCTCACAATACCTCCACCTCCTGCAATCAGCCCTTCAGCTCTTCCTGAGCAGAGTCTGTGCCCTGAACAGTGGTTGTGTGTGTGTTTTTAGGAGGTTTGTTTCACTTCAATAGCCACTGATGGTGATTTAAAAAACTATTCATGCTTTTGGCCCCTGCAATTCCTGCACATTCCAAAATTTCATTCTGTGCTATTTAAGAACACTTCACGTCTGTGCACTGCCTGCTCCTTGTGGAGGAAAAAGGATGAAAAATTAGGTTCTGTGCACCTTTCCCACATTATTCATGAATCCACAGGCCCCCTCCATAACTCTGCAGTCAGTGCTCTCAGTGCAGAGTGGAAAAATCCCAAAGAATTCAATCTCTCTTCACAGAGCAGTTGCTTCATAATTTTGATCACTGCACGTGCCTTCTCAAGTTACTGCTCAGTCTTTTCAAGATCATGGTGCTGGTTTAAATAAGCCCCAGTTTTGTTAGTCACAGTTTAAAATCATAGTTACACTTAAAAAGCAAATCACAACCACAGTTAAAAGTTGACTCTTTCATTGATAGACGTACGGAAAAAGGAATTCACAAGTATCATGAGATATGTTGGTCCAAAAGTCTCTCAAATAAAAGTTTAAGCGTTATGAAAAGAGTTCTTGCAGGATAAAAAGTTATGAAAAGATTCTCTCTCACACACACACGCAGAGGGCATGAGGTGCTGCCCTTGTCTGTAATTAGAGAAAAGCAGCAGCTAAATCCAGGTAAACTCTCAGCAGCGTGAGGTTGGCACTCCGGGTGCAGAAATACCACGGAGAACATATGGAGCAGTAAATCAGTCCCTGGGCCTAAGAAGATCTCAGACAGGCAAAAACCAGCAAGCTGGAACAGCTGTGCCCCAGGAAACAGCAGAACCAATGGATTTGCAGCCCCCTGACTCCAGGGATACCGATACCTCTGGAGAGAACAGCAGGGCCAGTCAGGGAAACTGCAACTTAATTGATTTGAGAAACAAAGTTATAAACACCCCACATGCTGCTTCTTTTAGTGGTTAAAGTGTTTTGCTCAGAAAGGAGAATGTAGATGGATAACTATCAGGATAACTGTGATGGGAGCCACTGGAAATTGGGGGCTGGGTTTGACAAGAGGTTATGGGACGTGGGACAGTCACAGCAAAGCCCAAGGGATCTGCCTTTCCATGGTTTTATTGGCACTAAACAGTGCAGGGCAGCCCAGAGACACAAACCCTGGCTGGGGCTGGGCTTTGGTGTGGCAAAGAGCACTGCTGGAACGTGAAGGTGAGAGGTGCTGAGGCAGCAGGAAGGCAAGGAAGATGGGGAAGGGCTTTGAGGGGAAGGGTGTGAGGAGCAGCTGAGGGCACTCGGTGTGTTCAGCTGGAGAAGAGGAGACTGAGGGGGGGGAGACCTGGAACCTCCAACATCCTCCCGAGGGGAAAAGGAGGGGCAGCTCCATCCCTGCTCTGTGGGGAGCAGGGCCAGGAGCCCAGGGAATGGGCTGGAGCTGTGTCAGGGCAGGGTCAGGGTGGAGCTCAGGCCAAGGGTCTCCTTTGCCCAGAGGGTGGGTGGGCACTGCCCAGGCTCCCCAGGGCAGTGGGCACAGTCCCAAGGCTGCCAGAGCTCCAGCAGGGTTGGGATGTGACTCCTGGGGATGGGCCTGTGCAGGGCCAGGAGTTGGACTCCATGATCCTTGGGAGTCCTTTCCGCTCAGGATATCCTGTGGTTCTGTGGCTTCCCCCTGGAATGAGTGACTGACTGTGGCCAGTGAACATCCCACAACACACTGGGCAACGTGGGTGGAATAAGCAGAACTGGGGTGTTAATTGAGACCAACTGCATAAACATTATTATCTATCTTATAACAAGATAAATTTTGGATTCAGCTGACTGACTGGATTAAAACATCCCCACATTCCCACCTTTTTTCTTCCTAAAGGAGGCACCACCACACTCCCATACCATAAATACACTTATTAATAGTTCAATTCAACCTCAGCCATTTTGCCAGAACTGGATTAAGAAACTCTGTGAAGTTTTGTCCTGACTTTTCCTGGCTTCTGGAATAAATGGAGGGACAAAAAAGTGGGGAACTACCTTTCAATAAACTCAGCTGCAGCTTGAACAGGCCACAGCAGTGCCTTTATAAATGTAAAATAAAATTAAGTAGAGCTTGAGGTACAATTTCTCCATCTAATTCATTCCTGGATTCTGTTTTCCCATAGAAGAATTCTAATATTGAGACTTGTTGCCATGTGGCTACAATATTTATACTATTTTATTTCTGTAGGAGGAAAGAAAGGAACAGATTAATTTTGGCTCTTAAAAACATACATGAAAGCCCTAAAAAATGGAGAAGGGAACAAGGACCAAAACCCACAACGATCTAAAGCTGAAAATGACAAAAAACTATACAAGATATTGCAAAAACCTGTAATTAATAATGTAATTTTCAGCTGATAATGGCACTGGGTCACTCTGTCCCTCCATATAACCCAAGGCCTAAACTGTCATTTCCTTTTTGAAAACTTCTTTTCACCCCTAAGAAGATTTTTCCTGAAAAACTACTGAGAAAGAAAAGCTTTCTTACAGTTGGAAAAAAAATAAAATGGTGTTTTTGAATCAAGACACAAAAGACTCAAAAAAACCCCTGAACAAACAGTTTGAATTCCTCAACTGAAGTAAATTTTTAAAATGCACATAGGGATTTGTTCCAGATTGGCACATACATTACACAAAATTCAGATTTATTTATGATAATCAAATTGATACAAGCATTTATTATGAAAAAATAAGCTAGATAAAAAGAAAAAAAAAAAAGAGGAGATTTGCTTACTAGCATTTGAGAGTTCCGTGGCACAGAAACAGAAAATTGCAGCTCCCATGCAATTTGTTCCCAGAATTGTTTATTAATAACAAAGAAAGAAACTCAAGTTAGGAAGGAGTGTCATTTTCTCTGCCCCCATCTGCAGTGGGAAATCCTCCACTAGAAATATTCCCCTGACAAATATCAATAGCAACCCCAGAAAATTCCCAGTCCTGCTGAACACCACCAGAAATTGCCATTATTTCATGGTTTTTAGACCAGGATGTTTCAACCAACTGCATCTCACAAAAGTTGTCTGATGAGTGTAAATGCAGAAACATTATTTATTTTCCTATTTATCAAAAACAACATTCAAGATTTAACAAGTCTCTAAAGTAGAGACAGTTTAATATTAAATTAAAATGTTTTTGAAAAATTTATTCATTTGCAGTTATGATCAGGAAATGGGATTTGAACAAAGCAGCTTAAATAAATTTCAAAAGCTTGTCCTGCCCAATCATTAAATAAATTATTTAATGTGTCTAAAAGACATTATTAAGATATGGCAAAAATACCCAGAATGTTTCTGTAGAGCAGCAGAACTGAAATGTTCCTTTACTCCAGAAAACAGATGGAAACAGCAAAGTGAAGAAAAGATCCTCCAGGTATTTTTGATTTGGTCTGTAATGAGTGGCTTTGGAGGCCACAGTGACTGTTCCTGAATTTGGAGCTGATTTTTTAACACCTTTGTGCTTTCTATCAGGTGCTGACTTTCCAAATTGGCTGAGAGAGAGAAGAGCACAGCAGGATTCTTGTTGCTGTGCCTCTGGAATTCAGGTGAGGTGCGATCCTTAAACCTTATCAAAGCACTCCCAGCTTACTTTGAAATCTAAGCAGCCTAAAAATAGGCTGAGAGAGTTTCTGTAAGAGGAAAAATGTAGAGTAAACTTGTTTCAAAACAGAACCTTCACAGCAGAGCAAATAATCTCTTAGGCAGGAGATGTGCCATTAGAAAAGCTCTGCTTTATAATAAACTATGTGTCTTGGAAAAGTATCTTTTTTCTTATAGAAAAGAAACAGGGATTAGAAATAATCAGCTCTACCAATGGTAACCTATTTTTAAGCTAAATTCCATTTACTTGCTGTATTGCCTGGCATTGTTTAATTGATGATTGGCTTATAAAGATGCATTAAAAAAATAGCATTGCAATATGAAATTAGTAACTGTTCAGCACATGCACCAGATTTTCCTCTCCTCAAATTACCACTGCCTTTGAACAAGGTGCAGTTGTGGGTTTACTACAAGTTGCTGGATTTACTACAAGAAACATTGTGGGAACTTGGAGGTTCCAAGAGCCTCCCACTGTGGGAGAGGAGGAAAACACCAAATTCTGGGTCACCATGTCCCAGGAATTGTTGGGTGGAGAAGAGGAAGTACTTTGATGTTCTAAAGGATCCCTTCTCTTCCATGTAAATCCAGTGGGAGACTGGAATGGCCACAGCTGAGGCACCATCCCATTAATTTCACTTGCTCTCCCTCATTTTTGGGGTGAGGATTATTGCTGTGCTTCCCAGGCAGTGATAATTGTCCTTTCCTAAATAATCCCACAGAGGCAGGCAAGGAGAAGAGAAGCAGAATTAATAAGAGTGAGTTGAAATGAGTAGAATTAGCACAAAATAGTCCAAAATAGAAAAGCACTAGACCACAAGATGAGACTTGTTTCATTAGCTATAAGTAGCACGATGTGTAGGAGCACATAAAGTGTGGCTACATTTCAAATATAAAAATATTACCATGAGGCTTCTCCCTCCCACTCTATTATACTCTCCAAGAGAAAAGAGAGTAGGTAGACAATGAAATTCTTAGTTCACTGCCAAGAATTCCAGTGCAAACAAATTATCAAGAGAATCAGGTAAGAATAATGATGTGATATTGATAGAGAAAGCAGGAGCTCCGTATAAATTAAAGTTTAAAATAAACTGTAGGAGTTTGACAGAAGGAAAAGGTAAAGAGGAAGGCAGAGAAGGGGGGGGGGGGGGGGGGTGTGTTTGGGACATCCTGCACACATGGCTGGAGCACACACACCAGGCTGTGTCCTTGGAGAGCAGAAGCATTGGCAAGGCAAGACCTGCTCCTGTGAAAAAATAAAACAGGAATTCCAGCAGCAAATGATTCCTAATTGCCCAAATTAGTCACTTGGAAAATAACCTGCACTAGACTCTGTTATTATCCTCAGTAAACAGTGGAGAGCAAAGAGGTTTATTCCACTGGCTCAGAGTGCAGGAATTTTTCCCCTGCCTGCCTTACTTTCCAAGGTTATCCAGTCTGAAGTGATCAGGTATGAAATGAGAGTTCTCCTTCCCAGCCCCTCCTGAGCAGTCTCAGGGATCATTTCAAGTGACCTACTTTCCCTCCTTCCACACACTCCTGCCTCACTCCAGTGGATTGGATGGAAATCCACAGGGAATTCCCTGAAAGACACAGCCCCACTCAAGGGCAAGGATTGATTCAGTCTGATGGAGACCTGCCTATCCAGAAATGTTGATCATTCCAGCAGAGATAAAGAAATAGCACGTGGAAATGAGCAAAATTATCAATTCCAAGATGATTTTCCTTGGTTGCAAGTCAAATTTCAGCAGTTCCACGAACTGGCAGCCACAGAATCTGCTTTAAATGGATTTTTTATCAGCAGACCCAAGATGATTCAAAGGAATGATTCTTGAAAGGGGAGTAATTAATAAGAAAATGAGACAAATTAATAAAGAATTGATCAACATATTGAATGTGCTCTCACCTAAAGAGGCTCCAAGAGGAAAAGTCAAGGACTTGAATAAAAAAATCTCACCCAAGATATAAAATGTTTGTCTGAGTTTTGTATTATTTCTCCACACAGAAGAAAATTCTGCCTCTGGAAATGTTGTGCTTCCCAACTCTACAGCTGGTTTCACATGTGGAGGGAGAGAAGTCAAACTGGAACAAAGCACAGACCTTCCTTCCCAAGAAGAGAAATGACTGGAAACCATTAACATGGAGACTTGGGAATGTTGTTTTAAAGCAAAAAAGGGCAAATTTAAAAAAAAATATTGCTTTGTATGTGTGTGTATGTGTGTCTACATCAATCTAAAATTAATCACATGGAGCCTAAAATAACTCCAAACATTATATTCAGGGGAAAAAAAATACTTGAAAATGCTGATGACTTCCACATCTTACACACTTTAACATGAAATAGCAGATAATTATACCTCACAACCCCCAAATTTCTGTTATTCACAGACCTGAACTAGATTTCACAAAACTGGGAGTGCCTCTGCTAACATGCTTTATCTTCTACAGACTATTTTATTGTGTACCAGGGGCAGCATAACAGTTTCTCCCACAAACAGGAAAAAACCAAACCAAAAAAGACTAAAATATCTGAATTCCCTGTCTCAGATGTCAAACATATCAATAAAGTTTGGCACAAACATCCAGAATCTCGTGGCAATTAATGCCTTGCTACAGAGGCTGCATAATAAGAACTTTCCATGTATTTGTCAAAATGAAGTGATTCTTTATTATTTCAAGTATTATTGCACTTAAACCCCAAAATACAACACGTTATGACTGGTTTACACCTACCAACAGTCAGCCAGGACTCCTCAAGGCTTCCCCATGCTCCATTTCCAGGCCTCCAGAACCTGGGATTGTTTTCCAGGAGTGTCGGACTGGAGGCCAAGTTTGGAGGCGTTGTTGGTGTGAGGAGTTACACTTTGGTGATTCTTTAAGCTCTTTAGAACTCCCTCCTCTCACTTGCACTGCTGGAGGTCTTTAAACCCACTCTCTTCATAGTTAAAAACAACGTAACAAGATTAGGCTTGGAGCCAAGGAAATCAACCCTGTGCCAACCAGTCCCAGGAATTCTAATTAGAGCATCATTTGTATTAACCTCCATTCCCAACATAAGGACAATATTATCACTCCTGTGATTGTATCACTGCACTAATTATCTGCTCCAGGAACGGGTTGCAAGGTGGAAACAAGGAAAGAGAAGCCGAAAGGCAAAACTTGGAGGAAGTGATTAATTGGCAATTATTGCAGAAAACTGTACATTAATCTGGAAATGTTTAATAGGAATGTAATGAGGAGATTGCCATTCATTAGCAAAAGGAGTTGGATAAACAGGAGTGTGTACAATAATCTCCTGCAAAGTCTTTCAGTGGGGTTTGGAACAGAACACTTTGGTCCAATTTTAGGGGATTTTATTCCCACGGGACCCATAATATTAATTAATTAAGTAAAGGATTTTTAGGAAAAGGTACATTTTGTAGAAGGATGTTATTTGGTGGGTGTTCTCTCCCAAATCCAACAGGACACCAGCCAGAACACTTTCTCACAGCAAGGAGTAAATTTTAAAAACAAAATGTATTTTTAGTGCAAAAAATGCAATACCTTAATAAATTTAAAACACAAAATTGTCTTTTAAATCACAGATTATTGCCCTCTTGTACCGGGGAGAGCTTGAAAAGCAAGCACTGAAATAAATATTAGGATGTTAAAAATACACTCACCGCATTAATTTAACTGACTACAATGAATCAATTTTTTTTTAAAAAAAAAAAAGCCCTATGTTTTAAACAGAAAATTGCCTAAATGGGTGTGCACATACTCACTGAAACCTTTGGCATTCTTTGTGCAAATTAATCCCAACAACAACTGGGGATCTATGGGGTGCATGTGTTTATGAGAATATATTTACCAGTAGACTCATAGATGAGCATGAATCTCAAACTGTGACAACACTTCTGGTGCCTGTTTTAGCAGCTGTTTTTCAATGAAGATGCTACTTTTGCATCTATATAAAGACAGGCACAACAAATGAAATGATAAAAACCTGTTGGGGTCACTTTCTTAGGACAAATCAGCTCAACTCCCAAACTTTCCAGAGGTTGTTAATTGTGTTTTAGTCAGGATTTCCCAGTCCAAGCCACATTTCCACGAGGCAGTGACCAATTCTGCCTGAAAAATTCATTCAGGTCTTCATAGGACATCTCCAACTGAGCACCAAAATTATTTGTCATCCTGAAGAATTTAAGGATGTATCTCCTTGGCAGGCAAAGAGTGTTTTGTGCAAGGAAGTAACATATAAAAACAGCCATGAAAATATATCTGAGTGTTCTCTGAACTCATTCCTGTCCCCTGGAATTTATTATATGGCATAAACTCATTTATATAATGCTTATTATGCAATTGTTTCCAAACAAATGCAACACCTGAAAAACTAAAATACAAAAGTTTCCCAATCCCAATGTCTGGCTGCCAAGGAAACTCTTCCACATTTCATGACCTCCATCATTCCCTGGAAGGGTTCCAGGGCAACCTGGACCAGGGGAAGGGCTGGAAGGGGATGATTTAAGGTCTGTTCCACAGAATCTCCCAGATTCTGGCAGCCAAGTGGGAAATGCAGATGGGAACTTGTTGCTTTAGGCTTTAATCAAGCCCAGCTGTAACCAACCTTTTATCAAATATTTTGAAAGCCTCTCAGGACTTACAAAGCTCTGGTTGGTGTTTTACAAGTCCCTGGGTTCCATTTCGTTTCCCAGGTTTATTTTGGAATACTCTGAAAGAATCCAGTGGATTCTCCCCAGAAGTTTGTTGCCTCTCAGCTCCTCTGAACACTGAGCAGAACAATCCCACGTTTTAATGCATCCAGAGCTAGGCAAAGTTCCTTCCACCCGAAAATATGATTGATTGTTACAATGACAGTAATTGCACTTCAGTAAAAGTAACCATTATGGTAATTTTCCTCTAGAAAGAGACATTTAACTAACTTAAGTAACTTGTTACTTTTCAACACATTAACTTTGGCAAATTTCACATTACAAACGTGCAGAGTTCACAGCCACAACAAGGAGCCTCACTTGGGGAGTGTGTGCTGCCTTCCTTCCGTGGATCAGCCCCTGTTTCCAAACAAGAGCACACGACAAACACTCTGCGTACACAACACAGCATTAATTAAACTGCTAAGAGCAGCTCCAGCACATCCACTGCCAAGTCTCCTGTTCAAAAATCCTGCCTTCCAAGGAGCAAACTTGGGATCCTTGGGAGATATTAATTGCAGGGAGATGGAATGGCAGCTCTGGGAAGAGCGGGATAAAGGACCTCGGCCGGGCAAAGCAGCCCCACCCTGACCCCAAAGCAGCGTTTTTATCACCCTGTTATTGATAAACACTCAGTGCCACTGAGGTTGGAGGAATGTCTTATGAAAAGGGCAGTTTCTGGTAATTAAAAGGACGGCAGGAAAGAATTGAAGCATCCAGGGTTTGTTTCATGCAGCTTCACAAGAGATAAAGTAAAAACACTCTGCCTCCACTTTAGAGACAACAACGATTCCTTGTGCTTGAAAGGGATTCTAAAGTGGAGCTGGATGAATTTCCACACGACTGAACAATTTTACACTAGAGAAGAACTGAAATCAATCTGGATTTAAATTTTGGGGTTAGAGATTTCCTTTAAGTGGAAATACCAATAATTTGAAAATCAGATTTGAAGTTTTTTTCACTTTTCTACCTCCTTTGAAGGAACAGTTTTTGTGTCTTGTCTCCTTCTACCTCCTGTGCCCGCTTTGGATTGTACAGAACATTTATTTGTTGGTGACTTGGACTGTCATAGATGGTGTTGGAAGGAGAAGGAATCCTTAGTCCTTCCAGTGATTTTTCCTCAGCCCAGAACTCTGATGTAGAAGAAATGTGCAGCCATTTCACTGGGAAATACTTTATTATGTATTTGAACTGGAAATAAAAATTTGGAATAATAATCTGTATTAATCAAAGTCTGCTGAACTGCTTTTTCAGCAGCAGCCTTCAGATCATCTCAGACAAACCCTTAATTTTTATTTTATTTCTTTTTTTATTTGTAAGAACTTCCACCTGTAAATTGGCCAATAATTTTTTTTTTTTTTTTTTGCTTTTCTAACCAAAAGCAACTGGGGGAATGTGGGACTCAAGGCTCTAAAGAGGGCTTTTCCAACGTAAATGACTCTAAAAGATTAAAATCTTTCCACTACTGTCCACCTTTTACTACATTACACTGTCAGAATACTTAAGAAAATCTCAAAATCGGTTTGGCTTTCCAAAGATAAAGAGAAATTAGAAATAAATCAGCGAGTGACACACAAACATCCAGACGCTGGGGCACATTAAGAGCTGACCAACATCCCACCACGGAGTTTGTGGGATTATTTTTATAACACTGTCCTAGTTACTGCTGAAAAGAGGAAAAAACTTACAGTTTGAGTAAAACTGGCAGCTGATCTCTGTAATTAGTCCTTTATCATTCCCACATCCCTAAATGACAAACCACGTACCCGAGTTTGGCTTTGCAGGGTGCAGGAATTCGTTCTTCAATCTCAGCTGAAGAAATTGGTGTTTTGGGAAGCCTAAGCAGTTCCAGAGGTGCTGGGCTTTACTCAGAGCGTTGTCTCCACCCCTGAGCAGGTGTTTAATTAACTGTTAATGAAACACAGAGAGAAAACCACCAGTCAGAGGTGAATTGCACCTGTAAAGGAAGGTCTGTGCTGGACAGGTCACAGCACTGCCAGAGATTGGGTTTAAATTAAGAACTTTTGGACATAACACATTAAGTTTAGCAGGATTGTAGGGGAGAGATGGGGGAAAAAACCCCATCACAACTAGTATTTGCATTGTACCACAGGATTGCTTAAATTTAGGGGAATTTGTGTCCAAAAAAGTCATTTAATTTCACTGAAGTAGCTGCAGTTGTCTCCAATTCCAAGGAAGGGGTGTGGGCAGATGGAAGATCCAAGTCCAATGGAAGGAGTTGATGTAACAAACCATGACCCATAACTTTATTCTGATGTCTAACAACACAATAAATGTCATTTGGGATGAGTGAAACTCTGCAATTCTTTGTATTCCAAAGACAAACCACTTATGAAACCCCTACATTATCTCAGCACAGTTTTGGACAAAAGGAGTCCAAGTCCTGGATTTCCCTCCAATTGTTTTGTTGCAGAAATCCTGACTGTAGCTACCTAACACAGCAACTATCTGCTGTGAGAGGACAGGAAAATGTGGGTGTGGAAACATGTTTTGGATCAACTTGAGGCTGTTCAGAGAAAAGTGGTTAAAGGCAGCAGGTGATGGAGACAAAACCAGCCCAATCCCACACCCTGGGTTCTATCCAAGGTGGAGTCAGGGCACAAAAATATGAGCATTTATCCTCTTTTAGAATATCTGGGTGTTTAACAAGGAACCACAATTTAAACTGCAATTCCACAAGCCCTTAAAACCCAAAAAAAAAGAAAAGCAGCTCCTGGTTTCCTTCATACACTTGTTGTGGTTTGAACCCCAGGAAGGTGCTGAGCTTCAAACCAGCATAAATATTGGTGAGGTCAGAAAGGAGTTTAAAGCTGATGTTTAGTGTTTGCTGGGCTGGTCTGAACCCAAATCAGTGCCCCAATAAATTAAATGTGCAGCTGCAAGAACATTTGTGCAGGGCAGGGCAGCATCCCTGGCTTATGTTGGCTTAAAGTGTTTGTGGAAGTCCAGCAGGAGTGTAACTGAAGATCTGCTATAGTCTAACACTGCTAATAATCCACAAATGCCATTCCAGAACACAGGAATAGTTAAAGCATATAAATGGCCTGGCCATGTGCTTTGAGAGGGGCCTGACACAGGAGAGCTCAGAAATTGCTGCAACAGCTTGAAAAAACACCCAAGTTTTGAGGCAACTGGATGTCCCAACAGCAAGGACACAAACGTGATTCCCAGGCCACTTGTCTCACAGGGTGAGGGATGAGAACATGATAAATGTGCTTCCCAGAGCCTCCCAAAGCAGCTCCCACTGGTGGGGCACTGCTCCCACCCCCCTGATCCCTTCCAGCCTCTCTGCAGCTGCAACTTTCCTCCTCTTTTCAACCTTTCAGTCTCTGAAGCATTTCCAGCTTTGCTCCAGAGGGAGCAGAGAACCCAAGGGAAGGAGCAGCAGAAGAATCCAGGTGGAAATGACATTCCAGTTTTCCCATTACTGCTCCATTGTAATGTAAACAGGGACAATCTGAGGGATCTTTTTGTGCAATTTCACGAAAAGCTGCATTTCCAACAGGGTTGCCTTTACCTGGAGCCCCAGGTTTATCCAGTGTCTGTCTGAGCACTTTTTCTTCATTTCTATATTGACATAGTGATTTCACCACAAGTATTATTCCAAGTATTTGAAGGGAAAATGTTATAATTACATTTTGGTTGAATAAAAAAAAAATAAACACCAAAAAAGCACATCTTTATTTGGTACAAATCTCAAGTAGAATTTAAAGAAAGCAATAAAGCAGCAGAATATCTCCTGTTAATTTATCACAGATATTGTGCTCAGCCCACTAAGTTTTTTTGGGAAGGTAACAGAGAGCTAAGATTTTAAAAAACATAAATTTAAATAAAAAAAAAAAGAGGTTCTTTCAATATTTTGAAGCTTGTTTGCTAAATGTTTGACCACAAAGCTTCCCTACAGGCAGGATTCTTCCATGCTAATTAATATGGATGAAACATCCAGCCACCTCTTAGTCCTTCCCTCCCACAGCACAACACACACATGACTCAGTGGATTCCTGATGTTTTAATGACAATAAATCTTGGAAACCAACCCAGATTGGGACTATTAGCTGCAAAGAAAAACGTGAATCAAACAAGAGAAAACCTGCCCCCTTCCCTTCCCAGAGCCTGAGAACTTCCATGGCAATGCCCATGAAACCTGGCAAGGGGGGTTGTCTGGACTTTCTCAAATCTAGAACGCACTCAGCACGACCTGAGCAGTCAAACTTGGAGTATCCATCACAAAAAAAGGTAAAACTAGGTTGTTTCATGCACAATTCCAGGAGGAAAAACCCTGATCTTTCAACCCAAATTGCAGCCAAGCAAGTGTTGCAGTGGAATAAGCCTCCAAACCCATGGGAATCTGCCTCCTGAGAGCTGGTTAAGCTTCCTTAATGCTCTTAATCCACCTTGATATGGAGCTGCCAGACACACTGGCACCCACCTTCCCTCTGCCACAGGGCTGGTCAAGTGTCTGGGAGCTTCTTTTCCCTCACAGGAGACCCTGACAGGCTCTGGGACACACAGGAACCAAGTTTTCCACAGCTGTGCTTGTGGCCTTCAAGAAGCACCGTGTTGGAAGTGAAAAGCTCTCATGAACTTGGGGAAAAAACAGACTAAAGAGAATTTTGTCACCTCAGACATTAGCATTTTGTCTGTTCAATGTCTAATTGCAATTGTTACAAAATAATTGGTAGGTGAATCTACCCCAAAACTGTAGAAAGGTGGAAGCTGGAGAAGAATTTGGCTGGACAAAGCTCTGTCTCTGGCTGGGATATTCTGCTGGTGGCAGCAGCAAAATTAGAGGTTTCAGCTCACAGAGCTTCAAATCACCCTGGGATGGCTCAGCACATCCATCTTGTCAAAACACCAGCACCAGGGGGAAATGTTCCAGTTGAATAAAAAAGAAAAAGGGACAGAAAGTAGATGTTCCCTGAGAGACTTTCAAACTTTCAAACTTGCTCCATCTGAAATAGGTCATATTTGGGAATCCCCCTTATTTTTTACAAATTGACCTTGACCAACTCCCAGCCATTCCCATTGTCCCATTCCTGACTTCCTCAGGATTCCTGCCACATTTCTGCCCAGCTCCCTCCAACAAAGGGCTCAGGGAACAGCAAGAGCAGCAGCAGCTTTATTTCTGCCAAGGAAATGGGTCTCAAACCATATTTCAACCATTTTCCTCCACAGAAAGGCTTTGCCAGCCTAAAAGTGCTCCCTCTGGAAACAGCCCAGCTTCCTCTTCCACAGAATTTCTTTGTAATTCCATTCTCCAGTTATTGGAGAATAAACCATAGGATTCTGAGGGGCCTGTCCATTCCCATGGATCCTCATATTTGTAAAATCCCAAATGACCAATTTTCAGGTGCAATGTCCATGGATTACTTGAGAAATACTTGACTCCCTGTTCACAATTCCTTGGCATTTTAGCAAACTAATGTTTGAGTCCCTGTGTCCTCCAATCCATCTGAACCTTCCAAAGGTCCCCATTCCATTCTCCTTCTTCAACAAACTTGATTATTGTCTGTAGAACCAAACCCTGGCATTCATTTGTCTTCCCCAGCACCCAGTGACAGTGAATATTCCCAGGAATGTTTTCTCTACTGAGGCTTTAAATGACTGAAGTGGCACAACAGGAGCTCAGAAACAACTGGAAACATGTGGTCTCATCACTGAAAATAATACATATAACCAACAGAGCAATAAATAGAATATATACTTACAATTTAATTACAAAATTGTTGGTCTAAAACACATAAATCTTTATCAACACCTGTATATATGTGTAAAGCCTTTCAAGTTAAGTGCAAAAGATATAATTTTTAAAATCTAGTGTCACTGTCAGGACACTGCAGCAATAAAAACCACACTTGTCACATATTTTTAAGGATTTGTCAAAAATAAGGTTGAAAACATGACAATGTTGTAGCACTTTTGCACTGTGATGAGCACAGAGGTAGTTTATAAAGGAGGATATAAATCATAATTTATTCTGAGCAGGAAAATCTCCACCCAGACCTGAAGAACCTTGTTTTCATAACACAGACTGAGGTTTTAAGAATTTACCTTGGACTTTTCAAAAAGAAAAAAAAGAAGAAGGAAAGGAATCTACAGTATAAATGAGGACTATGGGAAAACATCCAGAAAATGTAATTTTCCTGTGAAATATGGATGAAATCACACATGATAAAAACCTGTGACACAACAAACTGCCTCTAAGAGACAACCAAGTGTCTGAAGGAAACAGGAAGCTCCAGCTGGATGATCCTTTCTGACAAGACACTGCAAACCCTGGAAAGAAACATCACTCTGATCCCCAAGAAAATAGGTTAGGGAGCTTGGGATCCCTGCAGGAGTGTTTGAAGGGAAGAAAAGGCTGGATAGCAGGTCAAAAAGGCAAAATAAGCATTGGTATAAATGTGGCCTTTAATGACATGTATTTGACTTGGCCTTTTATCAGCTGGATTCAACAACTTCATGCAAAACTTGGGATTTCCATTACAGGAATAAAAGGAGAAAGTGTTGATGGATGTCTCTACTGCCCTAACCCAGAAACATTCCAGAAGCTTTGGATTTCAGTTCCTCAGCATTTAAAGGGTTAATTAATTCCATGTTTCCTCGTGTTTTAAAGCTGTGCTCTCCATGTAACTGGGAAGTATTTCAATAGTTTTGGGACAGTGTAAAAACCATAAAATTATGAGTAATTTGTAATCATTTTATTACCTGCACTAAAACTGGAAATTTGGAACAAAACTCTTCTGAAACATTGTGAGTTCACTGTAAGTTTTGCATGTGAAATTAAAAATATTTCAGGGCAGCTGTTCAGTTATTTACCTTTTTTAAACAGTCCTCCAGTCCCTGCACTTTTTCCCAGTGGCAAGTCAAGCTGGACATCCCTGGCAGAGGTGAATTCCTGGGCATTTTGGTCCTTGTTGGTTTGGGTTTGTGAGGACGGAGCCTGAACCTGCCCCTCTCTTCCTTCAGAGCTTCACAGGGAGAATTACCTGGAGCAGGAGGGAAGATAAATGAGACCATGAGGAGGGTCCTGGTGTGACAAACCCCAACTAAAAACGCTTCTGCAGGGGCTGGGAAAGAGTCCTGCACAAAAAAAAAGCTGCTCCCTCACCCCTCTGGCTTTGTGTCACTCCAGTGCTGAGTGTGGGGACAGCTGAAATCCTCAGTTCCTGAGGAGGAAAGCAGATATTGCTGGGGTTTAATGAGGAAAGTTGTGTCTGTGCTGCCTCCAGGCAAAGCTCCATCCCACACGAGCAGGAGAGTGGAGTTGAGATCCCCTCATTCCATCTCCTCCTGCCCTCCACAGATGCTGCAGTTCCTGACACCGAGGCCTCAGAGCTCCCTTTGTGTCACAGCAAAGGAGGCATTAAAAATGCACAGACAGATTGATCTGGGGAGAGGGGAGGAAGAATAAATCTGGGGGTTAAGGCGACAGGAAAATAGAACTGAAGAGCCAAAAGGTGAAGGAGGGAAACACCCTCGAAATTCACATGAGAAAGACATTCAAAAATAAAGAGGAGACAGCAACTGTGCTGACATTTAATGTGTCTACTTGGGATAAAACTCATCCTTTTACGAGCAATAAAACAACAGCCTTGCCCAAAGCCCTTGAAGCATTTTGCTTCAAGTACCTCATAAAAATGGTTGGCAATTTCTCCCAAGGTCTGTACAATATTTGCACCAAACCACCTTCTTTTTTTTGTTTGTTTTTTTGGTTTTTTAATGTAATTAAATAGGAGCAAATCCCTAAAGCTCCCTGATCCCAACACTCATCCTGA
Source organism: Serilophus lunatus (assembly GCA_013399895.1). NCBI lineage: Eukaryota > Metazoa > Chordata > Aves > Passeriformes > Eurylaimidae > Serilophus > Serilophus lunatus. Next base: position 172,301 of record VXBA01002417.1, on the reverse strand, counting down.
TCCATAGAGAACACGATCCCAAAACTGGGAAGAAAGAGGGAGAAATGAGCTCCACTCATGATTCCTGTGGCCCCTGATAAACAGGGGGTGCACAAGACTAACCCCCCACTGTTCCTGTGTTTGTCACATTCCTGGATGACCAGCAGGAATTACTCTGCCAAAGGAATCCTGCAAGGCCAAAAAAACCCACCCCTGCCTAAGGATAATGAGCTCCTTGAGTAAGAAGCACCTCCCATGCAAATGGTGTTCTAGAGGTGACAGATTGATTCTATTTTTATCAGAAATAATGGGTAAAATGTGAACGTGGACCATAATTTACATTCTGTAGGTAAAAAAAAAAAAAAACCTCTAAGGCAAATACCTATGATGGGAAGCACATATAAATATATATATATAATATATATATATATCTCTTCACATGCACACACACAATAGCAATATTTTTAGCTATAATTTCCTGCTCATGTGGCAACATGACCAGAGTTTTGAAGAAGGCTGAGCCAAGTGAAAATACAACCTGCAGAACAGGTCACATTTAAATATTCTGCTATTGAAGAATATTAAAAACTCCCGATTAAGGAGGAGTGTTGTAACACTTCACATTAATTAAGGCTTGTAAATCACTCTGAAACACCTGGATAAAAGATGGCATAAAAGGTGTTGCCACATGTCTTGATGCTGCTGGATGTGCACAAGCCCTGACATCTTGTTTTGTGCTCGGGATGTTCCAGATCATAAAAAAAACACCATAAAAATACGGTCTCTGGGTGAATTCAGTGCTGGGAAGGGTTGGGACACGACAGGGAGCCTTGATTGAGACCTCAAGCAGACACAGGGATGCAAAGAGACTGAAATCCTGACTTTTTCCTGGTCTTAGTCCTGGTGGGTGACCAGGTTTAGTGACTGAAATATAAATTGGCACAGCTTGGCAGCTTGGCTGTGTGCTCACATATGTGGATATTCCTTCCAATCTAGTACCACCTAGCATCCACATCCCCAAAACACCCCTTAAACCATGTCATCCTGCAGCTGGAAAAGGAATCTGGAGTCCCTCAGGACCTACCTGGGACCGGTGAACAGCAGAACCAGCTCTCAGAGAACTTGGTCCTTGTTGCTTTTGCAATTACAGGCCTTTATAAAACACGGAAATTAAAGGCCCTTCTGCTTTCCCACGTGGATCTCCAGATCTAAGAGCCTTGTCTTCCCTTTTATCCAGAGACAAGCCATGTGTTTTATGGCATCTATTTTAAAAAAGTGCAGGGAGTGTCACAGAGCTCCTGAAGGAGCAGAACCACCGTTCCTAAGGGGGGTGATTGATTGCACAGGGACACAAAGCTCCACTGATTTGTACAGTCCCCACAAGGTGAGAACAGTGGAAATCATCCATCCCTCCTGCTCTCTCCCTCCTCTATCCCAAACCCAGCCTTTGTGCTGCTTTATGCTCAGGTCCTGGGCGCTGGCTCTGCTCTCCTGTGGGACACAGTTCCAGAGGGATGGAGAGGGACCTGGGACAAGACACAGGGAAAGGCTTCCCACTGGGAGAGATGGGATATCGGGAAGGAATTCCTGGCTGGGAGGGTGGGCAGGCCCTGGCACAGGTTGGGCAGAGAAGCTGTGGCTGCTCCATCCCTGGAAGTGCCCAAGGCCAGGTTGGAGCAGCCTGGGACAGTGGGAGGGTCCTGGATGGGCTTTAATGTCCCGTCCATCCCACCCCGGTCTGGGATTCCGGGATTCCCGGCTGTAGCATCACCAGTGCCCCTGAGGACGGTGCCCGCAGCCCACCCGTGCTCCCCGTGGGACACTCCCAGTGCCATTTCCAGGCCGGGATGGGGGACGGGCAAAGCGCACCCTTTAACCCTCTCCCTGCAGCGCTGTGCCCGCCGTCCCGCCGGCTGCCCCGGCACCGTCCCACCCGCACTCCCCGAGCAGGGGGGCACAGACCAGCCTCCGTAGACCCCCCAGAAATTNGGGCGCGTCCCATAGGCGGAGCGAGGGCCGGAGGGCGGGGCTTAGGGGCGACAGGCGCGCTCCGATTGGTCCGCGCGGCTGTCAATCCTCGGGGCGGCGGGGAAGGAGGGGGAGGCGGAGGGGAAACAAAAACAATCGGCCGGGCGCCGCCATCTTGGGCCGGCTCTCTCCGCACGCCGCCCGCGTGAATGGGTCGCTATGAGATCGCCACGGCGGAGCGGCGGCGGCGGGGCACCCACGGCTCTCCCGCGCTGCCCGCCGCGCCCGGCGGGCTCTAGGCACGGCCGGCGCCGCCCGCAGAGATCCCCCGAGCTCGGCCTGTCCGCCGCCGGGCTGCACTGCTGGAGGGACAAAGTTGGGCTGAGCCGCGCTGCCTCCGCCGCCCCGGGGAGCGGGGAGCTGAGCCGGGGTCAGAGTTAGGGCAGAGGGGCGGCCGGGGATCGCCCCCCGCTCCGCCGTGTGGGAGGCGCGGGGAGAAGGCGCTGCCTCCCCGCCCCTGCCGGCGGCTGCTGCCGCTGCTGCTGCCCGCGCCGGGGAGGAGAAGGAAAAAGAGGAAAAAAAGGAAAAAGAAAGGCAAGGACTGGAGGGGTGGGTTTCGTGGAGGCTCCGTGTGAGGAGGGACGTGCGTCCGTGAGGAGGGAGAGGAGCCCGCAGCCATCCAGGAGCCGTGGGGAGCGTGGATCCAGCCGGGAGCCGGGAATCCTGGATCCATCCCGGAGCCGAGAGGAGCCCGCAGCCACCCGGGATCCACCCGGGATCCATCCAGGATCCATCCAGCCTGAGGAACAGCCCCGCTCGCCTCCTCCCTTCCAAAGAATCCCCCTTCTTCTGGAAGCTGGGCACTCCGGCAAGGATTTGCCACAAAGAATACACCACCCTCCTCCCCAGCGCCTGGATACTGCGGCTTTTCTTTTTTTTTTTCTTTTTTTTTTCACCCCCTCCCCAGCCACTGTCGTGTGTTTAAAAACCAAATATAGCCTCTTGCGGGGGGAGGGGATGGCAATGTCCTAGAAGAATTGGAATTCTTGCTGGGTTTCGGGAGAAGGACACGGGGGATGCGCTGCTCTCGCTGCCTGGCCAAGGACTAAAGATTTGCCTCTTCCCGGAGCTTGGTTTAGTCCCAAACTGTTGTGTCCCTCCTTCCCCTCGCCCGGGCTGCCCGAAATCCCTCAGCATTACAAGGAAAAGCCCCCCACGCCTGGCTGGTTTTTAAGGTGTTATTTTTATTTTTTTTTTTCTTTTTCCCCCATCGAAAAACTGACAGAACTTCCTCCCTCCTCGCCGGGGTTTGGAACTGGAATGGAGCTGCTTTTCTCCCGAACACTACGAGGTGTGTAAGGGGGGCACAAAACCATCGTGGGGACTGATCCCGACACTCACACGAGGGATGATCCTGCTCCTGGAGACTCAGAGACTTCCCCGTGTGCAGCAGCTTCGTCGTTGACTCCTTTCCTCCTTGTTTTCTTCTTTTTTTGTTTTAAAGTGGATCCGTAGCATTACTTTTTGTGAATTGAATTTTGCCACCGTTTGTACAGAAGCCAAATGACACGTGTGTTTTGAAACACGGTTCCAAATATATTTATCCCTCCCTCAGCCCGGATTCTCTCGAGGAAGAGCCGCGGGGAGGTCGCCGGTGTCTAAAGAAAGCTGATTTTAGTGTTTTGTGAACACTACCTGCTGCAGACATGTCGCTATAAATCGCTTTATAACGGTTCAGCAAGAAGGGAGATTTTTTTTTTTTTGCTTTTCCAGCTTGCAGGACCCAGGAAAACTGGATACTTAAAAGTCACTTAAATGTTTTAACAGCGTTGGAAAATGGGAGCTGCTACTAAGTTGGCGTTCGCTGTTTTTCTTATCTCTTGTTCCTCAGGTAAGTGAATGTTCTTGGGTTTAAACTGAGGGGTTTGTGGTCAGAATGAGAAATCTTTAGGGTGGTGTTTTTTTTCTCCAGGTGACAGATGTTGCACTGTAAAGGCAGAAGGTGCTTTTATGTTTCTTCCTAAAAAAATATATTGGGTTTCAGCTCGGTTGTGTGGGATAAATGTGGAGACATAACCACCTAGTGTCACATCAGTAATCTGGCAGTGATGGTCCTGGTGTTTTTAGAGGAGGATTTCCCGGCTCTTTCCCTTCTGTTTGGTCTCTCACTGGGGAAACGTGGACCTTCCTTTAATGCTTCATTAATTTAGACTCTGAAAGCCCGTCCTGTAGCGATGTACGAACAGGATGGGGGTGAAAAGCCGGGCTTTCTGTAGGACAATTTGTAACCCTTTGTTTCTCTGCTCGATACGTCGCAGTGCAAGAAATGTGTCCATTTTTCCCTTGGATTTCAACCGTGAGAACTTCCCCACGGGTTTTTTTTTGTTTGTTTGTTTGTTTGTTTTCTAGGAGGAAAATTAAGGCAGCAACCAGTGGTTGGGTCCATTTGGAGCTCCCCCCAAAAAAAAACAACCCTGGAAGGATCTGATACAAGTTCCCAAGCGGTCGGGGTTTTATTGGGTGTATTTTAGTGTATTTAGTGCTGCGGGGAGCTTGTGAGACCCACGGGTTGCTCGGCCTGGAGCGCTGAGCTCCCGGTGGGAAGGGAATGAGGAGATCCCTGGGAAATATCCCGGCAGGGTTTTGCTGAACAGGCCTTTTTTCCTGCGGTCAGTAAATGGAGGAGAGGCTCGTCTTGTGTCTGGAGTGCCATCGATCCCCTCCATGGGCTGGGAAATGGCAGCGCTGCCACAAAGAAACCCCCCCTCCTCCCAAAAAAAACCCTCACAGAGCAGCGAAGATTCCCCTGGTTTTTCCATTTTTATTCCTCTTTCGGGCAGTTTTGTCGCGCAGTTCTTGTCCTAATAACTTATTTTTTAAGTTTCTCATAATTCAAGGATATGTTTTCCAGGGTAACTTCTCCCCCCCTCACTGTTTCTGGAGGACTTGGTGCCATCTGCTCCCCACCAGCCTTTTGCCCCGAGCACAGAACGGTCATTTTTGTTGCCACGACTTATCAAACTTAACAAAAAGAGCTGTTAAACAACAAAAAAAAGGTCATTTCTTCAGCGTTGCTTGCTCGGGTTTGTCCTCGGTGAGGTGAAATGAATGTTTCTGTTGCCTGTGGAGAATTAATCTCTGCTAAATGAGCAGGAACTTGCCTGTACTCGGGACTGCTCCTCACGGGAATGACATTGTTTGGGTGGTTATTCCAGTGTTACACATCAACTGTTCCGGTCCTTAACAATTATTAAACTATTTTCTACTCGCCTAAAATTGTAGAGTGTCTGCAGTCCTGGTGTGGGTCCAAAACCAGCCAAACTCAACAGCAAGCTGTTGCTTTTATGACCAAGATTAAGATTTTAATCATCGAGTTGCAGGCATTTTTACAAGTAGTGTTTCTTTACCGACTTAATTCGGTTTAAAACCCCATCGGTTCTGATATAATCATCATCATCAAGAGTTTCTTTTTCGGATTTTAGTCTGAAAATGAGTCTGCCCAGTGTTTAAGAATATTGGAGCAATCTCGGAGTTCAGGTGAGGAGGTGCCTGGTTTTCCTCTCCAGCTCCTCACAGCCCGGTTGGCTCTTGGTTTGTTCTATTTGCTCGTTTATTTTCATAAACAGCTATTTTCTGCCCGTGTTTACACTGCCAATTAATCCCTAAATGGGTGAAAATGTTGTGGGTTTTTTTTCCCCTGCGTGGTGGGTGTGGAGGTTCAAAGTACTTTATTTTACTATCTGTAAACTGCTGTGTGAAATCCTGGAAATGTGCTGCAAACGGGCAGGAATTCCCAGTGCATCTCCTCAGCTTTGCTGGGGAGTGACAGCATCGCCTTGTTCTGACTAAGAGATCTGGAAAAACTAAAAAAAAAAAAAAAAACCAAAAAAGGAGCATCTGTGTTGTTATTAGGCTTTCAAATATTTGGGGAGGCTGGGCTGGAAGTGGGTGTGGGTTTGCAGCAAAGCAAGGGGATGAGATGGACAGGGGAAAAAAAAAAAACAAATTCCCGGGTCAAGGTTCTCCCTGAGCCCTCCAGGAGACTCCCAGATGAATTTGGGTTTGATAAGGAACACAAGATCACGAATAATAACGAAAGACTCGTGCACAGGCTTCTCCTGGAGGTGAGGAAAGGGCTGGAGAGGAGGAATTTTCACCTTCTGGGCTCTCCCCTACCCCGGGGAAGTGTGTGTGTGTGTTCTCTGCTCCCGGGGACTTGGGGAATCTTCAGGGGTTTTTGGAACCTGGAGCTTGTTTTCAGCCTCGGTCTTTTGTGGGTGCCAAGGTTTAACATCTCATGTTACCTTTTGTTGCTCTTAAGCTCCTTATTTCCCAAACCATCCTTTTTTCTCTGCTTTTGGACCTGGGTGGTCCATCATCAAGGTAGCTCCAAGCCTTTTACAGGGGACAAGATCTGTGGTTTTTAGAACTTTAGCTAAAATCACTCTAAAAATCACCTGAGTAAAAGAAATTACATCAGAAAAGTGTTGGCCCTCTGCATTTTTCCAAATGCCAGCTCGTTCTCAGGCCACTCACAAGATCTTCAGTAATTTCTGTTAAAGGCAATTTCATGTCAAGGATACCTTTGTAGCTGAAGTAGCATTGTCACTGCATGGGGTGCTTTTTGCTCTCTGATTTTTGATTCATTCTTCCCCTGTCTCACACTGATTCTTATCAGGGAAATGATTTTTTAAATTCCTCTTTTTGCTCCCCCCCAAATTCATCCAGAACTGTAAAGCCCAAGCTGCTGCTCCAGGTTGAGAAGCTGAATGGTTGTGAAGGAACTGAGGAGGGAAGTGAGACTTCCCTTCTTTGATTTCACTGCTGTACCTTTTTTCCTGACAGTCCTTTCCTTATGGATTTGGTAGCCCTTGAAAATCCTGGCAGAGGTTTGGGAATGTTTGTGGAGTTGCCTCTGCTGTGTGTTCCCTGGGAGCTGCCCAGGACTGGGGTTGGACTCTCCTCACTTTATTGCACAGCAGGGCAATAAACCACCTCAGACTTGAAAGGAAAATCCTGCTCAAGATTCCTTTTTTTTTTAAATCAAAAGGTACTTTTATATTAAATATATTCCCATTGAGCAACACCTCAGTGCTCTTGTTGTTGAGAGCAGGACTTGAAAACCTGTTTAATTCTGTTTGTAAGCACTGATACCTTTATGCAAAGGCTGCTGTGGAACTGATTACAGGGCAAAACTCTGTTAACTATTTCTGAGTAATCTGTTAATACTTAACAGTTACAAGCCCTGGATCTTCTGAGTTATGGAAAAAAGCTGGACTTGTGCTCCTGCAATATTAGATAGAACACGTGAACTCTGCTTGACAAGTGTTCCCAGAGAGGTGCTGCTGTCCTGGCTGGATTTGCTCCCCTGCCCTTCTCTGTTTAACCACCGACTTTAATTCCTGTCATCTCCTTAGTTCCAGGTAGGGAGGGAAAACCAGCAATAACTCCCATGTTTTTCATTCCTACCTTTTCCTTCTCTCTTGTAGTTTTTCTAGGCTGTAAAAAGAGGGAGGAATGAGATTTCTTGGGGAAGGAGAGATGGATTCCCAGCACTTAATTAACTGAAAGCAGATGAATGCAAATGCCTGCTCGAGCTGCTTGGTAGCATCCATGGGCTGTTAGTTCTCTGATGTGCCTGAAAATGAAAACTCTTGAAAAAAGAGCAAGAAAATGACACATTTTACAGCCAAGTTTCCTGTGGGATGAAATCTTAATGTGTTTTTGTTGCCTGGGTGCTTAAAATTCGGCACATCTTCTTGCCTGGTTATTTCCATATGGAAATTGAGGTGTTATTGGGTGGCAGTGACTTTGTGGAATCTCTTGTCTTCTGTCCCTGGTGGTGGTGGAGGGTTTTTCTTAGAAACAGTTTGTGATGATGGTGCCAAAAAGCAGAGCATATTTAGGCTGAATCCCACAGAAAATGAATATTTACTGCCCTGTTGTTTACATTGCATTTCTCTGTGGCTGAGGATCCCAAATGTGCATTGGAGACATCAACTCCTTCAGGTGCTGGTGGAAAAAAAGCAGAGAAGGGTTGAGTTTTTTTGCAGGAATTACTGTCAGAGTTTCACAGCAAAGGAAGTCCTGACGAGGAAGGTCAACACTGGAGGTTTTCCTCTGAATTCCCTGGAACTGGAAACAAGAAAACCAGACACAATTCCCTTAATAGCTGGAGGTGTAAAAATTGGGTTGTGTGGTTAGAGGGATGAGAAAAACCCTTGGAAAGGAGGGAAGCAGTTGTGGGAATACCTGGAGGATCAGCTCAGCCAGCACCAAAGCAGAGGTGGGCACAAACCCCTCCTTTATCCCTAAAGTAGTTCAGTGAAAGAATGTCCCTTCTCCTTCTGTTGGAGAGTTCTCCCAAATTAAT
>VXBA01002417.1:119618-159653 GCA_013399895.1 Serilophus lunatus | reverse complement strand
TTCCTTCCTTCCTTCCGGTCATTCTCAGGATCCACATCCTGGGAGCACAGTCTTCCTTCCTTCCTCACCTTTCTGTTGAGCTCAGCAAAATCTCCACCCCACCTCCAGTCCCCTCCAGAAGGGTGGGTTGGTTGGTTTGTTGCTGGAGGAGTCTTGTGGAATTTTAGGAGCTGAACTGTCTTATGGAGAAGTCTGGAAAATTCTGGAGGAAAGCTGAGATCCTGGCAGTGGAGGCAGAGAGAGAAAGTGTTAGTGAGACCTTTTTGGTCCCACTGTTCCCATCCCTTTCCAGGCAGATCCAGGGACTGGGGGGTATTGATGTGGACTTGCAGCCACAGGGAGACTGAGGCAAATGGGAGTGAGTGAAATTCCCTGGATCAGCCCCTGTGGAATCAAACTGCTCTGAGGCTGAGGAGGTCAGTGGAGCCTGGGCCCCCTCTTAGGAGCTGCTGAGCTTCCACACAAAAAGCTTTTCTATGGAATTTCCAGTAGGTTCCTTGTGCAGGAGAGCAAGCTCCCTTCCAGTGAGTGGGTTCCTTACAAAAATCAGTGGTAATTTAGGTGGGATGGCTCCAAGCCTGGGTGGATGGAGGCCTGGAGTGTGGAAATGTAACTTCTGTGGGCAGGAACTCTGTGTGTGTGTGTGTGTGCTCTGTGTTCCTTCTGCTGAGCTCAGGGCAGCTTTGTGGGCAGGAATTGTGCTCTGCCTGCACAGGGAGCTGGGATCCCAGAGCTCAGGGCATTGCCAATCTTGGAATCTCTGAGTAAACAATGCTCTGGTTAAACACACATTGGCAGGGAAAGACTAAGGTAGCTGGAATGTTCCAGCCTTCCCTGTGGAACCTTGGTGCTGAGGATGGTCAGGGCAAGGTGGGAGCAGGGCTCTGGCTCAGCTGGGTTTGCAAGGAAGGTTTTATTCCAAGGAAAGTGGCTCAGAAAAGCCTGGGATTGGTGTTCCTGAGACCACACAGGGAGTCCTGGCCCTCCTGATGGGGCAGAACAAACCACTCCCGAGGGCTCTGCCATGGGAAGGGCAATGAGTCACTGCTGCTGTTTGGCCACTGATTTACCAGATAGGTCCCTGTGCTGGCTGCTGGAGGTAATCATTGTCCTGGGGGGAGAAAAAGGAAAAAACCCAAACACCCACCTCCCCAAACAAACCAAAACCCAGAAATAAAGCTGTTCTCCTATTGATCTGAGTGACACAGTGCAGGAGGAACACCTGGAAAAGGCAAGATCTAGGAATTCTCCCTTGGTTTGTTGTTGCAGTTGGGAAGCTTTGGTGCTGTGGACTGGGAGCTGAGTGCTGAGTGAATTCCTCAGCTGTTTCTGTGGGAGCAGAAGCTCTGCTCCATCAAAGACAGCTGGCAGTAGGAGCCCTTAAACTTGTGTTTAGGATTTCTGTGGGAGATACCCCAAATACAACTTGGGAAGTTCTCCTGAGAAGGGAAGCTCTGAGTCGTGCAGACTGGCGAAGCCCTAGAAATGCATCGTAAATACCCAAAAAGTCTTTATTTTCCTCTTAAAGAAATACATTCTTTTGGATGTTTTCCTCCCCAATAACTAATACTAAAACTTCCATGTGAGCACATCTATAACTTGAAATCTGCTGAGTTCTTTTCTGTTCCAAGTGTTCCAAGAATTCCAATCATCAGACTTGGAGGATTCTTTTCTGAATCAGTTTGGGAATTTGAAGTGAATGACCTAAATACTCTTGAGTACCTGTAATTTCTCCATCCCAATCCACTCCAACATCCCACCTCAGTCTGGCAACCATGGAAATGTATTTCAGGATGTTTGGGGGGGGGCTGAATACCTTGATAACTTGTCTTTTCTTCCTGCTCTGCCTGACCAGCTGCTTCACATCAAACCCACTGAAATGGTTGATGAAGGTAATTGAAACAGCAAAAGTACATTTTCTAATGGTTGGCAATTAAAGTGTGGAACTCCCTGTTTCAGAACACATGGAAATAAAAAGGGCTCCTGCAGATGGACAAATTCTGGGAGGATGGTTTGTTCAGAGGAGATTAAACTTCCACCTCAAGTAATTCCTGCTTGCTGAGGGCTCTGCCAAAAGCCTTTAGTTGAACCTCCAGTTCCTGCTGTCTGATGCCTTTGAAACGTTCTCCTCCAAAGATCTTTTGGATGAAAATTAGGCCAAACCTTCTGTGTTTGTGCTGAGCTGGCACCTCAACCCCAAACTGCCTCCCAGCACTGGGGGGTGTGAACACGTTTGTTTGCTCATCCCTTGCAAACAGGACAACACTCGTTGTTGGCACTCTGAGGATTCAAGTATTCCCTGCTCCCCTGTGAAATTCCTGAAGGGAGTGGTGCTCCCACAGCTGGAGCAGCAGTTTGTGGCACAAGGGAGGGACATGAGTCAGCACCTGCTGGCCCGGGTAAAGGTCACTGGGCGCCCACTTCCATGTTTTCCACACGGTTCAGCTGCAGCTCCCCTTGGAATTGTCATCCTGGGGCCATTCCCAGAGGATCCTGTAGGGATTAAAGGGCAGTGAGGGGGGAGCCAAGGCAGCTTTGAGCAGTGAAATCCCCAGGTGTGGGGTAGGGAAAGTTTCCCTCAGAGTTTCCCTCATCCATGTGGCTGCTCCTCCTTCCCTGGGAGCACATTCCCTGGCACGTGCTGCTGGGTGACCTCAGTCCCCGTGGCAGGTGATAAGGGCTGGTCCCAAGGGAGTGTCCCGGGCTCTGTGGAGTCCTCTGTGTTCTCAGCACTGTTGGGCAGGTCTGATAACGGGTGCTTTGTGCTCCCAGACTCAAGTCCAGCTTTCCCTGGTGTCCAGAGTCAGGCAGGGGTAACTTTGGGTTTAAAATTGTGGATTTCTGCCTCCCTCCCCCAGATAATTGATGAGCTGAGAGGTTTCTTTAGCTTTTGTACTGAGAGCTGGCAGCAGAACTCCTGGAGTTTCTGCTTTCCCAAAGCCTTGGTTGACATGGAGTGGTCCAGACCAGCCTGGAATTCCAAAGTTCAGGATAATTCCCAAGTGTTATCCATGGTACAGTCCATGAAGAGATAGTTCTGCTTCCTCTGCCTCCTCTCCTGCTGCGAGTGGCTGATATTTGGAGTGGGTTTGGTCTCACAAATAAACTGGTGGGAAATGTCTGTGGTCACCTTTGTCCTCTTGCTGGGAGGCAGGAGAGATTCCTGCAGGGGGAATACAGATGGAAAACATGTTTGGGGAACCCTCTCCAGCCTTTTATTACCTTGGAGCCTGAACCATCAAATGGGAGGCTTTTCAGTGTAGTAACAACATTCATGTTCTGGAATAAGAAGGACAAAATCATGTCCTGAAGTGCCTCCCAGATTTCAGGTCACTCGGTGTCATTTCCTTAATTGTTCTCTAAATTTAGAAGGCAAATGAAGTTGTAAGAGCAAGTGCAGCTTCCCCCTGACAACTTCTGGTCATGGGGGTGTTTTCTGTCCCATCCCTGGGCCATCCAGGGACTTTGGGCTTGTGGTTCCCACTGGAAGCTCAGTGAGAAGTGTGAGAAGCTGAGCTGTCTTTATAAAGCCTTATTTCTTGTGGGTAATTCCATGAGATGAGATAACAACAATTTAATTTTGTGTGATAACAATTTAACTTGTGGAGCTGCAGTTCTGATGGCAACTCAGTTTTATACAAACCAAACTCAGTCTTGTCTGGTTCTGGTTATTCTGTCCAATTTTCCTGATGAAAATTAAGCACAAAGGAAAAACTTTGGCAGCCCAAATCAATCTCATGGTTTTGAAGATAAATTAGCTGAGCTCTGGGAGAGCCTTACAGCACTTCAAAATTTCCTGCTCTACTTAAATCCTTGTAATTGGGGGTTTTTTTAAGACTTGGGGTGGAACAGACCAGATGAGCAAATGGAAAAAATGGATTTTGTTGGTGTGGCACCATGAGGTGCCCAGTTAAATCACCAAAACCCCTCCCCAGGAAAGGAGAGAAGGAGATCCCTGGGATTCCTCCTGATTTCCACAGGTGGAGGAGTCTCACAAGGTGTGCAGAGCCTCCCTTTGTTCAACTGCTTCTTGTAGGAGGTTAAAGTTACATTTAAAAAATAATGTATTAAAAAAAAAAGTGTTGTCAGGAGGACTAAAGATAGGAAATCCCTAAAATAGCTCTAGCACTCCAGGAATACTGCAGAGCTCTGGGAAGTGCTGCTGCCTGTGCAGGGAGAACAAAACAGCTGCTTTTTTCCCTTTTCTTCAAGGAAATACTGACTTTCCAGGGGGAGAGGATGGGGCTGGGGCATTGCTGGCATTGCTGGGAGCTTGGAATTTTCCAAGGGAAGTGGACAAATTGGGGAAAAAGACTTGGAAAAATCATCTTTTTGTCTCCAAGTATTGTGAATATGCAAAGTTCTGAGTGAGAAGGGAGCAGAACATGAGCAGAATGAACAGAGGTGAACATGGGGTAGGTTATTTTTGTGTCACAGAAAGATGTGTCTGAGCACCATCCTCCAATTTTTGATTCTCCTTTAAAACATAGGAGCAAAATAAATTATTTTTTATAGGAAGCAAATGGAAATGAAGCTGCTTATTTATGTTCTCAAGTCACTTCTCCAAGATGAAGAAAACTGTATAGAAAATATCCTGCACTTCACTGCTGCCTGAAATGCAGGAGAGCAAGTCAGAACTCAACATTTAGAGAATTCCTACTTCATCCAAGCAGTGCCAAACAATTGTTGCTGCTCCCTGGGCTTCCTTTCCAATCCTTTATCCCACCCTGTCCCATTCTTTATCCAGGGACCTCTCCAATTGCCCCAGAATGGCTTTGTAATCAGTGAGAAATACCTGATTTCAAGAGAATTAAAAATACTTGTCACACATCAGCATCTGATTCTGAAGTAAAAGTTATTTCTGCTTGCTCAGGAGGTGATGAGATTGTGGACTAAATGTGATTAATGTTCTTTGCAGATGTTGCTTTATGTGCTTAGGCTTTCAAAGTGAAGCAGTCTAGACTGTCTGTCTGCATTCTCCTGCAGCTTTGATCTCCAGGAAAACTGGTTGTGTTCCATTTATCACCTTCCTTTGCCCAGTGCCAGCAAGGACCTGAAAGGCTGTTTGTGTGCAAAGACACTTGGGATCATCTGGGAGCTCTGGAGAAATCCCACCTTTGGGGAGCAGCAGAAATGGGGGGGGTTGTGTCTTGAAAGCCTCAGAACAAAGATTTGGGTTATTTCAGGTCCTTCCAAGGGAGGGAATCCCCTGGGATTGTCCCTGCTGGTGGATCTGAGGGGAGGTGGGGCTGATGTTGGGGATCCTTCAAAAAATCAGCATTTCTCTTCCTGATCCCTCACAGCTCAGGGGCTGGGAAGGGCTCAGACACAGGTCCACAGATAAAGCCCTGTTTTAAAGACACTTCTCAACTCCTTCTTCTGGTGTTAAATCCCTGGTTTCTCTGGGAGATGAACCTCTGTGTGTACCAAGGAAAACTGGGATGAGTTTGTCCAGACTGGAAATATTCAGAGTTTTCTGTTCCTTTGTTTATCAGCTGGACATTATTTCAGGCTGATTTTGAGGTCTTGGTGTATTTTATGAGGAAGTTTGAAGGCAAACCTTTTAATTATTTCATTAAATGATTCCAGTAGCAGGGTTTGTGTGTGTGTGTGTGTGTGTGTGTGTGCTGTTTTGGATATTTTTCCTATCAAACATTCACTGATGCTCCTGACTTTTCCTTTTCCTGAGCATCTGCACATGGTTCCTAAATGAGACTTTAATTTGATGTATTAATTATTAAATGTTTACAAGTTTAAAGCATAATTCCAGCATTAACCTTGAGTTTCCAAAAGCTATTTTTGTACTTTGGGCATCAAATTTGTAGCTGTTCACACAGAACCACAGAGAAGAATATTTAGGGCTTTTTTTTTTTAATGTAGTTGGATTTTTTTCCTAAATTATTAAATTATATAAAACCCTCCAAATATTTTATCCAAAAATCAGTGTCTTAGGTTGTTTTTGTATTGATTTGATTCTTGTTTTCAATCAGGGCTGATTTATTTAAGGCAAGTTTTACAAATGTAATTTGAAATGACTCCCTTTTCCAGCCAGTTCTTAAAGCTCTGATAACAAACACAAAAAGAGTTAAGTTTTAATATGTTTTAATTTTATGGTTTTATGTTTAATATGTTTTAATTTGATGCTTTAATGTTTTTAAGTTTTAATATCTTGCCTTTAATAACCTCCTTTTGGTTTTGAAATATTCCCTTTTCTTTTGGATTTGTTCTTTCAGTTTTTTATCTTGCTTTTCTGGGTACAAATAGCACTAAAATAAAAAGAAAAAAGACCAGTGAAAAGCAAAATCTGCTTCCTGAGGATCCAGAAAGCTCAGGGAGAAGCAGAGCAGAGAAACAATTCAATATTGAGGTGCACAAGGAAGTTGTTTTGTTGTTCCTTTGCTGTTTTCATCTCCTGAATCTTCAATATCTGATGTTTTGGACAGTCTGACATTGATAACTCTGTAAAACCTGGCAAAACAAGGATTCCCAGGGAAAGAAAAGTGTCTTCAGGGGATGGAAAGGGGGTGATGGGGGTTAAAGGGAGGGGGTATTGAAATGATGAGTGAGTGATTGAAGGATCCCTAAGAAAATGAGGCCAGAATGAGGTTTTGGAGCCAGAAAGGGGTTTGTTCTCTCTTCCATCCCTGGGACATGTTCCCTGAGGGTTGGGAATACGAGCAGAGTGTGTCCCTGCTGTGGGACTGGCTGTATCTGGGTCCTTTAGAGCCACAGAAATGGGATTTTGAACAGAATCTTGAGATTTCAGTCTGGGCAGCAAAGCAAGGCAAAGAGAAAAGCCACTTTAACCACAGGTTTGGGGTTTAAATAGAATCCAGACCGATTGCCCCACACAAAAACACACATTTTAAAGCTCAGTGTGGAAGAGGTTTGGGGTTTGGTGTCTGTAGGACTGGAGTTAGACAGGCCCAGCAGAGCTGGAGGTTCTGGGGGTGTTTGGCTTCAGGAGGAGGGTTCAGCATCTCTGTGCTGCTGCTGCAGCCTGACCTTTCTCCAGGCTTAGGGGCTGCTTTGGGAAGGAATTGCTTCCCTGCTTTGGGAATGTGAGGAAATGGAAACCCCAATGCCCTGGGATCAGTGGCTGTGTGGGATCAGCCCTGGAGCTCCCCTGGCTGATCCTCCAGAAATAAACCGGACACTTCAAACAGGGAAGGGTTGGGTTTCCAGGTGAACATTGAAAGGCTTGGATTTGTTATCCCACAGGTCCAAGGTAATCCCTGTGTGTGATTCCACAAATCTGCAACCTGCCTTTCCCACCTGGGGCAGAGCTGCTCTGGGTGTACCCTGACACAAAGCTCAGCCCTCCAGGACTTGGCTGCCCCACTTTGAAGCCAAACAACACAGGAGGTGCTTTTAAAAAAAAATACAAACCGGCTGTAAGGGAATTTGTGGGGGATCTTGGTTGTAAGCACAGAAAAAAGCCAAGCCCAGGGCTGGCAGAGGAGTCTGGCTGTCAGCAAGAAGCACTTGTGGGATCAGTGGGGAGTGTTTTTGCTGCAACAGCAGCGAGTGGGACACAACTCCCACGGGGGGATTTGTTGGGAGGCACAGTCACACGGGTCCTGCTGCCTGTTCAATCTTACAGGAGGGCCTGGGAGACAGAAAAAGAAGTGGGGGTTGGATGTATCTTGTGGAGGGAACCTCCAGTGTGGAGCTGGAGCTTTGCCTCAGAGATGCCTTGACTGTGTTTTTGTTTGCCTTGGTGTGTGGCTCTGTTTCCTTAAAACATTTGCATTGTGCTCCACTGATTTGTGGAGTGATTCCTTGTCATGAGGCTGATGTGACCCATGGGTGCACATTTAGAGGGGTCAGGAGGGAGCTCCTTATTTGTCTTTGTATTTACTGACACTGACTGTAGTCAACAGGATTTTGGAAGGTGCAGGAACACAGGAGAAGAGCTGGAGAAAATGCCATTTACTGATCTTGTCTTACAGCCTCAGAAGATGAGGAAATTTGGAGACAGGAAAGTTCCCAATGAAGCTTTTTTGTTCTTTTTCATTAAATGATCACTGAGTTTGGATGTCCCATCTCCCTGAGGCTGCAGGAATGTGACACTTTCACTTCAGAAAATCCCAAAAGTTTCACAGGATGGGAAGTTCTTGCCAGGTTTTGTAGCTCAGAGAGGAACTTGCACAAATCCCAACCCCCCCAAAGGATCATTTTGATCCCAAATACCGTAGGTGTCACTGGGGGGGAAGATCCCATATCTGGGAGCTGAAACACTGCAGGTTTTCAGCAATTTTGGGGCTCAGCTCCGAGGAAGAGCTATGACAGGTATGTGAGCTCATCCCTGGGAAACTCCCTGTGAGGCCTCAAAATAGAAATTCCAGCCTGAGAGTCATCCTTGGAAAGGATTCACATCTTCCTACTCCAGTTTGGAGATCCTCAGGTCATTTATTCAGTTTAATCTGGGAGCTTTCAATGCTGAGGTGCCTCTGTTTTAGTTCAGTGACAGCATTCCAAGCCTCTGGAAATGGGATCCCTCAGGTGTGTCCTGGGAAAGCATCCTTGGCTCCTTCCTGGCCATTCCCTGAGCTTCATCCAGAGCCCCAGTTTGCAAGTTTTAGTATCAAGAGACTGAACTGGGTTGATTTTATTGCTTGTGTTTGGGCAAAGGAGGATAATCCCAGCTGGCTCTGTGTGTTTAGTGCCTGTTTGCCCATCTTCTGGGCAATTGTAGAATTCCAACTTCTCTGCTGAGCTGTGAGGTAGATTTTCACCACCTTTTCTACCTCCTCTGTCACGTCAGGGAGACCAACACAGATGAGGTGAGTGCTGTGCTTCCAAACAAACCATTTCCAGGATCTTTCCCAGCTTTTTCCCCCCCTGTGGACAGCAGGTGAGAGGCTGCTCTGCTCTGTTCACACCTCACAGCCACAGCTGAACCTGCAAACATCAGCCTGTGTTTTCCTGCGCTCCCTTGAAGTTGGGAAGTGTGAAAAATAACACTTCACTTGGAGCCCCTGGAGATTCCCCCATAATGACAGTCCTTGTCTCAAGTGCTGCTCTTCCTGGCACCTGAATCTCTGCCGAAAGGTCAGAGGTGACAATTGACTGTTTTGCTCCATTTTCTGCCATGTGCTTTGCTCTGAAATGATTCTGGAAACCTTGGGCACCAGAGCTCTGGGCTTTTCCTTAAATCCAGGCTTAAATAAAACACTTGGAAGTGTGAGACAGAAAAGAGAAGTCCTCCACAAAATCCTGTTACATTATTAATTTCTGCAAACAATGAGACAAGCTGCTGGCAGAGGCTGCAAAGGGAATACATTGGAAAAGTAATTCCAGCTTTTTTTCTTGAGCAAGGGGGTTATTCAGTGATAGGACAAGGGGGAATGGCCTTAGGTGGGATATTGGGAAGGAATTCCTGGCTGGGAGGGTGGGGAGGGGCTGGGATAGAATTCCCAGAGAAGCTGTGACTGCCCGAACCCTGGAAGTGTCCAAGGCCAGGTTGGAGCAGCCTGGGATAGAGGGAGATGTCCCTGCCCAACTCCTGGATGTTTTGATCCATTGGCTGCCCTGACAAGAATCCCTGTTCACACTGTATTTTGTTTTTAATAAAAACTTACCCACCTATGTAAAATAACACCACGTGTTTAGAGCAGCTGACTAAAAATCATTTTCCACACTGCAGGTCCACAAGTCTCATTTAATGAGAGTAGTAAAAAGTTCATTTTCTTGTTGCTGTTACAAATCATTCATATAGATATTACTGTTCTTCCCTCCCTCCCCTTCTGTGTAACTTCTTGTTTGTGGATCACATCCTCCTCCACAGCCCCCTCTGCATTGGGAAACCTCTTCAAACTCAGTGTAGTGCCATCAGGTAAATCATCCTTCAGTTTTCCAGCACTGGATTTTCCCTCTGAAAAGCTTTTTCCAAGTGTTATCTGAACTCCAGAACTTTATTCTTCCACGGCAGGCTCATCCCTACAAATCTTCCACTTTGCCAATCTGGGAACTGCAAAACAGTTGGAGTATTTTTGAGATGAGCTATCAGCAAACACAGATTTCCTCATGTTCCCCCCTCTCTAATCCTGGAGAATAAACCAAAACTCCACACTAAAGCCTCCAAATTCAATCCTCCCATTTTCCCCTGGCCAGGGCAGTGTGGCAGCAGTTGAGGTGATTTGTTCCTTCCCTGCCTCATTTGTCTCCTCTCAGATTCCTGCATTCCCTGAGTTAATTGCTGCCCTGTTTGGATTTAATGAATGTACTTGGTGCAGTCCTTGTGTGACCTGTGAGCATTGACAACAGTGATAATAGGACTAATATTAGTCCAAAAATCAACTAAACAACTTGGGGGACATGGTGGCTTCTAAAAGGAGGACAGGAGAGTCCTTTCTGTTGGAACTCACTTTGCTTTCTTAGCCTGGAAATAACTTCGTTTTTTCTCTCTGAGAAACATTCCCCTGGGTACTACCAGAAAAAAATAGGGAATAATAAAATTTGCTCTGAGTTCTCTTATATATAGGAAATTTTCTGGGGAGTAGCAAGAACTTGGGGATTCCTGCATATAAACCCTGAAATTAGTGCTTAGAAGAGAAGGAAGTTGAGGTGCCATGGGCTTGTCTGGGTGGGTGGTGCAGCCCTGAAATACAGATGTGGGGACTCTGCAGGTGGAAAAGACCTTTGTGCTTTTGTGTGGTGTTCAGAATGTTGGCTTTAGGTCCCTTGTGGTTCAGGATGTGTTGGGGCACTTTGGGAGCTCCATCAGAGCAGTGTAAACACAGACTGGCTTTCACAAGACTTGGGAGCTTTATTTCCAGTTTTCACCAGTTTTCAACTTAAAAATGTTGCTGGATTTTATAAACCAGTGAGGGATCACAGACTCAGCTTCCCCCTGGCCTTTGTGTCACCAACTGATGATGATGCAAAAGCACTAATTGGGAATGGGGAGGAGAATGTGTTTGTGTCCAGGTTTTCCCTGGAAATGAGGGAGGTGGTGGTTATCACCTTTATTGGCAGAATCAGGAAACCATTCCTGCATTACTTGTTGCTCAGTTTCAGGTTTACTGAACAAAGGTAATAAATCCCAGAAGTTCCTATCTTTTTTTTCCCCCCTCTGGGTGTAAGGTAGAGGTACCTGTGACAGCCAGTTCCTATTTCCTCCAGTACCTTTTTCCAGAAATCCTTTCTAAATTGAGGCCATGTGAGTCCTTAGCTGTGCAGAGATTTCACTGTTTACCCCCTTTTAATTCAGATAACTGGATTGTTTTCCAGCCCTTCACGTTGTCTTTCTGCCTGAAAAATGATGGCCAGTCATTCCAGTTCCTCCTGGGGAGAGGTTTTCCAGTCTGCACAGTGGGAATTGCTCCCAATCCTGGAGGATCCTGTGTTAGCAGCAGTTCAGGAGCTCAGCTTTGTCCCCTGGGAGCTCAATCCCTGTGGAGGGGTGGATGGATCCCTTGGTGTTGTTCCCCTTCTCCTCTTCCCTTACTTCCATCCTCTTCCTGCTTTTCTGCTTTGGAAGGTTAATCCAAGCTTGTCCTGGTAAGTCTGGCCAGACCTGGAAATGCCTGTTCAGGTGGGAAACTCCAGTCACATCCAAGGTCCCTGAACACTTGGAGAGGCTGAACTGACCAGAGCATTACTGGATAGGAATAAAGCATGGATAAAAAGACAAGGAGAACGTTTGTGCAAAGCTGATTTCACTGTGGTTTGTGAATTTTTGTCTGTGGTCCTTCAAGGCCAGGCTTGGCAGCAGGAGAAGGGGGATGGCACGTGTGAGGGAGATCCAGGACTTCTGCTTTATTGCACTGACAGAACCAAATTGGTCAATCTGTTGCCTCAGCTGTTTCTTGCCGGAGCTGGGACTTGGAAAGGTCAGGCCATGGCAGCAGGAAGGCTGGGAATGGGAATGTGCTGCCCCTCACGGGGCACCAGCTGGGCCCCCCTCCCATGGGACAGCCGGGCTCCTGCTTATTTTGGGAGTGAGGCATAGCCAGGACTGGGAAGTGTGGGATGCTCAGGGCTGGGCTCGACCCCAGTGTCCTGTGCTGCAGCAATTCCCGGGTGGAAGTGACCCTCATTCCCCTCAGAGATGGGTCTGGTTTGAATCCAGGTGAAATGTGGAGTTTGCACAAGCTGCTGGCAGGGGCTGACAAGGGAAATCAGAAATCAGGGGCCTCCTGCCAGCCCTTCACCTCAGTGCTTCACACCACACGGACTGGGAAGTGTGAGGAGAAATCCTAGAAGGGTTTGGGTTGGAAGGGACCTTAAAACCCACCCCATCCCACCCCCTGTCATGGGCAGGGAGCCTCCACCCCCTTCATGTTGGCTGGGTGGGGCATCAGGAGGCATCTGAACCAAGGACATCTGGAATTTAAAAGGCAAATTTAAATTCAAAAGTTCAGAAACTTGTAGTTTTAGGAATACTGGGTTGACAGGAAAACAAAAACTCCTGATGTCAGGGTAGTGAGTCTGTGGTTCAACAGGGTGTTTGATGGACTCCCTGGAGCAAGTCCAGAGGGGTCCCAGGTAATAAGGAGACTGGAGCACCTTCCCTGTGGAGACAGGCTGGGAATGTTCAGCCTGAAGAAGGGAAGGTGGTGTGGAGACCTCTGAGCACATTCCAGTGTCTGGACAGGGACTGTCCATCAGGAACTGGAGTGGCAGGTCACAGGGAATGTGTTCAGACTAGGGGGGAGTAGGGTTAGGTGGGATATTGGGAAGGAATTCCTGGCTGGGAGGCTCAGGAGGCCCTGGCACAGGTTGGGCAGAGAAGCTGTGGCTGCTCCATCCCTATGAGTGTCTAAGGCCAGGTCGGAGCAACTGGGACAGTGGGAGGTGTCCCTGCCCATGGCAGGGAGTGGAACTGGATGATCTTCAGGGTCCTTTCCCACCCATACTGTTCTAGGATTCCATGACACTCTGGGTCCCCAAACACCTCTGGGCTTTCCTGGAGCCTCCTGTGTCACCGTCGGGGTCGATCCCAAGCCTGGGAAGGGGACACGTGGCCCTGGCCCTCCTGGGAGGGAGCACTCAGGGGGACATCAGGGACACTTCTCCCAGTCTGGGAAGAGATCATGGTGGTGCAGAACTGAGCTTGGTAGTTGGGTTTGGGTTTCTGAGATGCATTTTTGGGCTCGCACAAGAAGGTAAGAGGCAGAAATGCCTTTTGGCTCAAACATCTGCTTTGGCTGATACTGGAATTAAATCTTTACTGGCCAGGATTTGGAATTTTCTCTGCTATTGCTGCTCAGGGAGAAGTATTGCCATGACTTTTCTTAATTCTTCAGTGGTTTGACTTAAGATCTCTGTTTATTCTTCAGCACTGGGAGCGTTTGTGAACTTCACATTTTCTGTATTTGTTGCGAAAAGGGCAGAGGGGGGACACTGACCCACGAGCGCTGTCTGGTGGTTTTGCTCCTCCCTCAGAACCCCATGTCATGTGTCCTTCCCAACCCTTGCAGGTGCCATCCTGGGCAGGTCAGAGACACAGGAGTGCATCTACTACAACGCAAACTGGGAGAAGGACAAAACCAACCGCAGCGGCATCGAGCCTTGTTACGGTGACAAAGATAAGAGGAGACACTGCTTTGCCACGTGGAAAAACATTTCTGGATCAATTGAGATTGTGAAGCAAGGCTGCTGGCTGGATGACATCAATTGCTATGACAGGTGAGCCAGTTTTCCTGGGAATTTGGGGTTGAGTTGTGATTTTTAACCCTTCTTGCTGAATTTATGGATTATCCCCCCTGCAAAGAGAGCCTGAGACAAATGATGGGACAGTGGGTTGGGAATAATGATCTTTATTTTTAGATGCCCTTATTTTTGCTCATTTGTATTTGGGGACCAGGCTTCGTCCAAGTACTTTGTCTTGTTTGCTGAATAGTGTGTTTTTCCCTTCTCTTATTTACTTGCCATCTATTAAAAAACCCCAGGTATTTAATTTAGTCTTTTTTAGGCCATTAATTTTTCTAATGTCAAACAGTTGGAACCAGAATGCAGAATTTTATAGTTGGCTTTTCCAAAGAATTTGGTGTAGGAAAGTCAACACTTTGTGTCTGTAATTTACCAAATCATGCAAGTATTTTGCCTATTTATTAAAAAGCTCTAAGAAACACTGAATATCCTGAATTTCCAGTCATATTTTTTAATAACAGATGGTCTTGTAAGTGCCCACGAGCAGAAACAGCAGGACTGGGGGTTTGTGAGATATTGGCTGAATAAAGGTCATGACTCTCTTAAGAAATGGTGTTAGAGGTTTTTTAAAGCACAGTATTGGGCTTGTTGGACCAAAAATTGTTTGGAAAGGCAGAGAATTAAGAGAATAAATACACAGTAAATATTTTGGCAATATTTTAGAAAAGTTTTCCTTTGTGTTTCTTAAATGCTGAGTTGTTAGAAGAAACCCTTGTAGTTGCTTCTCCCAAATCTCCCCCCACACCAGGAGGTTTTGTCCTTTAATGGCAGTTTAAAGTGAAGTTAAACAGCAGTTGCTCAGTCTAAAAAAAATCCTGACATTAAATTGTCCCTCGAGCCAAGAAAAGAAACGAGAAGAAGAACTGAAATGCAGGAAGGATGGTAAGGAAATAGTTGGAAGCTGAGTAAAAATCTGTCCTCATTAATTAACTGGTGCTAATAACATATAACACCCACTGCTGTGTTTGTCCAAAACATCCCAAATCTTATCTCTGGAGTGCAGGGAGTTCTTCTGGACAGGGAGTCACAGAATGATCAGCTCCAAACAGCAGCACACAAAGAACATCCAAGAGGAAACATTCCCTGGAAGTTACAGCACAGAGACACTGCAGTAGCTGGTTCTAGGAAACAACCCTGACTTTTGAACATTAACCCCAAACTTTCTTGACAATCTTCAGCTGCATTTAAAATCCTCAGCTGTTTCTGCAGCATTTTCAGATTCTCTTTGAGCTCTCAGGTTGGGCCCTGCATGGTCCTTGTTTCTCTTTCCTAACTGGAATAGTTTCAGCTTTTTTGTTGTTAAAACTCCTTCCTTGCACTCACCCAGTGAAGGAGCAAGTCCCTGAGCATAATGCAGACAGGGGAGATGGTAGAAATGTTGCCAGTTTTTTCCTAAAAATAAAATCAAATCTAAAACTTCTCCTTCCCACTCATCTCCTGCAGCCCTGAGGGTTTATGGCACCAGCCCTTTGCCCTGCTCAAAATCCAGATTTTACCCTGTCCTCAGTGTCCTGCTGGTGCTTTTCTTTAACTTACCCAGCACAACCAGGCTGTTTCTGTTGTGGTACAATTTCTGTGCAATATAAACCCCCACCATTTAAGGGAATTTTGAGGACTCAGAGGGAGCAGCGCCTTATCCCGGCCGGTTCAGCAAGGATTCTCCAGATGAGCACGTGTTTCCTCTTGACCAAAACCCTCCCAAGTGGGGAGGAATAATCCTGTCATTGTTCCCTTTTCGCAGGAACGATTGCATAGAGAAGAAGGACAGCCCTGAGGTGTTTTTCTGTTGCTGTGAGGGCAACATGTGCAACGAGCGCTTCTTCTACTTCCCGGAGATGGAGGTGACGCAGCGTAAGTTCCTCGGCACAGGAGGGGGGGATTCTCTACACTGCACTTCTCCCAGGGCTGGGATTCCTGCCTGATCAAGCTGTCTGCATCCTCACAAAAAGCCCAGGAAATTCATTCATTTCTTCCAGTTCCAAAGGGTCTGTGCTGGGTGTATTTTAAATGGAGAAAAGGCACTTCGGCTCTTTTCCAGGGGTGTGAAAGAAGGATCAGCTGGAATAGTTGCCTGAAGATGAAGAAGTTGCTGTCAAATCTTACCTTAATGGTGTAGTTAAGCTCCTGTAAATTGTTGGGTAAAATCTGTATCATCCCTGTGCCAGCCTGTGGATGCTCCTTTTCTTCCAACAATCCTCTTTAAACTACTTGGACCTTTCATTTCTCTCTAAATTGACACATCAACCTCTAAATAAAGGAGGGGACAGAATTTCCCCCCAGGTCACAAAAAAAACCCCAAAAAATCAAATAGCCAGACTTAACACATAATTGTTAAAAAACAATAATGGTTTTTCTTGCCTGTCTACTTCCAATGAGGAATCTGCTCTTTGTTGGAGAAGTGAACAGTGTTAATAACTGAGCTGAAAACAGCAAAAATCTCCTGTACCAAACAGCCAGAGGAAGTTGTTTATGCAACTAAATACCATTTTCTCAGTGGTTAAAGCAGCCTTTTGTTGAGCCAGGAGGTCGTGTTGTCAGTGCTGCTGCTGAGGCAAGAACTGATATCCCAGGAATGGCTCTGCCTGGGTATCCAGCCCTTCCCAAAGCTGCCTTTATCAACAGGTGCCAGTTTGTTCTGCTGGTTGTCAGGGATTGTGAGCCTGTGGTGGCAGGAATTGCTGGAAAACCAGGCTGCTGGACATTCCCAGCACTGGGGGGGTTGTTTATTTACAGCTGTGTCCTTTCCTTCCCTTCAGCCACTTCCAATCCCGTGACTCCGAAGCCACCTCTGTTCAACACCCTGCTCTATTCCTTGGTGCCTATCATGGGAATTGCAGTGATTGTGCTCTTTTCCTTCTGGATGTACAGACACCACAAGCTGGCCTATCCCCCAGTGCTGGTTCCCACCCAGGTAAGGCACTGCTGCAGGATTTGGGAATTTTCATGGCAGAACCATTTCCTGAGGAGGATCTTTACCTCCCTGGTTCAGAGCTGTTAATGCTTGCTCTCCCCAAAAGCAGAAAATTAAGCTTTACTTAAACAGCCTCCTGTCACTAATTCCTGTGGTGGATATTTGAGCAACTCCTTCATGGGTTGTTGGGAGCAGGAGAACTGAACACCAGACTTGGGGTGGAAAACACACAGGGAACAGGGGCTCAGGGCCTCAAAGCTCAGCCTAAAGCAAAGCTGGAGTTGCTGATTCATCCTGGTATTGGAGGTGGAGAGGAAATAGTAGCTGGTCCATGATGAGCTGCTTTAAGGAATCCTGGAACTGGGATACAGCTGCAGTTAGAGGGAATGTGGAGAAAACCTTTAGTTCAAGCACAATTCCAGAGTTTAGCTCAGCTCATAAACTGCAATTCTGTCACCTTTTCCTCTTCCTTGTTTGTGCATTTTCTGTTTGGTCTCAAAAGGTTTCAGTTTCAGCAGTGATTGTGTTTTATTTAAAATGTTGGGAGATTGTGACAAACCTTTCCTGGCTCTTCCTGCTGCCGTTGCTGGGGCTCCAGCTGATCCTGCAGGTGGAATTCATGCTGGAATTCCTTCAAACAGTTCTGTGTGGAGATTCAGCTGAGATTAGGAGGAAAGAGTTAACACAGGAAATTCTGGAGAGCAAAGTAGGAAAGATGAAGAAAATGTGGTTGAAACGACTTGGATTTTTGAGTAGGAATTAACTTGAGCTTCCTGACTCTGTGCAGTGACCAGAATTCGTGGCCTCTCCTCCAGGGATGATGCTTTTTAGGTGAAACCAAATGAAAACACGTGTTCCTTTGGGTAGGATTGCATTTCCAAAGGATCCCTGTCCGTGCCCCGGGGAGATTTCCAGTGCTGCTGCTCCACTGGAGGCTGTTCCAGGAGCCAGCACTGCCTGGGCTCGATAAATAACTTGTTTTGGTTTCAGTTCCACGGGAAGAGATGAGACAAATTTGGGGAGAGGCAGTGGACATATGTTGTTGCCAAGTGAAAAGCAGATAATTTGGAGGCAGAGTCTGTTTGCTGTCCTGGCGGAGCCGATTGCAGCTCTCACACTCCCCACAAGCTGTCGGCATAATTAGTCCATCCAGCCCAGCTTGGATGGATTTGGGACTCCCAGTGATCCCTGCTGTAAGATCCCATCCCCAAGTGCTAATTGTGGGGGTCATTTCAGCCTGGAATTTCTTCCCTGAGTCGTGGATAAACCCATAGAAAAGCGAGTGAATGTGAAATAGGGCTGGAATTCTGAGATTCTTCCTCCTTCCCCTGCAGTTCTCTCCCTGCGTTTGGTGCAGGATGGACACTCACATTTTGAATTGGATCTGGGGGGGGAGAAGGGTGTGTTGGTTGTGGTGGGACAACGTTTTCTCTTGTGGTGAGCAAGCACCGAGGGCTGATGTGGAAAGTCAGGAAAAGCTCCTCCTGCCTGAAAAACTCAATGGAATTATTATGTAAATGAAATGTATAATGTGTTTCCCCTTTGAATCTGATTCCAGCTGGTTGGAGCAGGAGACAGAGGAAGTGGGAAGAGAGGGAAAAGTATCAGTAACTTCATAACCACAAACCAAAGATTTAAGTATTTGTGCATTAATACATGAACTATTAATATTAAATCATTAGGGCAGGAGTGGAGTTTGTAGGCAAATGGATTGGGTTGGAAGTCTTTGTTAGGAAGGGTAGAATGGATGGATGGATGGATGGATGGATGGATGGATGGATGGATGGATGGATGGATGGATGTCCAGCAGATTTTTGGGATTGTAATGAGATATAAAGGACAATTAGTCTTGGCTTATCTACTTCTGTCTCTGTGCTGCTCCCTGTGCTGGATGGGAACTGTCCAGTTAAACTCTCAAATTCCATCAAACCTCTCCCTCTATACATTCCCAAAGGAGTTACCAGCAAATCCATGTTTGCTAAATACATCTGTGTGTATGTAAAACACTGGGAAGGAACTATTTTATCTTATTTAGACTTGATTTAATCTCACAGCAAACAGGTATCCATATATATATACATAGTCTGGTAAAATTTACCAAAAAAGGGATTAATATTTAAAATATTTGAATCTGTGCAGTTTTATATAGGAAGAGTTACTGTCACCTGGTTAATTCTCACTCCTGAGCAGGAGTGAAAGGCTGTGGGCTTTGCTCTGGAATTGGGTGTTATTCAGGTTTCTCCACAGCATCCTCCTGCCAGAGTGCCCATAAAAGCAAGGCTACTTCCTGGGAATTACCTTTTTTCCCTTCTCAGGAGGATTATATAGTTAAAAACCACCAGCACATCCTTTGCTTTTAACCCTTTATATGTCACTTTATTGTGCTCTGGGTAAAAGGCTTCAAGAATCTTCATGTGCTTCATTTTTGGTTTTAATTTTCCCCATGTGGATGAAGCTCACTGCTCCCACACAGCTGGAGAACATCCCTTGTTCTCAGAGCCAAGAATTCAGGATAACTGAAGGATTTAGTCCTTCTTTTTTTCCAGTGGGATCCAGGGACTGTTACAAGTTGTAAATCCAAATAAAAATGCAGATTTACAGTCTCTTATCCTGAGTGGGAGACTGAAAGGAACTTTATAATGAAAGTACAATTAAAAGTAAAACCCAGTTTTAAGCATTTTTCTGGTGAACTTCAGGTTCCTTTGGGATTTGCTTGGGTTCAGGCAGAGCCTTTTCTTGTAAACTCTGTAAACTGGGTGTTTGCCTTTTTCCTACAATTAAAGAGTTTCCTTGTAGGACTGGCCCTGTCAGAGAGGAGTGAGGTGTGTGTCCCCCTGAGCCACCTGGATGTGGGCAGTGCTTCCAGCCTCATTCCCACCCCATCCCAGCTGATCCAGGCCCTGCTGTGGGTGATCCCACGGGATTCCAGTGCTCCAGGACTGATAAACCTGACTCTGTTCTCCAAGCAATCCTTCAGTCCCTGTGTTGTCCAGTTCCTTGGATAATGCCAAGTGTGCGCTCAGCAATTCCCAGGCACAGGGAAAAGCTCCTGTTGGCCCCACACTGAGCATGGGAAAGCAAAGGGATGAGTGATTGTACCTGGCAGCTGCATCCAGGTGTTGGAATTCCATGCTCTTCCAACCTCACACTGATCCAATGACAAAGGAAATGGCTGAGGGGAAAGTCAGAGAATGAAAGAATCCTGGAATGGTTTGGGTGGGAAGGGACCCTAAGGGCCATTTATTTCCAAGGAGATGAGGACACCTCCCACTATCTCTGGTGGCTCCAACCTTGGACACTTCCACTGGTGGAGAGTCCAGGACTGTTCCAGGGCCCCTGGGGCTGAGTGTCCTGAGTCACCAATTCCAGTCCCTCCTCTGGCTGTGGATCCATCCGTTCCCTTGAGAACGGAGCCCAACTGGAGCCCCTGGTTGGTTCTGAACTCCAGTTCCCGCTCCCATTCCAGAGTTCCTGTTCCAGGGCTCCCATTCCAGGGCTCCCATCCCAGGGATTGGCGGTGCAGCGCCGCCCCCTCGTGGGCAGATGGGGCAGCGCAGCCGGGAGCGAGTTCCCATCCCTTGGGATCGGATTCCCTGCCTGGGAATCCCTTTGCAGGGACACGGCTCATTCCACACCTGGGATGGGCACTTCCCGCTCTAATGATGCAACAATTCCCTTATTGTCTGTGGAATAACCCCGTTTTCCCCATTTCTGATTTGTCAAGGAGGGGTGTTTTATTATTCTTTAAAATGTTCCTGGTACAAGACAGTTCCTCCCCATGACCTCCTGTGCTGTTAATTCCCAACTCCTCGTTGCTTTTGTCTCCTCTAAGCTGTTTTTTCCTCCCATTCCTGGTATCCATAGTAATTTCTCTTGCCTGTGTTCTCTCCCTCTCTGCAAGCACGCCTTTCATATAATGATTGAGGTAAGAATTCCCTGCCTTTGTTCATCTTGGGGGACCTTCTGGGCACGTGGAAAAAGTTGTCTGGGGGTGAATTGTGGTTTCCCAGTGCTTTGGATTTTGTGTGGCTTAGGAACTCGCAGGAATAGATCACCTGGAGGAAAATACTCCTTCACTGCTAAGTCTCTACTTCTGCTAATTTGTTAAATCCCAAGGATCTGAAACTACAAGTCACTGAAAGCTCCTAATTTCCAAACTGGATCAATTGGATATTTTGAATATTGGGGATACGAATGCTCAATTTCTGTCACCTTCCCAGTTCTCTAATTCATCTTGAAATACCCCATAAATGGCATTTGGAAGAAAAAGAGAATGGGTTAATTTTTAAAAAATGGGGCTATTTCAGTGTTTTCCTGCCTGTGCCTCTGGAAAGAGTCACCAGAGTTCCTTCAGTCTCCAGTCACTGCCTGGCTCCCAGTTCTCCCAGTCAGGATCCTGCCTGGAAGGAACTCCTTCCATGGATCTGTGTTTGGTGTTGGATCTTGGGAACCCATTTTTGAGGACACTTCAAGGAACCCAATTCCTGGAAGTCTCCCTTCTCTCAGGAATATTTTCCCTGCATGACTCACTCTGGGGGAAGGGTTGGGAAAAGCTCAGGAAGGGGAAATTGGGCCCCAGATTTTTGACAGCTGTGGAAAGCTGGGATCCCAATGTATCCATGTCAGGTGTTTGCTGACATTCCAGCCTCATCCTTGCCACCACAGAGATCATCCCAAAGATCTCCTCAGGAATCCTTGTGCCTGTGGCACAGTTTGGCTTTGGAGTTGAAAACCTGCTCAGGGAATGTTTCTGTGTAAAAACAGTCCCTGGAGTTGGATTTTAACCAAGTTGTTCAGGAAAAATCAGGAAAGAATAAGGGAATGCTGTTCTTTTTAGTTCTGTTAGCAGCAGGAATTCTGCTTTCCATTGGGAACCAGGATTTGGTTGGTGGGAGGGTGTTGCTGCCTCGGGAAGTTTTGACTCCTTGGAAGTGTCTCCCCAGGAAAGGGAAACATGGGAGGGGCTGGGTCAGGTCCTGGGAACACACTGTGCAGTGCCAAGGCTTTCCAGGAATTAGGGAAAGGTGGGTCTGTGGGAAGTGCTGTTCACTCCTGGGAAACTGAGCAGCAGATTCTGCTTCCACTTTCACCTCGGGAGGGATTTCTCCATCACATCTTGGAGGAGTGTTACTTCCCTGATGGCTGAGGAGGAATTCGGGCACTTTGTGCTTCCAAATCCCAGCAGGAATTTTGGGTGGAGTCATGGAAGGGAAGGGGAGTCCAAGCCAGTGAGGCAAAGGGAGATTTGGGGTCATTTCCCCCAAACCTCTGATTTGGGCAAAGCAGCAGGTTCAGAACAGCAAATAGTTAATTACAGTTAAATCCCAGGGGCTGGAAAAAACAGGGATTTCCACCCTGGAGTTGGCTTTGGGGATATTCCCAGTTCACTTAACAATTACAAACTCTATTTACAAATACTTGTAGGTATAGTTTGTATTTAAAAATTGAGGGCAGTGCTTTCCCTGCTGCCTGGGATATTCCAGGAGGGCTTTGGCATGGAATGAAAGGCACCAAGGGAGGGGAAACTTCCCTCTGGAAGTTTATTTTCCATGTTTCATTTCCAGCTTAAACCCAGCAGTTCTGATGGAACAGTTTTAAGTGTTTGTCACTGGCATTTGTGAAAGGATTTCAGGCTCTTTTGGAGTTTTGCAGTGTGTCTCCAATTTGAATTTCCAGTGGGTTTTTTACAGTCCTTAATTTGTAGAATTAGATTTTTGAAAACTTGAGGGTTATTTGTTTGGGGTTTGGTAAGAGGCACAGGCTGATCCCACTGGGTTTGTTGGGAAAAGGACATCCCAGAAGGAAGCACAGCTTTGGCAGTAAAATTGAGAATCCACTTGTTCCATTCAGGTGATGTGAAAAAGGATAAAACAGGGAATACAGGGGATGCCATGAGCTGTCACATCCCCTTTCCCTGGAAGGGAAACTGGTCCCAATCTGAGATGGGATGTGGAAGCTCCATCTCACTTCCCACTGGACAAGAGAGGACAAGCTGATCTCTGGAATTTAATTCCAGTTCTGCTCCTGGGTGCAGTGCTGGGATTTCAGGAACACCTTGGCAAAGTTGGGAGCAATGGAAGTGGGTCAGGAGGTGCTGATTCCCAGAGCATGGATGTTAAGGGTTAAACAGGTCACACACGTCAGAGAAACACAAAAAACCCTGAAATGCACAAAAAATACTTAAATGCATCCAAGGTGCTCATTTTGATTCTCTCTCTTAAAAATGCAACAAGTAAAGCTTGATTATCTTTATCCCTTAATTTCTGCTGTGCTTTCCCACCTGGTTGGACAATTCCTTAATTTCTGCTGTGCTTTCCCACCTGGTTGGACAATTCCTTGGTTTCTGCTGTGCTTTCCCACCTGCTTAGCCAGGTGTTTTCCATTTCCTGCTTGCACATCCATTGTGAGCATGTTTTCCCCTCCCATCTCCCTTCCCTGCAGAGGAGGGTTTGGGGGGGAATTACTGCAGGGAGGCTTTGGCTCCATGACCCAGGTGTCTCCCAGCCTTTCCCTGTGGTACGGATTACCATGGCTTTCCATGGATTAGCAGAACTCAGGGATGGTTTCTCCTCGTTCCAGGATCCTGGGCCTCCCCCACCATCACCGCTGATGGGTCTGAAGCCGCTGCAGCTCCTGGAGGTCAAAGCCAGGGGCAGGTTTGGGTGTGTGTGGAAAGCTCAGCTGCTCAACGAGTATGTGGCAGTGAAAATATTCCCCATCCAGGTGAGCAGAACCTCTGGGGCTCCGGGGTTGTCACATTAAACAGCTTCTCTTGGCCCAGTGAGGGATTTAACTCCGTGAATCCAACAGGGAATGTCTTTGAGGTGTCAGAGTTGCAGGAGGAGTTGGGTTGGACTGAAATGTACAGTTGAGTGCAGCCAACATATTATTGAAACAGCAACTCGGGGGAATTTGTGTTTCTGGTCCAGTGGCTTTGGGCAGCTCTCACTCACCTCCTGAGCAATGGCAATCCAATTAAATTGGACTTGGGAGTAACGTCTTCCAGTGCAAACCTAGGAAGGGATTGCTCCAATTAAAAATGCCCCCATTAAGTGAGAAAACACCCCGGGCCCTCTGAAAACCTTGTGCTCAGAGTTTCCAGCCCCAGCCAGTCAAAGAATCCCAGTGATCCCACAGGGTGACACGGGGATGGATTTGGCATTCCCTAAACCCCGCCTCCCGCCAAACCCAGACGTGTTTTCCCATGGGAATCCATTCCAGGGACAGCCCTGGCCCCCTGGCTGGTGTTGAGTGGGTTGGGTGCTGGTGTTGCAGGACAAACAGTCGTGGCAGAACGAGTATGAGATCTACAGCCTGCCTGGGATGAAGCACGAGAACATCCTGCAGTTCATCGGCGCCGAGAAGAGGGGCAGCAGCATCGATGTGGATCTCTGGCTCATCACAGCCTTCCATGAGAAGGTGGGGCTGCCCCTCAGGGCCCAGGGCTGGGGGCAGAGGCACGGGGGGGACAGCCTCGGAAATGGGTCACAAACGTGGGATTTGGGGTGGTTAAGGAACATTTTTCCCTTTCCTGGTGGCTTTTCTGGAGGGGTCAAATGGTTTTGGTTTGTTTTCAGACACCTGAGAAAGTTGTTGGATTTTACTTGATAGGGTTGTTTTAGAAAACCAACAGAAATCAATTCTACCTTTTTTTTTTTACTTCTTAGAATATTTTTTTAGAATATTTTTGCCTATCCCCCACCTGTCCCTGCTTAAACAAAGTCCATCTTGCAGACCCTGTGGGGGTTATTTTTGTTCTCCTTGTGTCAGTTGGTCAGCCCACAAAACTGAGGCACTACAATTGCCATAACTGCCATAACCACAGCAAGGAACATAAACACCATTTAATATCTTCACTGTTTATGTTGAATAATTTTGCCTTATCTCCTTATATTTTTTTCAGTCAGACTCTTGATGTGGAATAATTTTATTCAGAGCAGTGTCACCCTGCAGCTGCTGTTGGCCCCTGGGGAAGGACAGGCTGAAGGCCCAGCAGGGTGGGGAGGTTTTCCCTGGGGCTGTGGGGCTGACTGTCCCTGTGTGTGTGCAGGGCTCCCTGACGGATTTCCTGAAGGCCAACGTGGTGTCGTGGAACGAGCTGTGCCACATTGCCCAGAGCATGGCCCGGGGCCTGGCCTACCTGCACGAGGACATCCCTGGCCTCAAGGATGGCCACAAACCTGCCATCTCCCACAGGTACAGCAGGGAAAACATGGGAATCCCTCCTGTTCCTGCAGGAATCCCTGGCTCAGGACGTTTTTCCTGTTAGAGCAAACACCCCACACTTACTGTGCCCTTGAACTCCAACTGTGTTTTTCATTCCATCTCTGTACCTATTTCATATCCATAGAACCCATCATCCATCTGGAATCATTGTAAAAACAAGCACAAAATTACTTCCAGTTGCTCTCATTTATCCCATAAGAATCAAGGTGTGCAAGGTTTTACTATTATTGTTATTATTCTCTTTAAATCATTTTTATAATTTTCTCACCTTTCATCCCACAACGTTCTTTGTTTTATGTTGTTGCTTTTTCCTTAAAATTTTATCAGATGTTCCATGTCCTAGATCTCTAATTTTGGGGTTTTTTTTTCTTTAACTTGAAAGGGACATCAAAAGCAAGAACGTGCTGCTGAAAAACAACCTCACAGCTTGCATTGCTGATTTCGGTCTAGCTTTAAAGTTTGAGGCTGGAAAGTCTGCAGGAGATACCCACGGACAGGTAAATCCTGATTTATTTCCAGGAATGACACAGCTGTCACCTACATGGCAATGGGAACCCCCCCTCAGCCTCATTGCTTGGCCTCTCCCCCCTTATTTCCATCCCTACTGGAGGACTGGGATAATTTATTAATTAATTACTGTTCAGAAACGGAGGGATGGTACCTCCAGGAAATGTTTCCCCTTGGATAAATCCCTGGGTGAGTCCTGGTCAGCAACTGAGGGTGCAAACTGTGCTGTCCTTCCCTTGCAGGTCGGCACACGCAGGTACATGGCTCCAGAGGTGCTGGAAGGTGCTATCAACTTCCAAAGGGATGCCTTCCTGAGGATAGACATGTACGCCATGGGACTGGTCCTCTGGGAACTGGCATCGCGCTGCACGGCCTCCGATGGTGAGGGAAATGTGGGAATGTCCAGGGGCGCTGGGACATGGAGGGGTGAGCTGGGATTCTGTGGGACTGGGGGTGTCCAAGCACCGTGAGCATTGAGTCTTCACTTGGGTTGGGTTGATCTCTTCCACCGGGCAGCAACTGACAGAACGAGAGGACACAGCCTCAAGCTGTGCCAAGGAAGGTACAGGTCAGATATTAGAAAGAAGTTTTTCACAGAAAGAATAATAAACTATTGGAATAGTCTGCCCGGGGAGGTGGTGGAGTCACTGTGCCTGGATGTGTTTAAAGAAAGGCTGGATGTGGCACTTGGTGACATAGTCTAGTTCAGGTGTTACGGCAAGGGTTGGGCTCAATGATCT
The DNA here is from genome assembly GCA_013399895.1 of Serilophus lunatus. NCBI lineage: Eukaryota > Metazoa > Chordata > Aves > Passeriformes > Eurylaimidae > Serilophus > Serilophus lunatus. Next base: position 133,610 of record VXBA01002417.1, on the reverse strand, counting down.
TGGAGGTCTCTTCCATTCTGTGATTCTATGTGATTCAGGGTTTGGAATCCCAGGAAAAGGGTTCTGGCTGATGTGGTGGTAAGGGAGGGAGAGAATTCCTGTGGAATTCCTCACCTAATGCACCCGGTTTGTTCCAGGTTCGGTTTCAAGTGGGAATTAAAAGTGTTTTAAGACAGAGAACTCATGTGGATGCCTGGAGAAGTCAGGATTGACCAAGAGCAAGGCTTTCAAAGGCTCAGGAACATTTGGGGGGACGTTGCAATTTCGGTGCAGCAAATGTGCCCTTTCCAGCTGTGCTGGGGCTGTTGGGTGTCCCAGAGCTCTGCCAGTGCAGCCAGCAGGTGTCCATGGATCCATCCATCCATCCATCCCTGTAAGACACACCAGAGCTCCTGTGCTCCAGCAGCACTTCCTGCTCCACACATTCCTCACAGAGCGAGGCCCCGTGGGAGGTTTTGCCCTTTGGAATGCTGAGCTGTTCCCTGCCAGGATCCACCCAGCCTCACACAGGGACGTTCCTCTGGGAAGTTGTCCCTTCCCAGCCATTCCAGGGGTGTGATGCAGTCCCTTTTCCCTGTGCAGGTCCCGTGGATGAGTACATGCTGCCATTCGAGGAGGAGATCGGCCAGCACCCCTCCCTGGAGGACATGCAGGAGGTCGTGGTCCATAAAAAGAAGAGGCCTGTCCTAAGGGAGTGTTGGCAGAAACATTCTGTAAGTGTTCCCCGAGTGCAATCCCAAATCCTGTCCACCTTGGGCGGTGTCCATCACTCTGGCTTTGGGGGAGAATTTCATCATTTCAGTAGGAATTAAACGAGGCTGTAAAAACGTCTTAGAATATTCTTCCTCTCAGAAGTGAGCAATCCTTTCAGTTTTTTGGTGAAATAAGAGATTCTTGGGTCACTTTTTGTTGATGGCCGAAGAATTCACCATGTTGGGGTGGGTTGTTTAAGCTGCCGCAGGGAAGGGTTTGTTTAAATGTAATATAACGCTAAGAACTGAAGCAGAGCTGAGTCCCCTGAGTTGTCCTGTTGGACACAGGGGGCCAGCACTGGGCAGTGCCCTGGGCAGTGCCCTGGGCAGTGTGTGAGCGCTGTCCTGGCCCCGTGTGTCCGCAGGGAATGGCGATGCTGTGTGAGACCATCGAGGAGTGCTGGGATCACGACGCCGAGGCCCGGCTGTCCGCGGGCTGCGTGGAGGAGAGGATCATCCAGATGCAAAAACTGACTAACATTATAACCACAGAGGACATCGTGACTGTGGTCACCATGGTGACAAACGTGGACTTTCCTCCCAAAGAATCCAGTCTATGATAGTTGCACTGGTCATGGAAGTGACCACAGGACTCTCCACTGGAGCTGCTACAGCGCACGGACTGCTGGAGTCACTGCTGTGCCGGGTGGGAAGAGCGGATGGATGGTGAGTCTCTCTGGAACAGCACCAAGAGGTGTCTATCCTTTGTTTTCCCCTTCTGTGAGACTCTGTGCATTCCCTGCTTACACCTGAAGGACGAGACTGATCAGGAACTTCATGAAGAAAACGGGCCTGGACAGGCCCAACGAGCGTTTTAAACACTGACACCCGATTTCGTAATCCCTGGCAGAAGAGACTAATTCCTTTAAATGAACTACTGTTATTTTTTTTAAAATCAAAACATTTCATTTCAGATTTAAAAACAGACATAAGAAAAGAAAAGAAAAAAAAAGCCAACAAAAAAAAGGGTAACTCGTTTTTATTGCATTCGTCGTTGTTTCTAAAAATGACTCGTAACGCGACTGCGACACAGCTTGTGAATGTTCCGTGTGCTGCTGTTCCGTGTACAGAAACAGGAGGAATCAATGGGATAGAGCAAAGAGGCTTCCAAGTATTACTTAACCTCCCTCAACAAGGTATACCTCAGTTCCACTGGCTAAATTATGATTGACAACACTAATTGGGATAATGAACCGCTCCGTGTTTTGTAAATGATGTATTTCCCAAGTCCCTGTGTTATTTAAGAAGGGGGAGCTCTGTGCCCCCAGGAACTGGCCATTCCTAGAGCCGTGTTTTTAGCCTTTTCTTGTACTCGCTTGTTGTGTATAAAAAAAAGAAAAAAAAAGAAAGTGCTGTTTATTGAAAGAAAATTTTTTCCTTCCTCTTTTAGTTGAGAGCTTTTCCCTCCGTTTCCCAGAGTATCTCATCCATTTATTTAACTGATACTATTTAGGTTTGCTGTGTCTGAGGAATATTTGAAAACTTAAGCATGACTTTTTTTTTTTTTTTTTTTAAATTTTCTGTGAGCTGTGACACTGGAAAGCTCTGAATTCTTGTTGTTTTTTTTTTAAAAAAGAGTCTTTTTTTTTTCCTATTTATGTCTGTGCCGAGGTCGCCGCGTGTTCCCTGTCCCTCCCAACAGTGGGGACTGTGTCCCTGCTCCAGGATCACCTCAGGAAGCTCAGTCACCCCCAATTCCTCACTCCCTGCTTGGAGATGTGCAGCTCCCCTCCAGCTCCAAGCTCGGTGCCATCGTCTGTGATCCGCGGGTTTGAGCCTGGAGTCACCCCAAGAGCTCTGGCCACAGATTCCCACAGATCCCACATGTCACAGGTTTCAGGGATAACTCAGTTCTGCTCACAATATGCAACGACCATTCCGAGGTAACGGATCCGTGTCCACAGCACAGGCTCACAAGGAAGGAGGGAAAACGTGGGAATGGCTTTCCCAGCTCCGGCTCTCGAGGTCAGGACCTCGTGCCTTGGGCTGGAATTAGGGTGACTGGGAGCTGGGTGCCAAAGTGCTTCTCCCAATGCCATCCCACTGTGTTCAGTGGATGCTTGACACAGAATTCCAAGGACAGGCAGTGGGACCTGGAGCACAGATCCGGGGCGTGCTCCGTGTGTCCGTGTTCTCCACGGCCACAGTGGGAACCTGGAACATCCCTGGAACGAGGGGATGTGCTGGATAAAGGGGGAGCACACAGGGAGGGAGGGAGGGAGGGCTGATGCTCCGCCCAGGGAAGGATCCAGTCTGTGGTGTTTGTGATGCTTCTCTTTTCCATCCACTTGTAAATGAACTTCACACACACGGGACAGGGAGGGAGCTGCCGAGTTCTGAACAAACCCAAGTCCAGCCCAACTCCCCCAGGAGTTTTTAACCCTCCAGGAACAGAACTGGAGGCACTGGCTGGTTTATTGCTTGTGCCACTGGAGATCTGTGCAAATCCTGGTCCTGTATAAAGTGTCTGTTCCCCTTCAAACTGGAGCTGCTGCGGGTTCTCACAGCACTTGTACCTTCACGTTGTAAATCTGCCTTTGGATGTCCCAGAGCAGCTCCTGTCCCCCCCTCTTCCCTGGGATTTAACAGCGTAATGTAGCGTCACTGACAAAAGGCTGCTCCTTTTAAATGCTTTTTAAAGGGTAAAAGGAACCTCCCCCGAGCTGTCCTGGGGGTCCTGACATGAGTTCTTGTTTCACTCCCAGAGCATTAATGAGTTGGGGGGCGAGGGCAGGATCCAGGGAACACTTTGGTATTGTTTGTCCCTTCCAGCTCTCAGCTCCACTCCCAGGGATGGCCCCAGGCACTGTCTGTGTTTGAGGGGGAAGTTCCCAGCACAGCCCGGGCCTCAGGGGGTGCCATTCCTGGAGTATTCCGACACGGAACCACCCAAACAGCAGTGGGTGTAGTTGGCAGATCCCATCCTCCTCTGTGCTGAGCAGCTGTGACCTGAGTGACAGACAGTGACAGAATCAGGGTCACCCCTCTGCTCCTGCTCCAGCTTTCCTTACCTTTGTGGAGACATTTCTTGGTACCAAACACAGGAAGCTGCAATACACATCCATGGGCTCCAGTAGCATCTTTGATGGAACATCTGTTACCTCAGATACTCAACCAGCAGGACTGCTTTGTTTTCCCTCTTTGGTTTATTTTTTTTGATGTCCATCTTCGTTACCTCTCGAGTTTGGTGAGCAATTACTTTGACTTTCCTCTCTGTATTTGTCAGTGTTTTGGGCACAGGTTGTTGTACTACTGTCAAAAGGTACTTGCTGGTTTTCTGCAAGTGCTAAAAAAAAAACCCAACCAACCCCCACCCCCCCTCCTCCTTTGCCCTCAATAAAGTGATTGTTAAATATTGTACAAATACAAATGTATACTCTGCCCTGTTCCCCAACGGGAAAATAAAAAATGTGACTACTCTGACTTGCCAAGGCCTCCTTCTAAACTCATTTTTAGGGCTGGCAGCGGTTCTCCAGGGATGGACGTGCCTGTCCCACAACTTCCCAGCAAGCAGGGAATAATCCCTTCCCGTTTTCCCAGGCCCCTTGGAATTACATGAGCTACACAAACAGGGAGAGTGGGGTTGGCTGCGTCAACACCTCCTCCCTGGAGAAGTGCTGCTGCAGCAAAACTTGCAACCTGCAAGAGTGGCACCATTGTCCTCTCCCCTTTGGGACCATCCCAGGACTGGCCCTCACCTGGAACAGGCTCCCCAGGGAATGGGCACTTCCCAAGGCTGCCAGAAATCCAGGAGCCTTTGGATAAGGCCCCGAGGGACAGGCTGGGATTGCTGGGGTCCCTTCCCTGGCTCCAGGAGTGCCCTGGCAGCACAGGACTGGAGGTGACACTGCACACACACCTTCCCCCCCCAGGTGCCAGCAGAGTCCATCGGCATTCCCGAGCTGTCCCTGTGCCAGCAGACACAAAACAGCACCTGCAGCTGCAGATTGTGAGGATTAAAGGTTTAATTGAGTCAATTCTGGTGTGATTAAAGATTTAATGGAGTAAGTTTTCCCTGTCAAGTCAGGTCCGAGGAGGAGAAGGACAGTGTGGGCTTTAGACAGATGGCTCTGGGCTGCCCCAGAGCTGTGAGGGCAGCATGGCCTGAGCCAGGATCCAGAGGGAGAAACTCCCAAGGCCTCAGATCTCTCCAGGTGGAAATGGTGTGCAAGGAGAGAAGTTGGCACTGAGCTGAGCTGAAGCACCTGCGTGTTGGAGTTGAGTCACGTTTCTGGTCACTGAGGGAAAACATGAGCATCCTTCTCCTTCCCAATATCCCAAAGGGAGCAGCAGAGCTGCTTCCAAGAACTCCCTGTGGTGAGGACACGCTCCACGTTCTGGAGCTGAAGTCCTGGAGTGAGGGAGCAGTGCCAGGGCTCAGAGCCAGCTCAGGGAGGAGGCTGCCCACTGCTTCACATCCGTGGGGCAGTTGGGATACACCTGCAGGGCGTCCATGATCTGCTTGTTGTCCAGCAGCAGCTTCATCAGGAGATATTCCCGCTGTGCTCGGACACTCGGCCTCTCCAGGGGCTTCACCAGCTCCAGCTGCAGCAAGTGCTCAAATGCCTGCCAAGAAAAAAAGAGGAAGGGGAAGGTGAAGTCACCCCTGTGTTTGACACTCCCCTAAATCTGTGCTCTACAAAACCAACACCTTAAAATAAAAGTGCATTTCGGGCTCACCTTCATGACAACAGGCTTCTCAAAGTTGTACATGGAATGTGCCTTCCTCTGGATGAACTTCTGGAATTCTGTGGCAGCAACACATGACAAAGGTTAGTCAAAAGCCAAGGGGCTGATGTGGTGTTTTGTCAATCCAGGCTCAGGAGTGTCTCTCACCATTGTAAACCATCTGGAAGTTAAAGGGTTCCCCATCATAGACATCATTGAGGTGTTTCATGGCTATGATGAGGCAGATTTCCAGGACAGACAGACCTGGGGGGGAACACAAATATTTCCCTTAACCCCATCAAACACAAGCAGTTCCCCCACTGTACTTACTCCTCTGTTTTCAGATGCTCTGGGCCTCACCCATTTGTGCTATTGCCTTCATTAGGTAGAAAAAAATTCCAGAATTGGAGAAGCTTGATAAGACAACATTTGCTTTCCATGTATTTGAAGTATTAAGAACTGGGCAGTTTCTACAAAAAAAACCTAATTTAAGTATAAAATCTGGCATTGTATCTCCCTACAGACATGTGTGAAGTCAAGTGAGCAGAGAGCAGATTCTACAGGCACAGGGAACACTCCCCATATAGTGTTTCCTATTGGGAAGGGCTTGGCACTTTCCACACTCGTAGGAAAGATGTTTTTTGGGGAAAGCTGAGGTTTACCATGTACAATGTTTGCCTTGGAGTCGGTTCTGTGCTGCCTGCTGGCCTCCTGAAGGTCTGCTGCAGTGGGCAGGGGGTGGTGCACAGTCACTGCACTGACAGCCAACATCTGGGAACAGAGCAGGACACACTGCCAGGCAATTCCTACTTGGAGATGGGAGCCAACAACATTTCCCCTGGAGCCACCTACTAGAAACATTAGTGAGTAAACTGCCCCCACACACACACAGTGAAAACCTTGCAAATAGCTGGTGGTTATAACTCCCCTTTGCCAGGAAGGTTTTCCAGGCTTAAGACTTTAAAGCCTCCTCACCTGAGGAGACAAACCCTCCTAACTCTGTTTATATCCATGTGTATCCAGTCCTTCAGGAACTGCTGCCAAGAACTTACAACTGTTTTACACCTACTTTTGTACACAGGGACACCTCCCACTGTCCCAAGCTGCTTCAACCTGCCCTTGGACACTCCCAGGGATGGGGCAGCCACAGCTTCTCTGCCCAACCTGTGCCAGGGCCTGCCCACCCTCCCATCCAGGAATCCCTTCCCAATATCCCACATAAATCTGCCCTCTTTCAGCTGAAGCCCATTCCCTGTGTTCTGTCCCTCCAGCCCTTGTCCCCAGTCCCTCTCCTGCTCTCCTGGAGCCTCTTCAGGCCCTGGAAGGGGCTCCAAGTTCTCTCTCTGAAGCATTTTCTTCTCCAGAGTCTGCCCAGGAACTCCTCACTCACCCGTGCTAGAATCCACATTACATGCTTTTATTGGAAAGACGACTCAGAGTGAAAAGCCCCTTTCTAAAGGAAAAATTCAGGACATGCTGCAGAGAACTGGGAAGCTGAGCTCCCAGAGAGGCTTTTGGTTGCCCTCAGCTCTTTCCCTGGCCCTCCCTCAGGCCACAGGGACAGACCTGGGTGTCCCTGGACAGAAGTAACATGCAATCCAGACTCAAAGGAGGCCTGTTCTCACAGCTCTTGAGTTTGGGAAGGAGAGCAGGAGGGCTCTGGGAAGAGCTGTGAGCACTGGGAGCCCAGCACAGAGCAGGGGCTTACAGTCTGAGCACAGGTACAGGCAGTGGGCTTTTCACACCCACAGGAGCACAGGGGTGTTTTAGGGTGGTTCAATAAGTGCGCCTGTCTCCTGGAAGGACTGGTGGTGCATTTCTACTGGTGGTGTTAAAAACCAGAACTGAGGGGGGCAGGGGAAGTTAAGGCAGAGCCTCCAAGGGAGCTCCAGCTCGTGTGTGGGAATGGAGGAAGTTCAGTGCCAGCTTCACCTCCTGCTTTCTGAACATGGGAGTCTTCCCAGGGAGGCAGCAGACTAGTTTCTCCCCACACAGTGAGGAGTCCTTCCTCCCTCTCCCCCTGAGATACCTGTTTCAAACTACCAAGAAAAAACCCTGGAAGCTTCCTCAGGCCTTTGATGTGGGATAAGATCAGAATTAACTTCCAGCTCAGTGTTTCTATGGATTAGTTGCCTCAAGCCTCCAGTTCCTGAAGATTTAAGATTAAGATCACATTTCCTGGGCTGGTGTCACAGTAATGGATGAGTTAAGGGCTACCTGGATTGCTCCATGTAGGAAACCAGCTCTGGAGAACAAAGTGGTGCCTGATCACACAGTTCATGAAGTGATTTCAGCTGATACTCTGCTCAGGGAGAAACTGGACATGATAAAAGGAAATAAAAGCATTTCCTCCATGTGAACAAGGTTTCAGATGTAGCAGAAAGCTTTAGTACAGCAGCAGATTCAGAGAAAGGAGGAATATTTGGATACAACAACTGGCTTAAGGGTAGTTTTCAAGTTACAGGCAGTTTTCAGGATTCATCAGAAATCAAAAAGAAACTCAGAAAGGAAAAAAAGGGTTTGAAAGACTGGGAAGTTCAATACCAAAAGCCACTTGAATTCAACAGGACACCTTCCCAAGGTAAGTGGAAAGAGCCTGGAATTACCCACGTGGGCTGACAGAGCCTGCAGGAAACCAGCCCTGCCAAAGGCCTGCTGAATACAATGATGTCTCCAGCAAAGCTCAGCAACTGCCTTGAAAACCAGAGAGTTGCTCATTGATAACTGTAAATCCAGAGGGTGTTCTATGTTTTCTACACAGGGATACACCCAGCACTCACCAAGAGGAAATGCAGGGAGCGCAGATCCTTGGTGCAGTGGAAAAGGTTCTGCAGCACATCCAGCACAGCTTTGTCCTCTGAGAGATGCTACAACAACAAGAGGAAATGCTGATTTAATCATCTGACACTGACCTGGAAATGTGACAGTTACCTCGTTTTCTGAGCAGTACAATTCTTCACGTCCAACTTCAACTTTCTGAGACTTCAATCAGCAAAGATTGTCTCTAACAATTTCATTTATTCCACACCCAACTCAAACAGTGAAAGGAAATACCAGTCCTGGGGAAAAGCTTTGCATTTATAAACTGGTCTTACTGTAGAATTTTGACTGAAATAAAGTAGAAAAAGCTTCAAATACCTGGACATTATTGTTCCATTTCTGTGCAAAAGACTCATCAGGAAATTCATCAGGAAGAGAAAGCTTTTCCTTAAATATCTTAATGTATTGTTTAAAATCAAAGGAATTCATCAAATATATCTGTCGGTGAGAGAACCTGGATTTTACTCTCTTCTCCAACAGCTCCAAGATATCCTGGATTAAAAACAAAAGGGAAAACAGTAAATAAAGCAGATTAATTTGCTGCATTCTTTGCTACAGTACAGACAAATCCCTCAAGTGAATTGTGCTGGAAAAAGGCAGGAATTATTAAATCCTCAGGCTTCAAATGTTGCACCAAGGCCTTTGCTGATCATCTGAATTGATGTGCCTTGAAATGCCAGAGAGGCTCTGGCCCAGCCCACGTGATGCAGCACATCACACAGGATCAGCTGTTGCTTGGAAACCCAGCAACACTTCTGCAAAGGTGATGGAAATGGTTCAGCTGCTCAAGCCTGAAATCAAGACTATCCTGGCTCTGGACAAGTTGCCTGTGTGGTCACAGACTGAAAGAGTACAACTTAAAAAACAAAAAACCCTCAGAAACATCTGCCATCACCAGGACTGTGGTGCGGCTCTGAAAACACTTCCTTAATTACACCCACAAAGTTCCACCTAAGCCCAGACAACCCTGGATTCGGGCTCTGACAAAAGGTTTTCATTCTTATTATTCCTGTCAGAACTCAACTACCCTCACCAGCAACCCAGGTTATTGAGAGAACAGCACAGTTTCTAGAAAGCGCAAGTTTCCACAGTGTTACAAATTGGTTATATACATAAACTGCCCATAATTCCCCACATAATGGCAATTAAAACTCACAGGGAATTGAACAAGGGTCCTCAGCCCGTTGTGAATGTGCCAACAGTGCAGCAGAAGTGCCCTGCTAAAGTGTTTAAATCATTTTCCTGAGGACAAGGGATCTTTTTAAGCACTGGTTAATAAAAGTCTGTTGTTGCTGACCAGGAAAGCGAAGTGTTCAGGAGCTTCTCCAAAGAGTATCATTCAATACAAAACAGTGCAAGAGGAAATATGTCCCCTCAGAAATGTAAACCTGGTCCTGTAGCAGTAACACTGAAGGGGTTTTGATAATTTGAAGTTTGCCCTCAGCACAAATTATTGTTCTATTCTTCCCAATTCAACAGTCAGAAAAACCGGTCATTTAGAAAGGACTCTTAGGAAACTAAACAATATTCCAGGAAAAGAGAAAACTTTGCAATTAAGTCGAAAGTCACTTGAAAGCAGCCAAAAATGACTGAGGGAGGAGTGTCTTACCTGCCTGCAGGTGAGGCCAATCACTGTCACTGGGGTCTGGGCTGACTGGGAGATGTCAAAGAGGTTGTAGAGCAGGGTCTGATTCTTGTGATGGACAAACAGGTCAAACTCATCCAGCACAAACAGCACTGGGCAGCTGCTGGTTCGGTCCCCTGGGAAAGAGAGTGGGCAGGGTGACTTCAGCATCAGGCTCCCACTAATTGCAGTTTTAATAACTGACAGATTTCCTCTCAGCTCCTAACCAAGCCCTCCCCTCACAGAGCAACAACACAAAAAAGCTGAGAAGACTTTGAGGGGTCTTCCAAGCCCCATTTCACAACAGGGGGGATTTTTACCTTTCCTTAAAGCTTCGAGAAGGAATGCCAGATTTTCAGCAAAGCTGCCCTACACAGAGAAGGAAAAAAGGGTTTCAGAACAGATTTTCCACGTGGTTCTCAGAATTGTTCCACTACAGCAAGCCCAGGCATGTAATGAAGGCCATCCCCTCCTAAACCCCTGCTTTCAAAAATGTAAAATGTTACTTGGTGTTGTACCATCAAACTCCTCTACATTCACCCATTTTTCCCCAGTCTGAAATCCCCAAACTACCTCAGACAGGCAGAAATCAGTGATCAGAATGTGTGCAATGAGCCAAGTTTACCAGCAGCCCCATCTTTCCTTAAACAGCTGTTGCATCCCCCTTTTCCACACGTGGACAAAGTGCCACCTAACGTGTTCCAGTGGGAAGGAGCAGGGTTGCAATGTGCAGCTTCAAAGAGATGAAAGCAGCACCCAGTGACAGAAGACACTGAATTGGCAATCACACCACTGGTGAGATGAGGAATAACCACGACCCAGCACCACAGGCCCCACCAAAGGTGGCAGCAAAATCAGTTTACTCTCTTAGTTTGAGTTACAGAAGAGGAGAAAGGGAAGTTTTCCGTGGAGAGAAGGAAATCCCTGCAAATCCAAACCCCTCAGTGAGTAACGGGCTACAACCAGTGGTAGCTCAGATCACTGGCCCAAATTATTTCACACTCAAATCAGAGAAATTTAATCTGAAGCACTTTGGTCACTCTCTTTATGCCTGACTTCAGCACTAATGTAAATGAGCTTTTCTTGAGGGGAAAAAGGCAAATACAAGCAAATATTTTAACAGAAGTTCTGTGCAAAATGAGAGCTCTAGGAAGCCTGGATAGATTTCCCTGTGAACAGGAGTTGCATAAGGAATCTTGTGTACTAAATATATGGTTGGTGAACTCGCTAACTCTTTGTCTTGGAGTGTTAAAAACAATGTTCCCAAAAACACTCCACCCCTGTGAACAAAGGCTCTCTGGAACACTGGAGTGGGTCCCATTTAGGGGCTTGTTCAGGGAGACTTTCCTTTTTTCCTCCTCCTGAAAGGAACAGGTCGATGTTTTTGTAGGAACACCAGGATGTGTTAACGTGGCTCAACCAGGGGACCTGTGTGGAACTCAGGGAGTCACAATCCATTCCACCTCCACAGGCCCCATCCCACAGGGCCAGTTTTCCAGGGAAGGGTTTCTGAGGGAGGGGAGTGAAGATACTCACAAAAACTTTATCCCCAACCACGTTTTCCAGTTGCAGCTGCCTGGTGATCTCCTTCAGGGCCACTTTATCATTTGTCTGCAGAAGCCCTGAAAGAAAATGATTTTCACCAAGAACTGGCAGTTTTCTCCTCCTTCACTCCCACTAGAAGCTTATCCAGAAGCTTCTCTGCCTTTCCAGCCTCAGAAAGCTTTGCTTTTTTATAATTAGACCAGACAAGAATTTTCATATTAATTTGGTCACTAAAAAGCACAAAAATGTCCTCTGCATAAAAAAAGATACAAAGAAAGGCACTTTGGAGCTCAGACAAAATATGCTCATAATTTAGGCCAGACTGAGCTCCTGACACCAAAACGTTTGTTCAGGCCACACATTCCATGGATACAAACATGGAACTGGATACAACAGGACACTGGGACAATGCTGTATTACTTGCCATTCAGGTGAACTTCCAAGAGGTTCTCTCTGTCTTGTTTCATTCCCCTGAGGTCTCTTAAGACATGATTTAATAACTAGGAGAAAAAAAATACAGAATTGTGAGAACATCAATGTATTGACATTAAGGGAAGTGTACAAATATTGTCAGACAGCAAATAGTGTGTGCAGCTTCACAAGCAAAACTAAAATTAAAGCTCAGGGGTCCCAAATTGACAGCCCATCAAGAACTCGGTGCTGCTAAAACTTGTGTTTTTGTAAGTAGATGAAATGTTAAATTTTAAAATAGAAAAGCCCCTCTTTGCCTTGGCTTCCTAGCTGAGGATTTGCAGCTCCCACCTTGTGTGTGGAGATAAATAACAAACACACCCAGTTTTCCTGAATCCAGCAGCCTTTTATGAAAGCTGACACCTTTCCTTTGACACTTTTTTTCTTTGCAGATGTGATTTGCTTATATTCTGGCTGGAATTTTGGATGCCTTTCCAGTCATTTTTACAGAAACAGCGGGTTTAATTAGAGAGTAACAGAAAATTGGGTTTAATTACACAGATGACTGTTAGGAACCCATTTCCCCCTATTGCTGCTCCACAGGGTCAGCTCCCAAGAAGTCCTGGGATGTTCTGAAATAAATCATTCCCCCCTTTCAGAGGGGGCAGGGGTGGAAATGCAGCTCCCAAAGCTCCCAGGGGATGTTCCTACCATGCTCTTCCCTGACCCCCTGGGTCCAATAATCAGGGCAGAATTGCTCTCCCCCTGCGAGGTGGTTCTTTTCAGCAGCTCCAGCAAATGCCTGTGTGGGGAACAGCAGCAGGTTAGAACCCTTGGGGCAGACAACACCCCCTGAATCCAGAGGAAATCCAGGGAATGAGGGGAAACATCCCAGCTTGCTCTCAGAATGGGACACAGTGAGGTGATCTTAAAGTGTTTTAAAATGTTACAACAGGCAGAAAACTGATTAGATGCTAAATTTAGGCATTCAAATCCAAAATTGCACCAGCAACACTGAACTTCATGTTCGACTGCAGTTCTTCAGATACATGTGTGCTGTTCTCAGAGTTTGAGCTGTAAAATGTTTAGGACTTGGGGACAGTTTATTGTCACAGTAAGTCCCTTCTTCCTCCACATCTGGATGATCTCAAAAAACAAATCTGTTTTAAATACAGGTCTCTGCTTGAAAAAATGTGGTTCTGACAGCCCAAATTTAAAGTTGATCTGTAACACTGCTTTCCAACAAACAGGAGAAAATGTGAAGTGAAAATAAAGATTCACAGGAGAAGAATTTAACTCATTAAACAAAGCCTTAGAACATGCACTAAAAACATCTTTCAGGGTCAAAAAAAGCACCAAAAAACCCAAGTGTTTCAGGAATTATTTATGTGAAACAAAGACAAAAAATCTCAAAGAAACCCTGAAAATCTGAGGCAAACCATTTTTAGGTCATTCAAGGCAGTTGTGATTTAAAAAAAAAAGAGGCAGCAGAACATTCTGACTTGTCCTGATGAATTTTCTGCTGTAATTAACTTAAAAACAACAGAGTATTTGAGGTCACCCACCTGTACTGAGGCTCCAGCCCAAACAGTTTTGCAGCAGCACTGGAATGGTGACAGAGCCTCTCCCGTAGAATGTTCTGCACCTGCAGGTGAAACACAGAACAGGGAGACCGTGTTTGGTGCTTCAACTGCCACAACGTACGGAAAACCATCACTGCAGCAGCAAAGTAACAGCAAAACAGGCGGGTTTGGGGTGTGGCAGGGAAACTGTTGCTGTGATGGATGATACAACAATGAAAACAAAGCCAGTGGAGATGTTACCGACCTGGGAAATGCACTCGGGACTGGCTGCACAGCTCTCCTTCAACCTGCGCTTACTCATGGCAGGAAGTTGCACCTTCAAAGAGGAGATAAAGATCCTATGAAACAACATTGCTTTCCAAGTAAAATCAATCAGAAACAGTAGTTAGCTGTTGCCCATTTTTCAGGGCTTAGGCTGTAATCAGCATCTGCTCTTAACGGGTTGGGATGCAGCAGTTCACCTCACCAACCCAAAAGCACTGAAAGCACTTTTAATTGTGTTAAAAATCCATTTTGGAGGCTCTGGAGAGGTTTGGAGGGGATTGGGGACCTGAGCAGGCACGGGGAGGGGTTGGGGGGCTCTGAGGGG
>VXBA01002417.1:88691-112861 GCA_013399895.1 Serilophus lunatus | reverse complement strand
TTTTTTTTTTAGTATCTGCTATTTTGGGAAGAAAACACTGCAAAAAAAGTGAACAAATGAGATCATTGATTAAAGAAACAAAGTAGTGAGGAATCTGTAGGGAGCTGGGTTTTTAGAACAGAACTTCCTTTTGTCTTTTAGGGTCTTGGGGGCAGGAGGGGGATCCCTTGTTCCCTGTAATCTTGATTGGGAAGCAGCTTGGATCAGGTTTCAGGGGAGATGTGCTGGGACACACTGGTGGGGAGTGGGAAATGTTGGGAAGTTTGCTGGGTTTTAACTTGTTTCTGGGAGGCTCAAGGCAAAAATCTGTCCAACTCCAAGCTTTTTCCCTTCTAAAAGATCATTTAAATGCTGTGGAATCCTTGGGAACAGGAATGTTCTCTATTTAGGGGACAACAACTCAAAAATCCATCTGTTTTAGAAAACAAAGCAGTAACAACACCTATTTCATGTCCCACCTTCAAACCAGGGGCTGATGGTTGAGTTGAAGGATTGTGCACTTAAAAATTTGGGAAGAGAGGTGGTTTTCCCTGGAAGTTGTGGAGCTCCAGAGCAGGTCTGTGTCCCTGGCCAAACCATATCAGGGCTGGAGGTGATTTTGCTTCCTCACCTCGGGGTTAAAATTAGGCAACTCCTCTGCAGCAACGTGATTCAGTGCTAAAAATGACTCCTGTCCCTCTGTGCCCAGGCCCTGCCCCTGCTCTGCTGCCTGGGGCTGCTTTTGGCAGCCCACTTTTTGAGGTTGGGTTCAGCTCAAACTGGGGGTTGGGGGATTGGAGCTGCTGCAAACACAGACCTGGGGTTTCTGCTCGGGGGGATTGGGGTTAAAAAGCACTGTAGGAAATGTTCAGTTTAAAGACAAGGGTCTGTGCTGCTGTCTCTGAAATATTCCTCAGGGTTTTGGGGGGCTGGATCAAGCACTGAGAGGGAGTTTTTCCTGAGGTGTAACTTCATGAAGCTTCACTTTTCTAAGCAAGAGAAGCTGGGCCTTGGGCAGCTCTTGGACCCCTGGGATGTCGATTCCTGCTGGATCCCCCTGCCAGGGGGAGCTTTTCCCTAAAAACTTCCCAGTTAATCACCCCTAATCACCTTGGGTAGCTTGAGTCCTTGTCTGGTGTCAGAGTTCTGCAGAACTTGGGGCCAGAGCCCATTAACAGGGGAATAAAAGAGAATATTTTGAATTTTAATTTTTATTTCAAAGGCTCTTGCACACCAGTAAGGTGTTGCTGTGTGGGGGAGCTACATCATATTTTAAATAAAAACTATCAGAGCAGTAACTGCTGCTTTGTCACAGAGGGAATAGATAAACTCTGTAGAACCTGTTGTTACAAATTTTTCTTTTTATTTAAAAAGACAAATTTGATCAGCTTTCTCCAAATATTGACCCATTCTAAATAAAAACAAGTTTAACTTTATTCAGGCTTTTTTGAGGTTATGGGTTTCATACAACAGCCTGAGACACACTTGTCCCATAAATGAACTGTTGGAAGTATTTTATATTCATTTTTAATGTTACTGCATTCAACAAAAAGGTGGGAAACTATTACTATTCACCTTTTTCTAATTATTGCAAAAAATTAACAATATATGATGTGAAATTTATTTATAATATCTGCGTGCCTAAGATTGTTTCTGAGCTATTACAGTAAAAATGAAGTGTTTTTTCATTTCTCTTTGGGTAGAAAGCAGTCAAATCCAGCTGTAATTAGGAAAACTTTAATTATCATGGTGCTGGACAGAAACTTAATTATTGCTGGCAGTGACCCTTAAACTGAGGATATTTTAAGGCATCTCCAGTTGTTGTCTTGAAAGCAACCTCTTTCTAGAGCCTCATTTCATGGCCTGGGGTTGGTTTTGTCCCAGGCAGGTGGGATCTCAGGATTAGGTTCTCTGAGTGTGTGTGTTCATCAAAAATTGGCGAATAATTACTGGTTTGTTTTTTTAATCTCTGCCTTAATCCTGTCGAGGGTAATCCATAATTCCTCCCCCCTGGATGTGCACAGACTCTCCTGTTGTTCCCTTTGGCTTTCTTGTGCCCCAGAAGGAATTCCTGGCAATCCCTGGCTCTGAGCTGGTCCAGGAGGGAGCGTTGGATGCTCAGTTTGGGAGCCGGGGATGCCCCAGGGCCCTGGAATCGGTGGGGTTGGGGGCCAGGCTGGGGAGGGAGGCTGTGGTCTGTGAGAGGGGAGGGATCTCCCTGAGAGCTGCAGGAGGGGCCTCCAGGGCTGGGAGGAGGAAGGAAACGGGTGGTGAGACGTTGGGAAGGGACCTGGNNNCACCTCCCACTGTCCCAGGGGGCTCCAACCTGCCCTTGGACACTTCCAGGGATCCAGGGGCAGCCACAGCTTCTCTGGGAAATTCATTCCAATCCCTCCCAGCCAACAATTCCTTCCCAAGTTCTGATTTAAATCTACCTTCTTTCAGCTTAAAGCCATTCCCTGTGTCCTGTCCCCCCAGCCCTTGTCTCCAGTCCCTCTCCAGCTCTCCTGGAGCCCCTTTAGGCTCTGGAAGGGGCTCCAAGGTGTCCCTGGATCCTTCCCTTCTCCAGGGGAACATTCCCAGCTCTCCCAGTCTGGCTCCAGAGCAGAGGGGCTCCAGCCCCGTGGTCAGAGTGTGATTGGAAGGGGAGATGGTGACTCTGGATGGACAAAACCCCCAGTCACCTTTCTGAGGACACGAGGGAGAAGTAGATATTCAATCAGCCTTTCCATCCCACAGTCTCAGATCAAAAGGGAAGCAAACAGACATCCCACTGTATCAGTAATTCCCCACTCTTGTCCCTGGTGCTGCCTGGCCTTGGGAAGGCTGAGAATTGCCTGCTTGGGCCCCCAGCCCCACAATTCCCAGGGACAGGGAAGGGCTCCAACACCCTGCAGGGAGCTGTGGGGACTGAGCTGTCCCTGGGAAGGCATCCCTGGTTCTCCGCTGGCAGGGCTGGCTGGAATGCTCTGCATGCCTCGTGTGCCTTGCCTGTGTTTTGTTTACTTTGACTTTTAGTCTTCCTCGCTCTTCCCCTGAGCAAACAACCCTGATCCAGTGCTGCCCATCCCAGAGCTCTGCTGAGCCTCCCTGCTCTTCCCTGTGTCCTCCTGACATCCCAGGCAGGGAGAACCCTCTGCTTGCTGGGGATTGTTCTGCTCCCACGTCATGCAAGCAGAAATCAGAAAAGAGTTGGGCTACCTAATGGTTCAGAAATGCAGAGGGGGTGCCAGAAATTTGTTGGCTTTACACTTGAACAAATGCATTCTGGAGGGAATGTCACTCCTTGGGTTTAACTCCCATCCTCAGGGTTTGAAGGCTTAGGAATTCAGTCCAAAAAAAAGGCAAGTTTTTACAATTACCACAATTACCAGAAATAGGAACCTTTGTCTTTAAATTCTTTGTATCTCCTTTTTTTTTTTTTAATAAATATTTCTGGACTTACACATACAGGGACAAACATTCTTTTAAATGCAGCCAGAAAAGTTTCTTTTTTTTTTCTGGAACAGGAGCTTTAACATGATTTAGCATTGTCTGGTTGTAGATAATGGTCTGAAATGGTGTTTGTGCCATAAGAAATAAATTTAATTTACCTTGGTGAGGGATGGGATTTCTCTTGAATAACATCAGGTTTTGTGTCTTTGGAATGTTTAAGTGTTTCAGGAGAAATGGGAACCCAATTTTTGGAGGAACCTGAGCAGAAGTAGGAACCAGATGTGTTGATTTTATAAACATTGAACAATCTGCATTTTAAGAATTACTCAGATCCCTTTGAATCCAAGGACTGACTAAATTATTTTATGTGTTTTTTTCAGAGTCCTGACATTATTCCTGTTATTCTTTATTACAGTAATGAGGGATTTTTATTTTGTCTTCATTTTGTGTGAATATCTCAAATTACTGATGCTGTTCTCTGTTAGTTTCTGGTCAACTGGAGCTTTCTAGAAATGAACTTAATTTTTTAATTTTTTTTTTTCCTCTTCAAGACTTTCAAAACCAAACCTGTCCCAAAGTCCTGTGGTTGGTTTTTTTTTTCCCTCTAAACTACAGCAACTGCCCAACATTGTTTGAAATAAGGATTCTCCTACAGTTCTGCCAAAAGCAAGAAAAAGGGATTTGTTCAATCAGCTGAAATCAAATTATCCTCAAACTAGCAAAGAGTTACTTCTGCATTTTCCCCATGATTCACTGTTTGGTGAAAAATCTGTTAATAGTTGCTATAATTTAGAAAAGGGGGGTTTATTTAGATTTTTCTCTAGGAATCCACGAGTCAGTGGAGTCTTTGACTCCAGACAGGTTGGGAGGGACTGGAGCAAAGTGAAATTACCTGTTCTGCATGAAATACAAACACCCAGCAGCTGATTGATCTCTGATAATCTCTCTTGTTAGACCAGGGGGGTTTCCTGTTATAAAATCCAACTTAAAAGTGAGGAATTCCTGCAACATTCCAGCCTGGAGTATGAAATGGGAAGGACATAGAGTTGGTTGGAAGTGCTGGCTGTGTTTTCATGTATAGCCAGGGAGCTTTACTTTGCTTTTATTGGACTTTCAGTTTAGTTTTCTGTGTAGAAAATACTTCTATTCTGTCACCTGGTAACTTTTTTAATGTTGTTTTAGTATTATTTATTGTGTTTTGGTGCTACCATAATCACATGGAGTGTCAGTGATGTGGGTTGGGTAAGAAAACTTTTAAAAGAGTGTCTGGACAGAGCACTGTGTGTTTTCATAAATTCAGCCCTGGCCACTCACTTCATCTTCTCAAGGGCAAAGGAGATTTTTCTTTTTTTTTTTTTCCCTTTTCTTTCTTTTTTTTTAAATCTTTCCAGGGAGAGAAGGAAGTGGATCCAGTGCTGGGTCAGCATTTGAGAGGCCTGGCAGAGATTCTCCAGCCCAGAGGGATGGGATGGGAAGGGAACACTCAGCTCCCAGTGTGGGGAAATGGGGGGTATGAACCTGGTCCACAACTGGTTTGGTTTTCCAGTCTGGGAATTCTGAGCACACACATCCAACAGGGACAGGCAACGTCTTGGAATGGACCTTTTCATGAGCTTTTTTATTGCTTTAGGATGAAATTCTCATTGAGGAGAAGTGCTGACCACACAACAGATAAATTGGAGTCCCTGACACCTCCCTCACCTGGGGGGAGGTTTTTCCAGCCCATGCTGCTCTCCACATCCCTGGAATTCTGCCTGGAGCTGGCCCCTCTCCCAGGGCACGGGCAGCCTTAATGCAATTATTGAAGGGTCGTTTGGCCCCCGGGGTGGGGTCAGCACGTGTCAGCTCAGCCCTTTGGGGCAGGTGAGTTGGGCATCCCAGCTTTTCCTTGGGCTCCAGCATTCCCTGTGCTTCCAGCCCCGGGAATGCCTCTGGAACGGGGGCGGCTCCCAGCGTGTCCCTGCCGGTCCAGACTTGCAGCTTCCAGCAGCACAACCCTCCCCTCCCGTGGCCTTCCCAGGAAAAACTGCTCCTGATTTGGGGAGTTTGGCCCTGCTGCTGCTTGGTGCCCACCCTGGGGAGGAGCTGGGATGGCAGAGACCCAAATCCTGAGGGAATTTCTTTGTGAAACTCAGTCAGAGGTGGGACTTCTGCGGGAGAATTCCACTCATCCTGGGAGATCAGAACCCCCAGAGCAGCCTGGCAGCAGGTGGAGGTGACCCAGACTGCAGGAGTTTGGGAGTTGTCATTCCTGCAGTCATGGAGGTGCTCAGTTTATTGGGCAGTTTGCTGAGAAATGATGGATAGAACAATTGGGAAAGCTGGTTTTGGAGAGGATGGTCTCCCCTGGATTAATTGCTGTAATTAATTAGTGGAGATCTAGAAGGAGAAATCCCAGTGTGATGGAAAAAGTGTGGCCTTGAGTTTGTTTAGGTTCTTATGGGAGGCCCTTCAACAGAAAGATGAGTTCCTTGATTGGTGGAACAGTTTAGTAAAAGAAAAATGGATGTAAAATTGTGCTCTTGGAGGAGTTCTACAAAGAGTAGTGAGTTCTTGTGCACTGAGGCTTCCACTAGATTTATATATTCTCCAGCTTTTCTAGCATGGATAAAAGAGCCCCAGATCAATGATACAATTTACCAATTTAGACCTTAGTTTCTATTTTTAAGTGATATCTAATATTTGGTAGGGGTTTGGGAGCATCTTGAGAAGGAACATTTGTCCTCTGCCCATTTTGGATTACAAGGCCAAAATACATCTGTGCAAGTTTATAAAATATCAGTCTGAGCAGAACAAAAGGATTGAGCTTCCTTTTCTTTGGACTTTTTTGTTCTTTTTTATCTCCTGACTGAAAAATACTCCCAGTCCTTCCCCACCCCCGAGTGAAGGAATAAATGGCCCAAGAATTCGACTGAACTGAGACCCCCAAGAGGAGCAGAAAAGGTGAAAAGCCCCAAGCGGAGAGGGAAGACCAAGAGAAGGGTCATAAAGGATTTGTTGTGTGGTGCACAGGTTGTTAATGCTGTTAATGATTGAGCTGTTTATGGGGGACCACAAAGGCTGAGGAAACGACTCTGCTCAGGAATTCCAGGGAATCCCAGAGACAGGAACAAAAGTTGAGCAGGATGCTGGATTTGCCAGCACAGGGTCCCGGCTGGGGAACATCCCCAGGCACCAGTGACCTCAGGGGTTTGGGTTTGTCCCGACTCAGAACTGTGGGTCTGTGGAGTTCCCAAAGTCACAGGGAGTGTGGAAGTTCTCAGAAATATGCAGCAGGACCTGCCAGACCTGCACGTCGGGTTTGGGGGTTGGGTGTTTTGGGGGGTTGTTTTCCAGGGGGTTTGAGTCAACTCCAACTTCCTACAATCCGCTGGGAGTGAGGTTTGTGTTCCTTGGCCATCCTGGGAGTCCATCCTGATTGTAGAGCTCAGGGAAACAGTTTTACTCCTGGTTTTACTAATCCTTGGCAGCCATGGGCATCAAACTGGTTCCCTGTAGGATCCCCCAGCAGGGCAATGTCATGGTTTATAAACTGGGAGTGACTTCCCCTCTTCCACCACACGGAAATCGAGTTTCCAGCAGCTCTGGCTGCTGCTCTTGTGGTTGTGTTTGGGGCTCTCTGGCTCATTTTTAGGCGGTGACTCGCTCTGTGTTGTGTTTTGCCGTTGCAGCCTGAACTCCTCCTGCTCTGTTCACAAACCTTTCAGGCAGAATCTGATCACCAGGTCTATATTTAGAAATCGAGGAGGAACCTTTCAAACTCCCTGTCATAGAGATGGGAAGAGGAGGAATAGCCACACTTGTCATTTCCCTCTGGAAGAAGCTCCTCAGTTTCTAGAAACATTTGTGGTGTTGTTCAGAGCTCTGATCAGCCCGGAATTGTATTTTAAATGTTTTTTAAAAAGCATATTTTCGATGTTTCTCCCGAAGTCACAGGCTTGTCTTTACTCTCACGTTATTGTGCTCGTTGTAGGTGATGCAAAGTGGTGAAAATGCTCATTTAGGCTGTGCCAGTTGTCAGCACTAGAAGGTTCAGGGGATACAGAGCAGATAGAAAAGCTGGAACATCTTGGCCATTGTACCTGAAAGGATCAAATTACCCCATTTGTGCAAAGATCATTAATCCAAACCACGTGTTTGTCATCCCTGATTTCATTTCACCTCTTGAGGAGTCAAAAGTCTGGGGCCAAACATGTCTGTGAGTGAAACCACTGGCACATTGTGGTGGGAATTTGGAATTCACTGTGAGCTGTGTCACATCAGCACCATTCCCATTAATTTGCAAAATTCATCAGGATACAGGGATGAATCCATCAGTTTAGGATAAGGGTCTGTTTGGTTTGTTTTTTGTTTTTTTTTCATTTTTCTCTTAAGTTGCTCAAAACTTGATGTGAAACATGGCCTCAAACCTTGGCAGAGATCAATACTCCACTTTGCTGTGTGAGTTTGAGTTCCTCTGTGCATGGGATCTTGGAGAAATAACACTTGTCTGCTCCCTTCCCCCAGAAAATGCAGAAATCTGCTTCTCCAAACTCGTGACTTTTTGCAGCTGTTTTGGACCCTGGGTAGGAGGGGCAGTGGAAGTGTCTGGAGCATTCCAGGGTCTCCTTCAGGAATATTTCACCCTGCAGTTGTGTCCTGCAACAGTCACAGTATCCAGGCTCATGAATAATTGGTGCTTGGTCTGAGCTGCCCTCCTTTAGAGGCTGCCCAGCAAAACCTCACGTGCCAAAAGTGCTTCTAGGAGTTGATGAGCAGCTAATTCAGACCTGGAAGAACATGTGTGTCCAGGAGAAGGCACCTTAGGTCACCCCAAACACCTCCTGGACTTGGGATGCAGCTGGGAAGTGTCTCTTTATCCCAGACAGGGAGGGGATGAGTGGTAGTGTCACGTTTTCTGTGTGGATATTTCCAGGCAGCACATTACTCATCACTGCCTCTTTTCTCTACCTTGCAGGAAGTTTTTCTGGCATTTCAGGAGCTTGTCTCAGGTTTTTTTGTTGTTTTTCACTCCTAAAACCAGAGCAAAGGAGCCTGAGGGAAAAGTTTCCTGACATTAGGAGGGCTGGGTACCCACCCAGGGTTGAAAAAACTCCTGCCAGGGCTGTCCAGATACAGCAAAAATTAGGGGGGTTAAGTGGTACAAAGTTGCTGTTTCCTGTTTAAGAAACTACAGAGCAGAAAGAGAATCTGAGTTGAGATTAGAACTTGAGTTAGAAAGCACTGAGGAGCAGGATGAAAATCCTCCAGCCTACCATGGTATTTATTGCCCAGGATACAGGTTTGTGTTATTCCCTTTAAGAGGCTCTGCAGGACTGTTGTGTCTGAAGTTCAGGGACCTGCTACAAGTTTTTGATGTTCCTGTCAGAGGATGAAGAAGGTTCTTCTGGCTTGTGCTGCCTTAAATTCCTGGGTAAAAGAGGCTTATCTTTGTGTGTCACCTCCTGTGTCAGTCAGGCCTGGCTGAGGTGCTTGGAAAGAGCTCTCCAGCTGCACTTTGGGAATTGTCAGTGCCAGGGGGCAGGGAGAGATGGGATACTGGGGAGGAATTCCTGGCTGGGAGGGTGGGCAGGCCCTGGCACAGGTTGGGCAGAGAAGCTGTGGCTGCCCCATCCCTGGAAGTGTCCAAGGGCAGGTTGGAGCAGCCTGGGACAGTGGGAGGTGTCCAGGGAGGTTTTGTGCCAGAACCTTTCTAAAAATGAAGGTGTGGTGGCTGCTCTTTCTTACCTGGTGTGTCTGAGCCTTCACCATCACCACTAATTAACTCATTAGTTCAAAAGCTGGAAGGAGTTAGTTGGTGTCGTGCCTTAGTGAGCTGGAAATGTGGATCCAGCTGAGGGGGAGATTCCTAGGCAGGTTGCTCTTGGCTCTGGGATCATGTCTCTGATGGGCACATGGGCCTTTTGAGGGTTTTCCATGGAAGTATTAAGGGGACAGAACAAGTGAAGTGGGACAGCTTTGTCCCAGACACCTGGCAGTGTCTCCAAGTTTGCATTTTAATTTTACCAGAGTTTCAAGGGACAAGGGTGCTTCATCCTTTCCTGTTCTCTTGCCCTCTCCTGGACTTTCTTGGGCAAACTTTAACATGGCACTGGTGTTTTAAGGAAAGGGCTGGAGCATCCTGGCATTCCTTAAGGATTGTCAGTGGGAGGGAGCATTTAGATGTTCTGTGCTTGGGATCACTGCTGGGGAGGGGAGAGAAGAGGAAAATAGAGGAGCTTTTCCGTGGGGAGCAGAGCCACGTCTCCAAAGGAAATGGGAAGAGAAAAGCCTTTAGGAGAGGGATCTGCCACAAATCCACCTCTGCTCTGCTGCTCTGGGTCAAGATCCCTGCTCCACAGGTCATCCATCCCACTGGGATCCAGCTGGGATCAAAGGACAGGCTGGAGCCTCTGGCTGTTGGAATTCCAGCCTGGAACACCTGAAGGAGGATTTCCTCTCCCCCACCCACCCCAGAGGAGGGAGCAGATGTGGGAATCCAGTGGTTGCTGCTTTGGAGAATTTATTTTTCTGAGGGATTTGTTGCTGTGGTTCTTCCTGAGCTGAGCACTTCCCTGGGATGAGGGACTGGAAAATGAGTGTGTTCATCAAATATTTACTGGCAGCATGTCTTTGTGCCTTTACCTGAGCACAGGTGAGTGTGTCTGACAGCCTGAGCTGGCCTGCTTTGTGAGGGCAGGATCCTGGGCCTCTCCATGCAATTCCCAAGCCTAGGAATGCATCTCTCATGCCCACAGCTCTAATCTCCGGTAATTCTAAGATTCTGGCCTAAAAAGAAGCAGCATTTCTAGTCCAAAACAAAGCTTTGCTGAAGTCCATTCATATTCACAGTGGCAAATATCCAAACATCTTCCTCCTTCCTTTCCCATCCTCCAGGCTGCAGGGGTTGTTTTCCTTAAGGGAAATAAACTTTCAATTCCAGTTTAAATGCTTTTTATGGCTGTAAATCTTAAAATAGGCAAATGGAAAGGGAAGATCTTCAGGTGAAAATCTGAATTTAATTCTGTTTTGGGGCATTCATCCCTTTTTTTTTTTTTGTATCTTCACTTTTAAATATTCAAATGCATGTTTTTATCCTGCCCAAGCTGCTTCACAGAGGCAATATCAGAGCAGGGGAGGGGGGGGTTCTACCTGTGCAGGGGGTTTGTGGTGCAGTTCCTGCAGCTCAAAGGTTTGTTTTCATCAGATTGGAATGTGAGAAATGTATAGGTTTGTCAGGAATGCAGAGCTCATCCTTTCCCAGCTTTTCCACCACCCAAACTTTGCTGGAGCTAATGCAGCCCAGATGGATTATTGCTGTTTTGTTCACTAATATTTTTATTTAGGGCCTTTTAATGATCTATGCTAATACTGAGGCAGGAGGAATTATATAATAATGATTACAGAATTTATTTTTTTCCCCTCAGTTGTTTTATTTGTCTCCCAGTGT
The DNA here is from genome assembly GCA_013399895.1 of Serilophus lunatus. Classification (NCBI taxonomy): domain Eukaryota; kingdom Metazoa; phylum Chordata; class Aves; order Passeriformes; family Eurylaimidae; genus Serilophus; species Serilophus lunatus. The sequence continues at coordinate 102,018 of VXBA01002417.1, read as the reverse complement.
CGGTTCTGGATCAGGCCTTGCAGAGCTCTGATTATTTTGTGTTTCACTAAGGGAAAAAAAAATGGTAGGAGAAAGGAAAAGAAGTGGTTTATAGAAATGCAATAAATAAATAAATAACTCTGGAAGAAAATGCATGTGAGTACAATACTGCAGGAAACATGAGACAGCAGAAAAGCAGCCTTTGCAGAAATCCTTGCTCAAGCTTCCTCCTCCCCTGAAGAGAAATTCAGATTAATGATGGTGACACTTGTCAGCTCCAAACTGCCATCAGTCCTGGGAGCTCCATTACAATTTATGTTCTTTGGAGATGATAATTTCAGGTAAATATCACTCAAAGGCAGTTCTGAGCTGAGGAGACAAAGCAATTAAATCCCACATGAATTTGTTTGCCGGTGTCACCCAGAATAAATTCATCAATTGTTGGGATGTGGAGAATGTTGGGAAGGGGGAACCTTGAGTCCTTCCCTGTTTGATTCCACATGGTGGGAATGACACCTGAGATGACAAAAATAAAGGAGTTCTAGGGGGGGTGCCAGGGCTGGGAAGGTTAAAAAAATGGGAAGCAGAGATAAGGAGGTGGGAGCTCCAGGAGCAGAATTCCAGCAGCGGCACTTCCCCATTCCCTCTTTTCCAACATAAGCCCCACCCATGGCAGGAGCACATATTGGCTTGGAAAACATGGATTGGGAACTGTTTTGGTTTTAAAGAGTCCCTTTCAGGTGTGTGCCAGTGTTTCCAGGAACACAAACAGAGTCAGTGCTGCTACTTCCAACCTCCCTGGGTGGAAAAGCAACAGCAGGCAAAACAAATTGAAACGTTGGTTTTTTGGTTTTGTTTGGGTTTTTTTATTTTTTTTTTCTTCAGGCAACATGAAAATTAAGACAAACATCTTGATTTTACACCATTTGGAAGAGAGGCTTCACTTCTGAGTATCCTCAGGCTGTTCTCCTTTGCTGTAATTATTCTGATACCTTGAGAGCAGCTAATTTGTGTTTTTATCTTTTGAGGTGTTTTGGGTTTATTGTGGGTTTTTTTAATGATTTCAAAGCTGTATCTATTTCTGCATCCTCACAGTGACTTAAGAGTCAGAGAAAAAAAATATATCATTTGCCAAGTGGCAGCTGAGAGAGATTAAATAACTTGCTCAAGTCAGTGTTAGATTTGGGATTAGAAATCTGCAGCCTCTGAAAACTAGATTATGTTGTTATTTCTGTCCTGAATTAGAGACTAATAAAAGATTTTGGAAGGTGCTGTGCTGAGTGTGTCCATTTGTCAGGGCTGGGTGATGAACTGGAGCTGGTAGGTTGATGGAGAGGGAATTGTGGAGTGGATTTAGGAGGGGGCAGGATGATAACCCACGTTGGGTTGGGGTTTATCAGCTGTTCCATCCACTGCAAAAGGAGGAATTCAGGGTGTGGGACCACAGAAGGACAAACAGGAGTTGGTCTGAGGGAGAGGAGGGGGAATTTCTGGGACTGTTCTTTAGGTAGGAGCACAAACCTGCACTCGATGCCATTTTAAATTCAGATGTTGGGCAATAATTAGGCACCAAAATTATGGGCAGCACTGAATTGAAGGGAGGACTGGACAGCAGAACATCCCAGGGCAAACTTTGGCTGCTCCTGGGCATTTTTGTCCTACGAATAGAGTGAGGAAAGACAATCGGGGCTTTTTTTAATTACTGGTATGTAAATATAAGGGAGATACTTTGCAAGCAGGATGTTTATCATGGTTGTCACTGTGCTGACTAAATAATATCAGATATAAACAAAAATTATTCTCAAAATGAGATTATTGAGTGTCTCTGGAAATTGATGCTGTTGTTTTTAGGATAATGAGCCTGATGGGTTTTATTTTAACATCTTTTAACTCTTGATCTTTGCTGCTTAAAAGTTGAGTTTGTACATAAGTGCAACTGAGGATAAAAGAGGTAAACTTGAAGTCAACAGTCTTGAGATGCAGATTGGGAGGGAAAAATTCCCCCCCAAATCCTTTTGCAATGGATGGGGAATGGGTAAATTTTTTTTAGTGGACTTTGATTTGTCAGGAGAGGGAACATTGGTGAGATGAAGAGCTTTCATGTGCACAGGTCTGTGCCTGCCTCTGAGCAGTGCTAATTGTTACCTTCTGGGAGATAATAAAACACATCTGGGCTTTAAAAGGGCAGAAAAATGTGGGGCTTTTTCCTTTTCCTCAAGTCTTCAGAGTCAGCTCCTCCTTTACAAATACCTTTTATTTGTGTTGCCTCTTCTGTCCAGGCAATTATTCTGCATTCTTATCTTGTTTTAAAAAAAAAACAAACCCTATTTGTCATCAGAATGTGAAGTGTCTGTGCCTCGCCTGGGAGGCCCTGGATCCCTGACACACCTCCAGGACCTTTTAGGAACAGTGGAGCTTTGTGTCACCCTTGGGAGAAGGACAGTACTTCTTTCTCTTTGGTTTTCTTTGGTTGCAAACAGGTTTGGGGGGGGGTTTTGTGGTGCTTTCTGATGTCCCAGCAGGCAAGAGGAGCAGGGCCTGAGGCTCAGGGGAATTAATGTGAGAGAACCTTTTCCTTCATAATTTGGTTCCCATTCTGTGACTCCTAGAGGTTGGAAAAGCCCTCTCAGACCAGGGAATCCAACTCCCACTGACCCACATCCCCAGGGCTTCAGATCCCTCCAGGAATGGGGGGGAATGTTGGGAGAGGGATCCTTGGGAGAGCTCAGCCCTGGGAAGGATGTCTGACTCACACTGGAGGATTCAGCCTTTCAAACCCACTTTGGGAAGTTTGCAGTGTTGCACACTCAGGGTTGAGGCAAAGAGCAGAACATGCAAGTAATAAACAGCAGATTAACAGGCTCACAGCATTCCTGGCACTTGTGTAACTCCGACAGAAATTTGCATTCCTTTATTTTGTTTTGCTTTTAAGTGGCCTTTTCGTGATGTCTTTGCATTTCCCATTTATAATGAGGGAAAAATTGACTGCCATCAGAGCTGAAATGTGCCAGAGAGGGGAGAAGCTTCTCCCTTCTGAACCTGCATAATGATTTTCTGTCATATTCTGGGTGTATTGCAGGAGTTCATCATTGCAGATATCGAAAATGTCACAGGAAAAATTTCATGTTTGATTTTGTAATTAGAGAAGTTCCAACGTGATCTGTTTGTTGGGGGTTGTTTTTTTAGGAGAAAGGAAGACAAGGCTCAGGGATTTGAGCCCTGCTTGGATTTGAGAGGAACAGTTTGGATTTGTGCTCCAGCTCTGGATAACTTTACAAATAATAAATTGGCAGAATTTGTTGTTCTAATTGCAGAATCGTGGAATGGTTTGTGTTGGGAGAGCTGAAAGTTTATCCAGTGCCTTGGGCAGGGACACCTCCCACTCTCCCAGGTGGCTCCATCCTGCCCTTGGACACTTCCAGAGATGGAGCAGCCACAGCTTCTCTGGGAATTCTATTCCAGCCCCTCCCCACCCTCCCAGCCAGGAATTCCTTCCCAATATCCCCTCTCTCCCAGTGGGAAGCCATTCCCTGTGTCCTGTCCCTCCATCCCTTGTCCCCAGTCCCTCTCCAGCTCTCCTGGAGCCCCTTCAGGCTCTGCAAGGGGCTCCAAGGTGTCCCTGGATCCTTCCCTTCTCCAGGGGAACATTCCCAGCTCTCCCAGTCTGGCTCCAGAGCCGAGTTGGCTCCTCCCTTTGGAGTCCCCCTTCCAAGCAGAGCCCTGTTATCCTGGGAAGCCCTGCCAGAAGGAAGCAGGAATGTCCCTGCCCTCAGCACAGCAAGCAGGCCCTGCCTGCCATCCCAGGAGGGCTGCAGGCTCCCCCCCATTCCCTGGATCCATGTGCCAGGTGGCCCTGGCTGTGGGAATTGCCCCCGGGGCAGGAGCCTTTTGGTGCCACCCCCCCTCCCAGGAGCAGATGGGAGCAGAAAAGGCAGGGCTGGGCCCATTCAGGGAACATATGGTTGGGTGGGAGGCTGGGGATCCATCCCAGGCCGGGGCGGGGATTCCCTGTGGGATTGAGCTTTCACTCCAATCCCTGCAAAGCCACCGAGCCCCAACGGGACCGACCTGGGAGCAGAGAGGGGGATGTCCACCTCCAGCTGCTACAGGGGAGACTTGGAAGCAAATATTTCAGATTTGTGAGCACCCTGACTTGTTCTTGAATGCAGAATGCAGGGCTTTGTTAGCAGAGTTTTAAGGAATAGTGGTGGGTTAAAGAGAAAAAGGAGGAGAAATTTATATACAGAACTGTGAGTTTCTGTTCAGTCAATGGAATTGATAAAAACATGTTTTCTGATTTGAGAAACCAAATTGCTACAGGTGCAAGGATAGCATAAAAAACTTGAGTGTGTAGCCCAAGCATCTAGTTACTTTGCAGGTTTTTTATCACTAATGATAAAGCATCATTAAAAATGGCTTCTTACCCCCCACCCCCCTTCCATTTTGGGACCATTCTGTGGAGTTTTAACAGGCAGAGATGAAAGGGAAGTGGGAATTCAGTATGGGAAGTTACAGTGGGATCCTCTTTAGACTGAGGAGCTTCAGAACTGAGCAGCCCTCAGAACTGAGAGAGCACATTTGTTTCCTGAATTAAGGGATCCTTGTGCAAAACATTCCTTAAATAAAAATACCCCTCAGTGTCTCCTTTGAGGCAGCAGTTGGAACATCAATTAAAGGCTCGTGTCAGGTGTTTGAAACCAGACAAACAGCAAAGGTTTCAAGGTTTTTCTGTTCATTAAATGCCCTGCCAACAGCACAGGGTCAAACAAACTCCAAGGGAGTGGCATCCAGGGGGTGGTTTCCCTCATTTTTCTCCTCAGCAGCTTCTCAGCACATTTGGATAAATGAAAATTTCCAGAAGTCAGTGCTGATTTAATCCAACCTGTTGGGATCCACCTTTGGAAGGAGTGTCCATCCCAGCTCAGGGCAGAAAGCCCAGGCAGCACTCTGTAGGCCAAGAGAGATTTTGCCTCCAGATACCACCTCAGTTCTCCTGCCTGACTCTGGGAAAGGTAATTAAAACACTCAGTGATAGAAGAGAAATCTGTAATTAAAATCCTGGAGCCACTCATGTCCTTCCATTGCCTCCTACAAAACCACATTTGGGAAGGGAGGGAGCCTTGCCCCAAAGTCTTATCATGAGGTATTTTTACCTTCATCTTTTTCTAGATAAAACTAAAATTTGAGCCTTGAGTTTTGGGTGAAGTTCTTGGAGGTTCACTGTGGTTTAATATCCAAATAAATGGGATGTGATGCATCTGTGTAAGCAGCATTTCCATTTTTATAGCTGTGAATCAGTGTTGGGTGTTCAGAGCCGTGCCCTTCATTCCTCACATAGGATGACATTTGAAAAGTGGCAACGTTTGAGAACGTTGGAGAAACCCAATAAAAGGTGGTTGTCGGCTCCTTCCCCTGGGGAACCAAGTGAGGGGAGGAGGAAAAAGGACCTCAAGTTGTGCCAGGAGAGGTTTAGGTTGGATTTTAGGGAAAATCTCTCCATGCAGAGGGTGGTCGGGCTTTGGAACATGGTGGAGTCTCCAGCCCTGGAGGGATTAAAAGCCACTTGGGGATGTGGGTCAGGGGTTTATATTTTCCAACCTCCAGGATTCTGGGATTTTATTAAAAGATATTTGGTACCTAAATAGGATCAGATGGCTTTGTCCAGACTTTAAAAACCAACAGAATAGAACAAACCCCCAAACAGCCCTTTCCCTGCCTGTTTTTGTATTCTGGGCTGCCAGGTTCTGGAAGGTTGGGGAGTTCAAGGGAATGCTGTGTCCATGGAATGGCAGAACAGAGGATATTGGGGTGGCATCACCTTCCCAGTTTCTGAGCAGCTTTTGAAAGCAAGATTTGTTTTCCAGCAGAATGGAAATGCAGTTTTTTCCCACTGCCAAATCCCAAATCTTTGCTCAGAAGAAATCTGTGTGTTAATTCATGAAACTTTTCATTGACTGCAGTCGAGGATTCTGGTGCAGCCAAAGTGTTTTGAGATGAATTTTTGAATTCTGTGATTGAACAAGCTTTAGAACCAAGGTAATTCCCTGGAGTGGGGTGTTTCTGGTGCTGGGCTGTGAATATCCTGAGATAAATTGGTGTATCCTGAGGTCTGCAAAGGTGAGGGAGTGCATTTCAGTGGAGCCAAGTGCATTTCAATGAAGTCCACCTGCACTGGCTGGAGATTGACCTTCTCTCTCCTTTGGTATTTCCCTCCATGAGAAAATGATGGGATTCCCAACAGGAGATCCTTTAGACCTCCTGATAAACTCATTATTCCTATGAGTTTGATTGGGTTTTTGGTTTTTTTTTTGTGAAAAGCTCCAGACTTTTCAAACCATCTCCAGACTCTTGAACTAGTTGGGAAATGCTTCCTTTTTTTCCTGGTGGCTTCTTTCCTGCCTTTTCTCAAACTTCCTTGGTCATTTTGCTGCTGCAGCTTCTTCCCTTTGAAAAGCCCCCTTTTGAGCTCTCTGGTGCCTTTAGTATCAATAAATATATATTTTTATTTTCATTTCTAATTTAGAAGTCCAAGCATAAATTTACAATGGCTTTGTATTTTAAACAACTCTTGAGATCCATCATCACTCAAAATACAAAGTAATGCAATTACCAACCCACAGAATTAGCCTAAATTTGTAACAAATCATGGGTTTGTTGTCTTTTGTATTCTGTGGGCTCTTATTTGTGTGTACAGAGACCTGACTTTACTCCTCACGTGGATTTTAAACACTCAGGAAAGTGGAATTTCTTTTCCCAAATGCAGCAGCAATTTGTAACTTCTTAACCCAATTGTGAGATTCCCCCTGAAAGGAGGATCTTGGAAGTATTAAGTTTAAAATAGTCCCTGTGGGATCTAAACTTTGTGTGTTGACTTTTCTCTGTTGTGTTTTGGGGGTTTTCTCCCCTTTTCTTCAAAGGTTGTTGGGGTTTAACTGAGGAATTAGTCCAAATTTAAAATGTGGGAGCTAAAGTGCCCACCCTGAGGTTGAAGTTTGTGACTCCACCTCATCCCCTGCTTTGGGGGATCAATTAGTGACTGTTTTGTGCTTAGCCCAGGAGTTATTTTGACACCTGAGGGTTTTTTCCTTGTGTTGAACACTTTTTACCCTTCACACACCTTGTAAAATTTTTATTTAAAGTCGGATTTTTTTTTCTCAGTTCCTTGTCTGTACCTTTGGGGAGAGATTGGATTCCAAACTTGCCCAGAGTTCCTGGGAAGGGAATAAATCCTGTGTGGGAGCAGAGCTGGTTCAGCTTCTCCACCTGGAGATGAAAGGCAGGGGATCCATCCCTCTGGACAGAGAACTGGAAGTGCATCAGCTCAGGAGGTTCCCAGTGTGAGGAATCATCACCAGACTAAAAGGAGGGAGTTGTGTTTTTTGGTTTGTAGGATTGTTATTGGAAGAAAAGGGATGAGGAGGAGAAAGGGCATCAGTAGAGAGGATACAGTGGTGAAGGTGGGTGGGATTTAATTTTGGGGAGCCCAAATTGGCCAGAGAGGAGGGATCAGTTTGGGGCTGCAGTGGCAGAGGAGCAAAGCTTGAGGAGGAGGGGGGTGGCCAGGGAGAAATGTCATCAAAATAAATAATTAAGGCTCCTGGTTTTTGGTATAAACAATGATCTGTGTGGTGTGTGTGTGAGCCCAGGTTTGTGTGGAGGGAGGAGGTGGCAGCCCCTGTTTATCCTGGTTTTCCTTGTTGGCCCATGGTCTGAGGGGCTGTCCATCCTGTCCCATGCCCATGGCTCAGGTGGATGTACAGAAACTTCACTGGGCAGCACAACCTCAGAACCCCCCCCAGCAGGGAGAAATGGAGGCTGTATTTGGGGGTCCCTGATGGATCTGCATTCCATAAACTGCTACCTTTGCCAAGACCCTGATCCCTGTGGCCTCCAGAGCCTGCTGTGCCAGCCTGAGGGATGCTCTGACCCCTCAGCACACGGGTTTGAAGAGAACAGGGGCATTCCTTAAATCACAGGGAAGGTTTCCAGTCAGGAGTCCCAGGATGGTTTGGGTTGGAAGGGACATTAAAGCCCCTCCAGGACACCTCCCACTGTCCCAGGCTGCTCCAACCTGCCCTTGGACACTCCCAGGGATGGGGCAGCCACAGCTGCTCTGGGCAGTTCTCTGTTCTTAAGACTTTTGGGAAATTCTGGAGGGAAAGAAGCTGAGGAGAGGGATTGGGACTCAGGGAGCTTGGTGCTGGTGATGTGGAAGGAGAGCAGGTGAGAGCACCCAGGGAGACAGAGAGAGATTTCCATTCTGGAGCTGTTTCAAAATCTTCCTCTCCATGGGGAGTTCTCATTCAGCTCAGAATCCATTCTTGTGAAAGAATTCAGTGGAGCTTTGTGGTACAGCTTTATATTAGAAACCAGTTAAACTGTAGAAAATACTACAAGAATTATCCATCTCATCAAGACTTTTTTAAAAATAAATGACTTTCCTGCAGGAAGGGGAACATCAAAGTAGCAGAAAGTTAACACAGGAAGCAGCTTTACCTTCTGAGCACACTGAACCCAAAGAATTCTGATGATTACATTACAACATTGTTTACAGTAAGTGGTAGAAGACCTAAGAAATCCATAGAACTTGTGCCTTTTCCTCACAGATTCAACAACAACCTGACACTGTAACCTCAGCTGCCTAAAAGCACCCAACTTACTCTGAAAAATATTTCCTTCTGTTCCAAAGGCAAAAGAAAATGTTGCTGAGGTATTGAGATTTGTTGGCAGTATCTCTTGCTCCTACAGCACACAGAATTCAGAATATCTCAGGCCTTGACAACCAAGAAATGAAAAGTTATGGGACAAGAAAATCCAGATTTAAATCTTCCCCTGCTGAGCTGGCAGCAGCAACTGAAAATTGTTTGCATGGGAAGGTGGAGCTGCTCTGAGGAGTGGAAGGAGCAGAGGGATTGTCTGAATGAGCTAAAACATGGGATTTCTTGCCATGACACTGGTTTGGAAGGGTCTGCAAACACAGAGACACTTCTTTGAGTTGATTTCCTAGAAAACAATGTTTACTTTGCACAGCAAAAACTTTTAGAATGTCTGTGAGTGGGGGGTTTGTCCTGATGTTATTCATTGTATACTTTCATAGTTGATTATGTTGGGTATAATTTTACATCTGTTTGCTGTACCAGAACCTGAGGATTTCAGGGAATAACCTGCTTGCTTAGAATTTTAGACCCCAAAGCTCCTGATCCAGCCCAGAGGACACAAATATCAGCTTTGAGGAGCTCAGTGCAACCCCTGGCCAGGGATGTGAGTGGTTGGGTGACTTATGGCTGTGTCTGCACGGACACTCCAAGGGATTCCAGGCACATGATTTAGTGTTCCTGCTTCTGGGCTGAAAGGGGCTTTGCCTTATTTATCAAAGACACAGGAATGTGCCTTTGTCTGGTCTCTTCAGGGATAATGGCATGGAAGGGGTGAGGGAAGGGAATGTGCAAAACAAGATTTCAGTGTAAACAAGGGGAGGCAGCAGGGAAAGATTCAGGTTTAGGGCTGGAAATAAAGAGTGAAATGGAGAAGATGAAGGGGAAATGTCATGGAAGAGCATCCAGGATTTTGAGGTGACTCTTCCAATGAAAGAGAAGAAAAAAATCTTTTGGTTTAGTTAGGTTTTTTGGGGTTTTTTTGCTTTCTTATTTTTCACTGTGTCCTTCTCTGGTTGTAACCACTCAACGTGAAACAACCTCATCTGGGTGTGCAAAAAAATGTATTAAATTTTTGAGGCAGGAATGTGAATCTCTGCATCCTTGGGAGCTGCTGGGATGAGGCTGGAATTGCTGAGTGTCCCAGAATGGGTTGGGATCAGGAAAAAAATCACCTGGTTCCAACCCCTTCCCACTGTCCCAGGCTGCTGCAACCTGCCCTTGGACACTCCCAGGGGTGGAGCAGCCACAGCTTCTCCGCCCAACCTGTGCCAGGGCCTCCCCACCCTCCCAGGGAGGGATTTTTTTTTTCCCCTAGTAAAGAATTCTATTCTCTCATTTTCTGCAGAAAAGAATTCTATTTATAGTCGAGAATTTTTTTTGTAGTGAAGAATTTCTTGCAGTGACTTCAGTGGGACTTTGTAGGAGTGGAGACATGGGGGTAGTTCAGGATTTAGTTGCAGATGAGCTGAAAAAAGTGAGAGTAAGTGTTTGGGCTGAAGGGAGTAAGATGGGAAGAAATAATTATGCTTTTACACAAGTGTTTTGCTTTTTCTGCCTGTTTTTTAATGCCTGTAAATTCTGTTGCTTTATTTACCATCAGCAGGGCCTACATGGCAATTCTTCTAGTGATGTGGACTCTAATTTGAGATTAAAATCATCCTAAAGAGCAAGAAGAGTTTAGATATTTATGGTCTCTTAACCACCAAAAGAAACAACCCACATTTCAACTTTTAAATGGGTTGAAGACATGACAGCTCTGAACAATATCTTTATTTTGACATGGATACTCCTTAGCTGAGCTCTTGAAAGCTTTTGATGTCTTTCCTGGAAAACTTTTAGAATTATCTCCAGTAGCATAAAATTCAGCATTGCTTTGATGGTTTAAACTGCCCAGGAAAAGGGGACTTTGCCTTTTTTTTTCCAGCAGCCAAACTGGATGAAGGATTCCTCCCTCTTCCTCTCTCCCATTCATCCCTTTCTCCCCTTTTTCACTTGCACTGCTGCTTGTTTTTGGTCAAGACATGATGCAGATAAAACAGATTTTTGTGTGGTTTTCTGGGAGAGGGGAAGGTGGTTTAGTTGGATTCTGCAAAATTCCCTCCAATAAGTTCAGGGGTTTGTTGTTTTGGTTTTTTTTGAGAGGTCATTTTATTTATGCCTTTGGATTTTCCTTTTTCCCACCTGTGTATTTCCAATCTACCTCTCCCTAATAACCATTAGAAACTAAGAAATCCACTCCAACTTGCAGTGCTTTCAGGAAACCTTTAATTTCTGTTGCTGGAGATGAAAGTTGGTTCTACAAGTTTGAATTTATCCAAGCTCTCAATGTCACCTTGTTTTCTTCCCCCCAAAAAAACCCTTTCCAAGCCTCACTTCAGCCAAGCAGGGAGGGAATCCTGCTTTTTTCTGCTGATAGGTTAATTGTCCATGGGCAGTGGAAGTCCATCCAGAATGATGTTTTTCCTGATGTAATTAAGAAGAAAAGGTTAAAACCCCACTTTTTAATTTGTTTTTTACCACCCCTGCCTTTCCAGAAGGCAGCACAGGGAGCTGTGAGGAAATGGGGGTTTATTATTTTATTTTGATTTCACCAAGGAAGGAATGCAGGCAAGGCTTCCAATAAATCTGCTGTTAAGAGAAAAGTCCATTATTGCATTTAAAGGGTGTTCAGAAGTTTCCAGGAGTGATCTGTGTGTGCTCCCTGAAAAGAGATAAAATTCCTGCCCTCAGTAACACAATCATCTCCCAAGGTATTTTTTTTTATTTTTGGATTAAATTAAATTAGATTTGTGTAAGTAAAGTGCTCCTTCTGCCTTCTGTGGGGGCTCCTGCTAAAGAGCAGCTCCTCTCAGTTTGGCCAAAGGAAGTTTTGGAGGATTCCATCCATCACAATTGGAGATTTGGAGATGGACTTGTTTTAAAAGCATTGTAATTATGGCACTGCCATAAATCTTATGGTAATGGAGAAGGGGGGAAAAATAGTAAATATTAAATATGAGCCTTACTTGGAGCTTTAACATTCCACGGATGTTCCTTGTGAAAGGAGGAGGAACAGGAATATGTGAATGTAAGCCTGGAAAAGTGGGATAGCTGCCTTAAAAACACTTTAATCTCACCTGAAATCTTTAACTAGATTTCATTTTTTTTCTGGTTTCAGATGGGGAAAATGCACTGCTATAGAAAGAAATATTCCTCTGTTAAATCTTGGGGGATTTGGGGGCACTTATGAATTAATTTGTTTCTGAGAGTTCCATCAAAAGAGAAATCCTTTGTAAAACTGCAGGTGTTAAACTGCAGACAAAAAGATGCTTCTTGGGCTGGGAAATTAGACACAGTTATTAGTTGAATATTGGAATTAAAATGCAGAAAAGACCCCTGAAACCTATTAATTATTGCTCCGAGATTTCAGAGGAACTCTTTCCCTAGCCTTCCTTTTTGGTTTATTGCTTTAAAAATAAATAAGATATTTGTGATTCCACAGCAATATCTGTAGAGTTTTCCTTCCTTCTGCCACCAAGACTTATCCCTTAATCATTCATAAAGTTAAATAAATTGCAAGAAGCAGGAGGAGAGGGACTAGTGCAGAAAGTGCTTGAAATGTGGTAAAAAACTGTGCAGTTGGTGCTGAATAATTATCATCCAGCCAAAAGAATAGAAAAACACTGTTGAATGGGAATTGTCATAAGATCAGGCAATTAATACCATTTTTCTGTTACATTTGATTGCCTTTTCTGTTCTCTGAAGGCAGAAAATGAAACGAGAGATGCTTTTTTTTTTCCTTTGGCTGTGTAATCACAGATTGATACTTCCATAAATTTACAGCATTTGGGGCTTCTAAATGTTTCTAATTTAATTTGGGAGGAGAAGAGCATTTTTTCCAACTCAACCCTTTCCCATTTCTATCCATTTTAAAAGGCAGCCTCTGAGGAGATGTCAGTGGTTTTTATCTGCTGTGTAGTGCTCTCTTTTCAGGTTTTGATTCCCTGGCATGATTTCTGGTACCCAGAAAGCACAAAAAACCCTAATTATTTAATAATAATAATAATAATAAATGCCAGCTTGCAGTTGTCTCAAAATGGACCAAAAATAGAACTTCAGCAACATCTTTGCATGTTTAAAATATGAGCATTAACAGGAAATGGCCTTTCAGAAAGCAGAGCTTTGTATCTGCAATTCTGCAACTCAGTTCCTTGAGTTTTAATTCTGTGTTTAGAAGAATTATTCCTGCAGATTTGTTACAGACACAGAGTGCCCTGGAGGCAAAAAATGCTGTCACAGGGTGATGCCACAAACCAGAGGAGATATTTCTGGAACCACCCAAACAGACACATAAAATATATATATATATATATGTTATATATATATAATTATAAAGCACAGTGCTTATAAAAATAGGACTCCCTTTTCTTTCCCCAGTACAGAAATAAGTAGGGAGTGTTGCTGATCCTTCCATTCATTTTCCCATTTTCAGAGTTGGAGTTGACAGGAATTCCATGTTTCCTTTCCAAGTGTGTCAGCACCACAGCAAGGATTTGGGGAGGTCACCCAAACTCTGCTGTGAGCAGAGGAGCAGCTCTGGCCTGGGAGGTGAATTCCAGTGGAATTCCACAGGTTTGGGTGAATGACAGTGCAGATACAAGGTGTTTTAAAGACAGGAATTTTAAAAAGGTCATAATCATCCTTTTTTTTTT